>JAODAL010000481.1:0-306772 GCA_025379985.1 Phyllomedusa bahiana
AGGAGGCACAACACAATTTTAGGAAGTTGCAGGAAAAAGGGGGGTACTTTTCACAGCCGAGGCAAAGTCCTAAAAGGGAAAAGAGAACCCCTCAAGATTTTGAACAGCTGGCCTATAACCCCCCAAAAGGATTATTTGTGGCCTGAACTCTGCCCCATGCACCCCTTGAAGATAAGCTGCAAGAATGAATGATCTTCAGTAGGGATTGGCGAGCCCTAAAAAGTTCGAGTTCGGGCCGAACCCCGTATTTTGAGAAATTCGAGCTGAACACCGAACCAAACGCCGAACCCCATTAAAGTAAGGTTAAATGATTTCGGTTAATTTTTATACTAACACAGGTGAGGGAATCCGCAATTCCCTTCCATAAGAAAAATGGATAATTGGAAAAACTTAGTGAAGAAAATTTTGGTTTTATAGTCACAAAAAAAAATTTCATAAGTTTAAAATAATTTCATTCCTTTTTCAAAGCTAACTAAAAATGGGACAGCGCGCTATACGATTGCAGTGGTACAGCTGCTTTGGGGTCACTTTGACATGTAAGAATAGCCGGTATTGGAAATGCACAGGAAACTGGCAAAAAACCCCCCATCCCTTTTTTTCACCGGGGGCCCAAGAACATGTATATATGGGTTGCAAAAAGAACATCCCAAGGGGGGGAACATGGAGGTCGGCTGGTAGGGCCGATTATGGGGGGTGCGTGGTACCCGGGCTGCCTTCTTTTCTTTTTAACCATTTCGGGGCCCCATGCAGCTAAATCAAAGGGCCCCCACCCATTACTCGTTCCTATTTTTAACATATCACTTGGCACCTTTTTGATTAGGGTCCCTGACAGGAATACTGCCCTATTGACACCCCTGGCACCCCTTTTACTTTAGCCTGACCCCAAAACCACAAAAAAATTACCTTTTTGGGGAAAAACCCGAATAAAAATTTGATGATCTGCAACGCTGACGGTCGGGCCCAAAGCAGGGGTGTTAACGCCTAATGTGAGTAAGACTTCGACCTTCCTCAGGGACAGTCAAGACCCGGGGGAGCGCTTGAGAAAATTTTTGCCAATAGAGGGCGTTTGCCCCCCAATTTAAAAAGCAAACAAGCCTTACATCCATCAAATCCTTATGCTTAACAACAAAGGGAAATTTTTCAAAGGATATTTTGACATTATGCCCTAAAAGCGAAGGGAAAGGGGCTCCAGGTTCCTTTCCTGAATGCGGACGAAGTGACTTCTCTTGGTTAGCTGGCGACGCTTAAGTTCCCCCTGGTGCCCTTTCCTTTCTTCCTTTTTTTCCTCCTTTTCCTGGACGCGCTGGAGGAAACTAACTCTGCTCTTTTATTGGCGAAAAGGCTCCACACGGACGTGATTTTTTTGGGCAAGGATTTTACCCTGATCTGCTTTTCACAATTATACCCACAGCATCAGGGGTAAAAATTGTAAACCGCCAGTCTTGCCATGATAGCATTTATGTGGCATGACTTTTTGTATGGTGCCCATACCCTTAATGTACACAATGTCGACCTTCTTGTAGATGTGCATGTATGTTGACAAAGGCACAACTCCATGTTTACGGAGGGTCTAGAGAACATATACCGGGTTCCATGCCTTTTGCATTCGTCATTTTCGCACCTTAAAGATGGCGAGTCCAGTGGAAAGAGAGAGACCAGCTTCCTCCTCTGAGGGCATCAGCGATGGGCGTCACAGCAGACAAAATCATCCTCTTTGCCCTCTTGATCTTTTGAAATGCTTTATGACCCCAACCGCATTGTGTGATCAAAGAGCTCTTCAGAATATGGATTATCTAGTGCAGTCTATTTATTGGGTGACATTTGGCCCCTGTTTGCTTCAGTTTGGACTGATGATGATGACGATATTTGTGGCCGTGACTGAGAGGAAAAGAAGTTAAAACTGTTGGATGCAGGGTGTGTTAACAACTGAAGAACAGAATGGCGCTGCTCTTCAGAAATGAGACACACAGGGAACCGACCGAGTGATGACAGGCCTGACGGTCCTACGACTGATGATGTGCGTGCTTGTGTGTTGTCTGGAACAATGGAAGGAATGCCTTGTCTCGTACCTCTAGCTCCAGGTCCAACACCCCTCCTTGCTCGTTTGCCACCTCTAGTTCGCTCCATGTTCAAAAAATATAAATATTAAAAAGGTCAAGTTTTGTTTACAGTCCCCTTATTGAAGAACTGTTCTCCAAAGACAGCAAATCACAAGTGTTCTTAAATCCCTATAAAATTTTCAACTGGCAACTAGGATTAGAATAGAATTTTTTCTATGGATATCTATGAATTGGGGTTTTTTTTGGAAGAACCCTGACACAAAAACAACAGTGTTCTTAAATGCCTATACTGTGCAACTGACAAACAGGAGCAGAAATAGAAATTTTTTCTACGGAATATCTGTTAACACTGTCTTATGGAAGAACACTGGCGCAGCAAAACAGTACGACACAGAAGTCTTCTTGAATCAAAAAATTTAAATAACTATAAGCACATAGTATTAAAAAAGATTTCTTTCTATGGAATATTCTTTACTGCTGTCTTAGGAAAAAACCCTAGAAGCAACACTGCAACACTTGCATTTTTCTTTAGCGTTTTTGCAAAAGGGCCTCTGCAGTGGCTGGACCCCCAAAACAAAAAAAATTTTTTTGGGCACTTGAAAAAAATAGGGGAAAAAATGGAGCCACTAACAAAAAATACACTTTTAAAAAGCTCCCAAACCTCCCTAACTCCCTAACTATTGATTTTTATTTTTCCCTAAGCTGTTCCCCCACCCCCCAGACTAATCAACTAGCAGCTTTTTCTGTGTAAAATCGTTAGAAAATGTAGTTTCCCCCGGGGGCAAACAACCCCAACAGGGGCGAAAGTTTTCATACAAGGTAAGGTCGAAATTTGGCATTCAACGGGAAATACGTGACATACCATAAACGGTCATTTTGCAGCCAAGAACCCCACATTTCCAAAAAAGGATTGTTTTTGACCCTCCTCTTGCCTGAAACTGATTGGCGGCCCACCAAACTGAAGGAAGCACTGAAAAGGGGGCCAAATGCATCCCCCGAACTCGAATTTTTACCAACTTGAAGAAAAAAAATTTGATTGGCTGGGGGTTGGGGAAAAAATAAAAAATTCAACTCGAACAAACCCTTTTTTCTAACTTTTTCGCCAACAAATTTCAGGTGATGCTGGGAATCATGCTATTCTTTTAAAGGCTTTTGGCCCCCCACCTAGCGATTACAATCGACTCGCGAGGGGCTCTGCGCTGCTTCTACAGGGAAAAAAAGGCAGGGAGGGTTCGTTTATTGTCCTTGCCTTCCAGTTGTAGGTTTGCTCAATTACCGAAACACAAACACCTTTTGGGGTGGCGTGAGCAAGGCTTTAAACAGACCCCACGCTGGATCCAACTGGAAGCCACCCTTCTGGCTTAGGGATCCGGAGCAGTGTGCGACATTAGCGACAAATGAGTCATGTGCTTCGTCGGGATGACAGGGAACATGGGAGGTGAATCCCTTTTTTTATTTTTTTTACCACTACACCTCCTATCTTTTACCCATCTTATACCACAGCAGCCCTAAATACCCACAGGTGACATTACCTACCTACAAGGTGCAAAACACAAGCGGGAAAAACCTACCCAGGGGGCATATAAATTTACCCAAGGGGCATTCTGTATACACTGGAACAATGTTTAAACTTTTTACTTTCAGTCTAATTCTCACCAACCACACAGCTTTTAAATAGACTACCATAATTTTTAGACAATCATTACATTCATCTCAGGATGTCAGGGGCTCACACAAAGACACAGACAAGGAGGGGCCCGACACTAATCTCCTTTTCCCGCCTTTTTTGGGGGAAACCCCACCCTTAAAGGCTGGCCCAACCGGATGACTGAAACGCACTGAGCCAATGTACACAGCAGAGAGAAAAAACACGAAAACGAGGGCGTAGTCGACGGCCCATCGATAACAAACGGGCAGCGGGTAACAAATCGGAACAAAGAGAAACCGGAAACACAACAGAGTCAAAAAGTACAGGGAATTTCCAAAAATGAAAGGCTAAATATAAGGACAGTATCGTAAAGCAGGCCAGGAAAAAGGGAAAAGTGGCTTAAAAAGGGGAAAAGGGAGGAAGCAGAGCGAAGGATAGAACAGAAACTGTCAACACCGAGAATAAATTACCTTTGACTCCTTGAGAAACGCGGGTTTATTTTTATCTGTTTACTGTTTTTAATGGGAGAGGGAACTACCCTTTTACTTTTTAAAAAAAGGACAAATTTTTTTAAATTTAAAACCGCATCTCTGGCTTTTTAGGATCTCCACTGCGCCGGGCGCCACTTTTTTTCTGCCACATGAACTCAGGTTTTCCCCGAGGTTGAAGATACCCACCGCGGCTGCCCTTTCAAGAGCTACGGTCCACAAAACTCTGCATCGTTATGAGGTTGTCCCCTAAACTAAGAGCACAACCCAATAGGGGAGCATATCCAAACCTAATTTTTTATTTTCTATTTTACTACTTCACTATTGTGCGCCCCCTTTTGTATTTTTTCTCTCTTTATATAAAGATCCAGGACTAAGAACAGTGTTCACAAAATGGAAAGCCAAGCCGCAGTTAAGGTCGCAGCGGCCGTGGCCGGCGACGAGGGCCAGATGGCACGAACGTGACACTCATACATCAATTTGACTTGCAACTATTTAGCATATGCTTAGTTATGCAGATTGCTACTGTGTTGCTAATAAAAATCTAAATTTAAATTTTTATTATTATGATTTTAATTTTTTATTTTTTTTTAAAGCGCCATTTATTCCGGGCGCTGTACATTCAAGGGGGGGTTTCATACATTTACATAAGTCAAACGAGTACAGGATAAGGAAATGACAATTGCCGACAGAGGGAGAGAGGACCCTACCCGCAGGGGTTTCAATCTACAAGGAGGGGAAAGAGACAGAGGAGAGGGGCAACATGTTCCTGTGGAGGAAGTAGTGACAAGTTTTAAGTGAAGGTTTATAGGCAAGCTGAAGAAATGGTGTTTTACAGTTTCTTTTGAAGCTGGAGAACGTGGAGGAGCGCCTGAATGTGTTGGGGCTAGTGAGTTCCAGAGTGTGGGTGAAGCACGGGATAAGTCTTGGAGACGTTTGTGAGAGCTGATAAGGGAGAGCAGAGGGAGAAGGTCCTGTGAGGGAGCGGAGGTGCGTGGGGGTGAGATATTTGAAAATTAGGGCAGAGATGTAAATGGAGGGGAGGGTCCTGGAGAGCCTTTGGACATGGTTAGTAGCTTGAAAATGAATTCGCTGGGCCATGTGTGACGCCATTGAAGGTATTGGCAGATGGGGAGAGGCAGAGATAGCGAGGAGAGAGGTGTAAAAAACGCACAGAGTTACAGGATTGGATTGAGAGGGAGCGAGGGTGCTATCTGGGAGCCCCTGAGAAGATGTCGCAGTATCTAGGCGGGAGATGACAAGGGCATGGACCAGCATTTTGTAGTGTCCTATGCCGAGAATGAGCGGAATGCGAGAGATAGAGTTTTTTCAGGTGGAGGCGGCAAGGCAGAGTGAGGAATTGGTGTTGGTTTTGAAAGATAAAGCAGAGACAAGGAATAAACCAAGAACAGCGGACATTGATGACCGGGTGAAAGTGTAGTTGCCGTAGACTGTAAATAGAGAGGATCAGGGCAGAGGTAGAGTTGATGGGTGGAATATGATGAGTTCTGTTTTCTCCACATTTAGTTTAACTGAACGTGATGAAGAAAAGGGGAATGGATGACAGACAGATCGCGATCCGGAGAGAAGAGAAGTGCCAATCTGGGCCAGAGTATGTAGAGTTGGGTATACATCATACCGTGGTAATGAATAGCCATCTGGGCTATGAGCAGACCGTAGGGCAAGGGTAGATAGAGAAGAGTAGTGGACCCATGACTGCACCCTTGGGGACACCAACAGAGAGTGGCCGGGGAGGAGGATGTGGAGCCCAAGAAAGAGAGACGCAGAAAGTCCGATCAGTGAGGTACGAGGAGATCCAGGAAAGAGCCATGTCCGGGATTCCGAGGGAGGAGAGAATTTTTAGCAGGAGGGAATGGTCGACAGAGTACAAAGGCAGAGGACAGGTCCCAAGAGTGAGGAGCACAGAGTAGGCTTTAGCAGTACTGATTAATTAGTGACTTTGGGTTAGGGGCATTTCGGGTAGAGTGGTGGTGTCGAAAACCTGATTGTAGTGTGTCAAGAAGAGATTGAGGAGAGGTGGGAGTACAGCTAGAAGATAGACGTGGCTGCTCGTAGAGTTTTGGAACAAAAGGTAGCATGAGATGGGGCGATAGTTACAGATGAAGAGGGGTCACGGGTTGTTTTTTTTAGGAATAGAGTGATAGAAAGCATGTTTAAAGGCAGACGGGAAAGATGCCAGAGGTTATTGAATAGTTGAAGAGTATGGGTGAGTGCTGGGATGAATTAGAAGCCTGAGTTCTGGGAATGATGTGGATGGCAGTGGTCAAGACTACAGGTAGTGAGGTTGGATTTGACAGAAAGGAGGAGAGCATTGTCATAGTGACTGTGGGGAAGCAAGTTAAGGGGAAGAGCAGGTTGCAAGGGTCAGGGAGGGTGGTGGGGACTCGGGTGAAGCTTTCTCCTGATGAGGGTGTTGATCTATCAGGAGGAAGTGCATTGGCAAAGTCATCTGCTGAAGGGAGGTTGGGGATGAGGTGTTGAGTGGACCGGAAAGAGAGTTGAAGGTTTTGAATAATTGGTCTGGGGTATGTGGGACAGGGAGGAAATGAGTAGTGGTGAAATAGATTCGTTTGGCTGATGCGAGTGCGGACTTAAATGTCCTGCATTTGAGTGTTATGTTATACATTGGCCAAGTCATTAAAAAAAAAAAAAAAAAATTTAAAAAAAAAATCATGGAGTATTTTCTCCAGCGGCGTTCAGCATTCTGGAAGCTCCGCCTCAGCTGTTTGGTAGAGTCTGTGTGCCAGGGTTTTTGTTTCCTGTTGAAAATGAGCGGGTTCTGTTGTGTGTGAGAGTAGCGACTGAGTCAAGGGCGAGGATGGAATGTATGGTTTGTAGAAAGTGGTGCTGCGTCTGGGTCATTGAATGAGAGATAGTGCAAAAGGTGTAAGGAGAGTCAGAGAGGAGAGTTAGGTTGAGGATTTTGTAGATCCTGCGGGTCGTACAGGATATGAGACAGGAGGAGCAGTTGGGGAGGAGATAGTGGTGGAAGGGTAAGCAGGTTTGTGGTCAGAAAAAGGGTGTGGAGAGTAGAGATGCAGATAGGGGGCAGAGCGATGCAGATGAGTCCCAGTGAGAGTCCAATCTTTGATAAGTGCTCCTGAGGTCCCAATTGGAGGGTTAAGGAGGAGCAAGCTGTGAAAGAGTATGTAATGGAAGCTAGAGTGGGGGGTGTCGATTGTATTTGAAGTCGCCCATCGATGATAGTGGGGATGATCGGAGGAAAGAAAGTGTAGAAGCCAGGAAGCAAAGTGGCAAGAAAGGCAGCGGCAGGGCCTAGGCGGACTGTAGACAAACAGCCACTTTGAGGACGAGGGGGCGTTAGATGCGGACAGAGTGCACTCAACGGAGAAGAGTGTGAGGGAAGGCAGAGGTGTAGGGGAGGGGGGGGGGGGACAAAGGACAGGTGTCAGACAGAGGAGGCCGACGCCTCCACCATGCTTGTAACCAGTGCGAGGAGTGTGGGTAAGTTGGAGGCCCGCTAAAGAGAGTGCGGTCGGGGAGACTGAGTGTCAGAGGGGGTCAGCCAGGTATTCAGTCAGACCAAGGAAGAGTAGGTTGCGGAGATGATGAACAAGTCATGTATGTATGAGAGTTATTACATACAGACCGCGTGTGGGGGTGAGTGCGGGTGAATTGCTGTGGGATGCATTCCAGATAGCTCCAAGGAGAGGTTGGGGGGAGCACGGGTCAGAGGATGTGTATCTGGGTAGAGGTGGGAAATACGGACATTAGTAGTGGTGAGGTCTGTTCAGGAAGGGCAGAGACTATGGTTGAATGTGGCTTAGGGGGGGCCCTGTGGTTGGGGGATATGTCCCCCTGGAAGCCAGAAGGAGCCGTGAGAAGGTGAGTAGGTGGCAGTAGATAGAACTGTAGTTTTGGCAGGTTTGTTTGCTGCGGAGGGCAATAACAGGAGTAAGAGGGTTGGTGCGGCATACCAGGTGTAGGGTAGAACAGGGGGAGATGTAGAGTTATCATTTTCGACACAATAAACTATCACAAAAGACCATTTCCAAAACAATCAATGTTCTTTTCCAATTCCCCATCCAAAATTTCAATTCACACCATCACCTACAAAATGTTCAAGTTCCATAACATACAGTCTCAAACATAGGAATCCCATACACCAAATTCACAAGGATATCCGAACACCATATCACATTTTCCGGCATCACCAACCTATAATTACACCCATTCTCATTCAAATTTTCCCATAATGCTACACCCATTCCCATACCAATAAAAATCCACAATCAGCGAATTCACAAATTTCTACATCACAATCGACAACCAATAATTCCTTCATTATTTCATCAACACTCACATTCCAACAGATTCATTCAATGTAAGCAACATAATCGACATACGACACCAACAATCTAAGAAGGACAAACCCCGAAGTTCATTTTCATATTCCACAAATTCAGCATATCTGATTTCAAAAAACCAACTCACAATCACGCCAACACAACGGAACACCAAATAACAACATCTTACAACCATACCATAAGAAAATCGATAACACAAAAGCAAGTCTCCAGGACATTTCCCATTTCACACATATAGATAACCTATCCCCTATATTCTCAATACAACCACCACAGAAAACACCCCATGAATACAATTGGCCCACTGCTTTCTACCGAATCTGGACCGACACCAACAATTCTTCCCATCAACCCGCAGCCCCAATTTCCACCACCACCAATATCATCAAAGAAATACACCCAAAACCCAGCCCATCTCCCAACAATCCCAAACATGATACGTAAGCACAGAATCTACTCAACAATCAAACATCTCCAACGAGAACCCTACTCATCCCCAACCCCCTCCCTTAACCTCAACCCAACACAAAACCGACCCAATACAAAGAAAAAACCATACCCCACCACAGCACACCACCACAACCACTGTCGAATCAATTTCATCTTACACCGACGAACAAATCCCCATAAACCATACGACCCCCATTCATCCCCATCAGGAAGAATCGAATTTCTCAATTCATTATCGACCGACCCATGTTTCATTTTTCCATGGGAAAAATACACATCCGGAATTTTTCATTCACGCCACAAAACCCTCCGATTTCAAGATATCGTAAACAATTGATTGAAATTTCACCACAAAAATCCAATAACTCACATCTCCATATACACAACCCCCATTACATATCAACCTCACCACAACCACCATCATCAAAACCGCCGCGGGCCAAGAAATTCAAGTGGACAACACACCATTTCAACGATTTCACCAACATTTCGAAATTAATATTCATGATCAATAAACAAACAAAATCCATCTTCCAAACAAAATCACCACACACACAAAATCAAGGACATAACCATTTCATTAATACACTACAATCACAACTTAAACAAATCCATATTTCCACCATAACCATCCAATCTCCCCATTCATTCTAGATATTCCATCCATTGTCCAGGCAGGGAGTTTTGTGGGGACATCCAGTAAGTGTGAGAGAGAGGGCGAAAGCGATGAGAGGGAAAAGAAAGAGCAAAGTGTATAGATCACAGTTGGACAGTAGAGATGTCTGGCTGGGACAGGTGATGGAGGCGCCTCTGGCTGGGACAGTTTGATGGAGCCTCACTGGTCTGTGACAGTTTTGAGGAGCATTCTCAGTCTGGGACAGTATGATGGAGGCGTTTCCTGGCATGGACATTTGATGGAGGCTCTCCTCTGGGACAGTTGGATGGAGGTCCCTCCTGGCTGGGGCCAGTTTGATGGAGGCGCTCTCTGGTGGGACAGTTTGAATGGAGGCTTCATCTCTCACTGGGACAAGGAAATGGGAGGCAGTCTCTGCTGGGACAGTGATGAGGCAGACCTCTGGCTGGGACAGGTTATGGGGGCAGTCTACTGGCTGGGACAGGTGATGGGCTGACCTCAGGCTGGGTACAGGTTATGGGGGCAGTCTCTGGCTGGGACAGGTGAGTGGAGGCAGTCTCTAGCTGGGACAGGTGATGGAGTCAGTCACAGGCTGAGGACAGGTGATGGAGGCAGTCTCTGGCTGGGACAGTTGATGGAGGCACTCTCTGCTGGACAGTTTTGATGACGCGCTCTCTAGCTGGGACCTTTGATGGAGGCGCCCTCTGGGCTGGGACAGATGGAAGGAGGCGCTCCTCTGGCTGGGACAGATGAGAAGGAGCGCTCTCTGTCTGGGGACATGATGATGGAGGCGCTCTCTGCTGGGAACGATGATGAGGCGCCTCAAGTGGAGTAAAATTTATTTTAATCTGCAACTGTATTGGAACAGATGTATGAAGACAAGTCTGCCCTGGAATGCAGAGTCTGCTGTGGAGTGGAATGTCCTGTCTTGTTTTCAGGGGACTTGCTGCCGCGGGAGGAAATTGTACCAGGCATTATGATTAGAGACCAAGCACTATTGTCAACAGGGCTGGCGAGTATAGGAGAGTTAACCGCAGACCATGCAAGTGCTGAGAGTCCAGACTGAAAGCCGTATGTGCTGCCAGCAGACAAGCACGTCACAGCTTAAGAAGGCACAAGCTCATCAGAGAGATCGCAGTCTCAGGCAGCTTCTCAAGCTCCAAGTTGATAAGACAGCATGTGAAGCTGTAGAAGGAGGCAAGCCTGTGATGGGACCAACACTTTCAGTCAGTTTTTCCCAACTTTGCCTCAGGTCAGAGTGTTTAGGCTGGCCAGTGCTAGATAGGCAAGGATTAGTGCAGTCCACAAGCCTAAGCCCAGTGAGACCAGAAGATAGCAAGTGAGCCCTGGAAAGTCCTGTGTACAGTGCTTGCAGGCACCAAGGGGGAGTGCAGATGCCCAAAGATGGAGTGTTTACCTTGCTGGCTGCACTTGACTGGTAAGGCCGCCGATACAAAGCAGATGAATCTTTAGTTTCTGTACTAGTGTGTCTGTCACCGGAGGGCTCAAAATGTTCCTCAGAAGTTCAGGCAACAGATTCCTGGAACCCAGCTGGGTGGAAAGCAGGGTTATGGAGGTTTAATTGAGCAGAGATGAGAGTATTCCAGCAGAGCTCACAGCAGAAGTCAACTGCCAGGAGGGTGGGGCATAAATAATATAATTTTTTATTATATTGTAGTATTTTTGCAAATCCACCTTTGGCTTTCACACGGCCTAAACCTACAAGTGGGACATTATACAGTAATCATCCACTCTTGATGTTCTCATCCTATGGAAGATACACCAACTGGCCGCATGGTAACAATCCATTTTGGACTACCTCCTCAAGGAACAAGAAAGGAGGTCCAGGTACCTTAGGTTTTGATTTGAATGAAGCATGTAAGAATACTTGTGGTTGTGGAATTTGATAAGAACTATTTTTATTAATGTGTAGTGTGAAAAAACCAATTGTGAAAAATTTTCCTGATCCCCTGAGGAGTCCCTGAGATTGGGACGAAACGCGCTTGGATTTTTTTTTTTGCGCATTAACTATGTGGCGCAGTATACATCTATCTACTATTTAATGTCGTTGTATGACACTGCTATAACTCTTCTGTCTATATATACATATTTTTTCCCTACTCACTGCATCAATTAAGTTCGGGCAGGTTTGTTTGAGTAGGATATAGTAGAAGAGAGTTTTGGCGGGGTCTCCTTTTTGGGGCGGGGTTACCTCCGCAGAGGGGTAATGAAGTAGTGTTAGAGATTATAGGAGACAGTGCAGCTAGTCTGCCCCTATATTTGTCCCTTATCTATATATGAGTTTATATATATTTTAATTGTGTTAATTAAAGGTTATATTTTAAAGGAATATTTTTTCTAGGTTTGTATTTTGATGGTTTATATTCCTGTGCTCTTTACATGTGGGAATTTTTTGATTTATTGATTGTTTCATCTGTCCAAAGGACATTCTCCCAGAAGCTTTGTGGCTTGTCAATATGCATTTTGGTAAATTCCAGACTTGCATTTTTATTATTTGCTTTTAACAGTGGTTTTCTCTAAAGTCATCTTCCATTAAAGGGAATGTGTCATCAAAAAATGACTTATTGTTTAACTCACATTTATATGTTAAACACATTTTTTAGGAATTTCTGGTTATGTTTTTTTTAATTTTCCATATCACTTTCAATATTTTTTTTAATAATTCTTAAGTCCTGCAGTTTTCACTTTGGCCACTAAGCCTAATAATCGTCTGACACTTCCTGTTCTGTTTAGAGAGCTTTTCAGCAGTGTGCTCATTATCAGTAAAAGCAACGTCAAACTGAAAGGAGACACCAATGTGTATAGATAACACAGAATCCACCAGTCACAAGAGGAGATGTCACAGCTCCCCCTCTCCCCTCCCTTCACAGTGAAAACTCTCCTATACAAGTCTATTGGACAGCATCTTTCTTAAGAATGATATTTGCATGAAGCTGCTGTAAAGTATCTCTCTGACTGCTGTTAAAGCAGTGCAAGCAAGAATGTCTTCCCCACAATCATATATAGACGGCCGAATAGAGAAATCTACAATCAGGAAATAAAAACGACTGAGAGGAAAAGAATATTGATCAGGGTATTTATTTAATAAGTAAAAAAAAAAAAATTTCGAAAGATTCCCTTTAAGTCTTATTTGGCAAAGATAGTGACGGACGGTGCAATCTGACACTGATGTACCTTGATTGTAGAATTCACCTTTAGTCTTTTTTTAAGTAGTTATAGGCTTGTTATCATTCGTATTGTACTTTTCTTCAATGTATCATTAATTTTCTTCTTGGGGCCACATCCAGGTAGGTTGGCTACAGTTCCATAGACCTTAAACTTCTGAATAGAAAGTACATCTTGTCCCGCAAAATAAAAGCCCTCATAGTTACATAGTTAACAGCTTGCTGACCACCCCTGGACTTTAAACATCTGAGTGTTGGTATACAAATCTGCAAGCACTGTACTTAATTTGGTGCATATTTTTACACATAAGGCATTCAAAATGCAACACACAAAATAAACTTGGGTGTATTGAAAAATGCATTAAAATACAGGTTAAAAATACACAAGCAAGACACGTGAAAAAAGACCAGCAAAGAAAAAGCATATAAAGACACAGTTTTTTTCCTTGAAATAGGCCCTTACTTTGCAGTATCTTTTTATGCTATATGAATCTAGCCTTATTGCTAAAATAAGGTGTTTTTAGATTCAGTGCATAAGTCAGCACTATCTTCAAATACAAATCTGTGTACTTAGTAACAGGAACCAATACTCAGGCACTAAGTAAAGGATTTGGCTGGGTTTAAATAGCAGAACTTGATGGCTTTATTAATGTCTGCTCAGGAAAACAAAATGTTACCTAGCAGCAGAGCCATAACTAGAGAGCATCAAACAGCGTTTAGCTGTAGCAGCTGGGTATGGTCACGAAATTGAGATAAAGGGATATAGCGATCTGCAGAGGTATCTTACAACAACTCAGGCTGAACTGACTTGACAAGCATTGCTGATTTAGAGTGTTTCTTAGGTTGTGCACAAAACTTTGTTTAGTGGATCTGTCAGGAGTTGTTTTGTGCACACTGAGGTTAGGGTCACACCAGATTTGACTGGTTTGTAAGAAAGGTGGAAAGGTGCCACTACAGAACTTTGAAAATACCCTAATAATTTTACACCGAAACTATTTGCTTTTCTGTCGTAGAAATTGTGCTGTTCTGGCAAAATACCAGGCTAACCATCGGGCTATTTCGTAGGGTGCAGGGCCTAGCAATGAGGAAACTTGTTTCTAAAAGAGAAAGTGTTTCTGGCCTGTGTGATGACATGCCACTGGTACAGTTTTTGGAACTGAGGACAGTCAAGACTGCAGGCTGATTGGTAAACATTTGAGACTAAAGGACTTCTTGTACACTTCTGTACTTCTGTCCCATTTGTGACATCAATAACAATGGTAACAGAAGAGAAACATGGGACACCAGTACCATGCATGTCATCCAGGAAATGCTGAGCTACAGAAAGTTGTTCCTTGAGTTCAGGCTAGTGACTGTGTACCGTGCGCCTTGGAACTGGACCTGAAAAAGTTAAATGACTGAAAGTACTGGACCCCTGGCTTGAGGGATAGATTTATATTATTGATGTGTGATTGAGGGACTGTCATGTTACAAGAGAACGACTGTGCCTCTAAAAAGAGCCACCAAGATTTGAGCAACTTTAATTTTTACGGTCACTGTCAAAATTAAAATGCCTTGTTAGAGTCATATTATGCCATTTCCACATTCCAACATTAGTCTATCAGGTTAACAATGCAAAATATTCTACTTGGTTCCTCTTACATACTAAAAAAGTCGGTTTCTCTTCTTTATCTAGCAGATTCGTTAACAAATCCATAGGTTTTCACTTGGGGTTCTTTCATAGTTAAAGGGGTTATTTCACTACATCGATTCATCTTACCTCAGTCCTGTTTTCTTGGTTTCATTTTGAATTCAGGGGCATGTTTACTGACTTCTACTAGGCTGCAGTAGAAGCCAGGTCTGTAGCTATAGCGACCAGTGCTGTCAGCCTATCAAGAGAGAGTAAACAGGTCTATAGCTATAGCGACCTGAGAAGTTGATGCAGTCCATACAAGAGGGGATATCTAGGAATAGGTAGGACAATGTTAATGGACATATATTGCAAAGTGACTTGTTTTTGCAAGATATTTAACATAAAAAGCAATCCTTGTAGTGAGACAACCCCTTTAAAAGTGTCCATTTATCCATTTTCATAAAAGTGTCAATTTGTCTATTTTCATAATGTCGTATGTTGCCATCTGAATCTGTTTTTGACAGGACAAATAAAGACTCATTTTTTGCCCTGTTGAGCAACACAATCCTGACAGATCAATTTTTTTAAACCATGCAAGTCAATGGTAACAATTATTTAATGAAGATGAAAACACTGTATTCTAATTATAACTCATCCTTAAAATGCATGGAAAGCCCAATGGAGGCATTGGGCAAAACCATATTTTCCTAACACATTAACTATGTTAATAATGTTAATAAATGAAAAGAAGTAAAAGGATAAAGAAAGAAAAATCAAAAAGGAAATACATTCAAATTCATCCTGGAATTAGTAATATCCCATTTAGATATAAGGACAAACAGAGAATTAACTCAAATCATTTAATGGAAAATAGACCTTGCCCAATGCACTTGAAATATTGGAAAGTTTTCGGGCCCAAACAACACAACAGAGTTTATTGAATTTGGCTAAGGAAATTAAAGGAATGATGGAACAGAATGTCTCTTGGTCAGTCAATCTGGGTGGAAATCATCACCTCTCTCCTTTTCATCATTTTCTTCAGCGGCACGCCTGGGGGACAGGAGTCTCCCTCTCTGTCCACGTCGCCTCTCTGTGTCCTGCAGTACTCCGTTGGGACTCTGCACTGGAAGGTAGTCTGATGGTTCTTACTGTCTGGGGACCTAACCACTCCCACAACCTCTCTCTTCTCTCTCAAGACTCCTACTGAATTAACTCTTTCCCCGCAGTTCCACAGGCTTTTCCTTTATCTTTTCCCTCCCCTAGTGTTCTGGTCACATCTACTATTAACAAGGTCAATAGCTGGCTTGTACCCTACACTCTCTAAGCCATAGCCACACTTCTATGTAATAACTCAACATTTTATACTAGAGGTTGGGAAAATTCAATGAATGAAATGCACAAAGTATTGTATTTACCTGCAAATTGAACTTAAATAACGCATGGTTGCTTTTATCTACTTTTCATCAAATATAAAATTTCTTAATATTTACTTTGAAAGTCATTCTAAATACATATAAAAGGATAAAAAGCTATATGAAATCAGGACTGAAATGTATAGTTAGCAGGCATGAAGGTTTCCATAACAACCTTACCACAGGACATCTTTTGTCAAACAGTAGGGTCCTGTCACAAAGTGAATTAATCATTTACACTACGCCAATAGCAAAGTAAATATTAACAATCTTCTAATTTATGATGTCAACTGAATAGTAAATGAACTCTGACGAACAGATGGATCTATTAAGAAATTTGTACAGCCGTCAATGTAAATGTGTAATGAGTACTACTAAGCTTTAACCAGTTAACGTTAAGGCAATCATTATATGGCATATGCATATTTCAGAAAACGTAAAGGGGTTGTTGACTGCCCTTTTAAGAAAATAAAAAAAAAATCTCATTTTCCTTACAGAGCTGCACGTTCCAGTCCTTTTTGCTGACCCTCTGTTGTCTTCCATCCTGAGCTGAATGGAACGTCACTACTGCAGCCTCTGATAAGCTATAGCGGTCTTGCTACACTGCCCGACGTCACCATTCGAAGCCTTGACTTCTGAAAAGCAATGTCGGGCTGCTGCATCCAATCTGAGACTGCAGTGATGATGTTCCATTCAGCCTAAGCCTGATGACAACAGAAGTGTGTCGAGAAGGACTGGGAGGCGAGGTACTGTATTGAACAGGAGTTAAGTGGTAAGTATTTTTTTCTTCTTCTCACAGTCTCTGCACCATACTTTAACTTAAAAAGGGGGAGTCGGGCAACCTCTTTAATAGCTTTTGCATGAAGTGTCCTAAACCACAAAGTTATGGGACAACAAACCTCTATTTATTGGGGCATCTCACCTAAAAGTGCAACTGTATGCCTTTTGATGCCTCAATACAGGGGTGTACAACATGCTGCTTCGTGGCAACATGCAGCCCCCATTACCCCTCTATACAGCCCGAGTCATCAGCACCCAGATATACTTTGTCTCTGTCCTCATACTTCAGAAAGTAAGATTCATCTTTACACAGCTGCATTCAGCTGATGGCATTGTTATGGTGGACACTGTATGGCTGTCACTATAGGGATGTATGTGCTATTTTAACCCCTTAAGCCCCAGGCCTGAAAAGGCCTTAATGACCAGCTAAATGTTTACGTTTTTTGCCTCACTGCATTTCAACAGTTGTGACTTGTTTTTTTTTTTTAATAAGAGTATGAAACAAGTATGGGGACTTGTTTTCTGCGGAAGAAGTTGAATTTTGGGGGTATAGTTTAAGTTTACAAATAAATTACTGCAGAATTTTTTTACATTTTTGTTGCAGCATGAACATAAAAAGTGCTTTCCTGTATTTGTTTTGTTTTTACATTATTCACATTTCATACTAAATAACCAGTTAGATTAATTTTACAGCTTCTTATGGTCATATAGACATCCAATATGTGGAGTTTTTTTTCCTGTAATGTATGCACAATAATTTGTTTTTATTAAATATCTATTTTATTTTTTTTATTGTTTTTTTACTTTTTAAATCCCATTAATATATAACTATTTAACACTTTTTTTTTTTTTACACTTAATAATGTATTAGCGTGTTAAAGTATGCTAATACATTACCTTCTGTCTCAGTATAGCACAGGCAGTAGTCAGGGCAGCACACAGTGTGCCCTGACCTAAGGCTTGCTATACAAACAGCCTTGGGGCTACTATAGGTCCCTAGGGCTGATTGTAGAGACATTTCCCAGGCTCCATCGAGTGCTGTGAGTCCGAATCACATGATGGAGTAGGGGAATCCCCTTTGATTATGCCGTGGTCACAGACCGTCGCAATCAAAGGGTTAGATACCAGGGATCAAGGACTGCTCTAGGAACAGAGCTGTGTTCCTGATTTTTGTGGGAGTCACAAAAACCCTCTTACTGCAGCAACATCTTTTAGTGTCGCTGCAGACAAACGACCTGCCATCAAAAGACAGTGCGCAGGGTTAAGTAACCTAGATGAGTAATTCAGTAAAAACAGTTTTTTTATTATCTCTGGATATTTCATATTCACAAAATATACCATGAAATATCTGGTTCCAGGCTCTAAAGAAGAGGAGATGAGTTGGAGAGGTGGATATGCAGTGGGTACGGAAAGTATTCAGACCCCTTTAAATTTTCCACTCTTTCTTTCTTTCATTTGCCTGCTATGGAACATAGGCATGCCCGTGTCTCCTGTCACCCGGCCGCTGCTGCGGCATCCTCTAGTGTCCCTGGCTCTTGTCACTCAATGCACAAACTCCAATGAAAATAGGATAATCCAGCGGTATTCCATCCATATGTCTTTATTCACATAGATATTACAAACAGGACAGTGTAAAAGATCTTGCTCTAATGTACTCTCCAGTAGGTATCGCCGCAATCGGATGCCATGGGTGGTTACTAGATGCCTGTAGGAGAGTACTAACGCTATTTGGTTTTCTAAATAGTCTAATAATCACTCTACCAGCATTGAAATCCCCCTCCAACTCTAAATCCAAAAAGGAAATTTTATGGTGATCTGTACTAAACGTAAATTTGAGATTACATTCATTCTTATTTAAGTAATCCACAAACCTGGGTATGGACGCCACATCCCGATCCCATACCATCAGGAGGTCGTCGATGTAGCGCCCATACCACAGGATGCCATCACCAGAGGGATTATTGGGACTATACAACATATGCAACTCCCACCATGCCATAAATAAATTGGCTATGGTGGGAGAAGCCGATGCACCCATTGGGGCCCCCATAAGTTGCAAATAGAATGATCTGTCAAATCTAAAAAATTTATTCTTCAAGAGAAAATCCACACTCTGAAGGATAAAAATCTTTTCCCCATCTTTAAACTTGTCACCACTTTCTTTCAAAAAATATTCTATGGCTACTAAGGCTAAATGGTGCGGTAAAAAAGAATATAAATTTACCACATCACAGGTAAGCCATGTATTAGTAGGTGACCATTCAAAATTTTGGAATACTTTCAAAACACTTGTACTGTCCTTCAAATAACTTGGAAGCCTCTGAACTATGGGTTGCAAGCAATCATCAATCCAGGAACTCAATTTTTCATTAAATGAATTTTTGCTGGATATGATTGGGCGCAGACTCGGGGGAAAAATGTTTTTATGGGTTTTTGGTATCCCATAAAATACTGCAATTGTCGGGTTTTTCTCAAACAGATAAGATTTTTGTTTTTCATTTATGGCCTATAAATGTAACCCTTCTTCCAGAATTTTTTCCAACTTTATTTTAAAACTCTCTTTGGGGTCCCCTTCCAACTTTCTATAAGCTCTCTCATCACCAAGTATCTCTAGTACTGACTTCTCATACAATTGCTTATCCATTACAACTATCTGTTATAGTTATATGTTTGTGCGGTTGGGAAGTTTGCATGTTGGGGGTTAATGACCCTTGACTTTCTGAATTGGACGAAAGGAAACTTTCAAGAACAATCCATGTGACTTAATGACATATGTTTTAAATAGTTATAAGTGTGTTTGTTTTAAGGTAGCTGGTAAGCTGTGATCAAGGACCCGGAGTGGTCGGAAATGCGTTAGCGTAACGTTTACAACACAATCTTTTACACTGTCCTGTTTGTAATATCTATGTGAATAAAGACATATGGATGAAATACCGCTGGATTATCCTATTTTCATGGGAGTTTGTGCATTGGATTTGAGCCGGGACTGGCAGCTCTCCGTGTGGGTCATCTGTCTTACATCCAAACCAAGCTAGGACTTGCAAAAACTGAACTCCAAGCCGTGGAGTGAAGAGTAAGTGGTAAGCAGCATAAATTTCTTTTCTTGTCACTCACCTGTCCCGGTTCCTATCTGTCCTGCAGCTGTTACTGTTGGCAGATTTAAATCTCCATGGCTTCCTCCGGCTCTGTCACGTACACGCTCACCAGCAATTAAACAGTAATTAAACAGTCAAAGGGCTGGGTGAGACTCTACAGACACATGCTAGAAATTCCTTTCACACAGAGGGGGGTGATGACTCACAATCTGAGACATGGTTTAATGATAATCTAGAATGCATTTAACTTTCAAAAATGTTTTCCCCAAACACCCCCCCCTTTTTGGAGTGGGCGTGGGGGACGGCTCCCCCTACCATCTCCTGAGCCCGCCTCCGCCTCCGTCCTCCCCTGGCGAGAGAGAGACTGTCGGCCCTTTAAACCACACTCCAAGCCCTTCCTGTATCTGAACTACCCAGATATCGGTGTTGGAGGACTCCCGCTGACCCGGTACAAAACACACGTTACAGTGGAGACACATCCCCTCTATGACTGGGGTCAAAAGGGCCTTACCCACCTCAGACCCCAGGGAAACCTCTGCAAAGTTTAAACCCACAGTTTGGCTTTTGGACCCAACACTTGGAACGGTTCACCATCACACTCTATAGGGTTGGATACATCCATGGGGCAGGCAGGAGCATACATTACTGGTTTGGATACACTTCTACTGTTCACAGCAGATTGACATGCATCAGTGGGCTCAGGCACATCCACTGAGCTGTTAGAAATTATGAAAACCAGACTCAGGGATGGCCATTCCCCACATTACCATCTGGGATACATCCTCAGGCTTAGATACATTATTAGTGTCTACAACGGTCTGAGATGCACCCTCAGGCTTGGACACATGATCATTGTCAATACCAGTCGGAGATACACCCTCAGGCTTGGCTACCTCATTATTGTCCATAACAGTCTGAGATACGTCCCCAGGCTTGGATAAATCATTTTTGGGTCCACAACGTCCAAGTCATGCGGGCCCAAGCTTAGATACAGGGCACCCATCATTACAGGATGAATATGTTATCAAGGTTCATAACAGTTCTGAAAGTATCTGTGGGCTGATACATCTGGGCCCACAACCCCGCTGTGGGTAAATTGATGTCTGCCCAACCAGCCTAGACACCGTAACATCCCGCACAACAGGCTGAGATACATCAGCATTCCTCATAACAGGCTGTGATACATCCACAGGCTTAGATACACAAATTTCAGAGCAAGTATCCCAAAACATGGTACAAGACAGTTCCTCCTCAGGTGCGGGGGGTTTCTTGATAGGAGGAGGGGGGACATAGGGATAGTCCCTGTTTTATCCCCAGGGGTTTTTCTGGCCACACATCAGTGGGGCTGCTATCATGGGATTCCCAATTCCTTAGACTCTGGTTTGGCCCTTTCGGTCCCCATGCACTCCGTGATTATCAGACTCAGCAGGGCACTCCCCCTGCCCTGTGATCTGATACTGGAAGCCTGTGAGAGCTGTGACTGTCAGCGGGGAGGGGTTGGAGGTTGCTGCAGACCTTCCACCTCAACTTGCAATTTGATCTCTGCGGGAGATTTCACCTTGGGGCTGGTCAGCAGACACACAAAGCTGAGGCTTGCAGGCATCCTGACAAATGGGTCACAGGAGTGATATAAGGACAGTCCATTTTGCACAGAAACACACAGGGGCATCATTCAGGGTTAAAATCCACTGTCAGATTTCCCCTTCACATCTGGGCATTTCCAGAAGCTTTGCACAGTCTCTGTGGGGAATAACATCCCGGGGGTTGCTGGGGTTGCCTTCGGAGGGGAGGGCGGGAACATAGTTTCACTTGCATAACCCCCAGATCCAAACCCATAAAATGGAATGGGGGATAGTAGCTGAAACACCCATTTCTCTCATTCCTCGGCCCACCCCCATTTTCCAATAAACCGAGCCATGGTATAGCAGAGTGGACTCCGCCAAATCCAGTCGGGTCATGGTCTTTCCCGGAATAATATTTCTAGCATCCCACCATCTCTGGACCCAAACATCCCTCTGCTCCACTGTCTTTGAAGCCCATGGCGACTTTTCTGCCCAGGGTGACAGGTTAAAGGGTTTAAATGCTTTCTCCTTCCTGCAGTCCCCGTTATAAGATAGATGGAAGGGCTGTTACAGGGGCGCTGTGGGCATGGGGGCACTCCTCCGTTTGGGTCGGACAAGTGGCACTAACATGCCCCACTTTGGGTTGCATAAAAACATTTGTGTATGTCAGTCAATGGGCGTGTGGGTCTTGGGGACCCAGGAGGAGTACTAGGAGGGTGCCCAGGCGATCGATAGCGAGGAGAAGGGGGGTCCCCAGCAGGCTTACCTCTCCTCCAGGTGGACTCAGGTGTTCTCCGGGCTTCTGGCATCCTGTTGGCAACGTAGGAGTCTGCCAGTTCAGCCGCGTCTCTGGACGTCTTGGGTTTCCAGTCACAGACAAATGACGAACCACTTGCAGGACAGATATGGAAAAAGCTGCTCCTTGACCATTAGATTCAACAGGTCGTCAAAGCTGGAAACAGAGATCCTTCTACCAATTGCTTGCAGGTGAACTTAAGCTGCTTTTCCCACATCTGCGTAGCTGTCAGTGGGACCTTTCTGCGGGCCCTCCAAAATTTTCCCTGCGATACACCTCCCGTAGTGAGGTGATATTTCATGACCAGAGCTCTCTTTAGGGCGTCATAGTCCCCGTCTTGCCGGGTGGGAGGTCCGAAAAAACCTCCAAGGTTTTGACCCTTATCCTGGGGTAAGATATGTACCCACGGTCTCTGGGCAGATGATATTGTCTGCAAGTCTTTTCAAATCCTCATGGGAAAACATCTAAGCCCCATTCTTTTCCATCACAGAAAGTGTTCTATCAGAGTTTCAAGGGTTTGTATCCTGGGCATGAGGCCGTGGCAAAGCCTCACCCCTTTCAAGTTGTGCCAGCTGTAGCTTGAGGTCCCTCTCAGCTTGACGCTCCGCAGCCTCTCGCTCTCTCGCTGCTTGACGCTCTGCAGCCTCTCGCACGGCCTGACGTTCAGCAGCCGCAGCCTCTCTCTCTGCTTGATGATATTGCAGGATAAGTTGTAGGCGCACATTAGGGTCACAAGCGCCAAGGTGCTGCAAACCCAAAGCCCAGAGCAGGGGCCCCTGCCTCCCTGGAAACTGCCGCTGCGGTTGTCCTCAGGGAAATTTTTCAGGAGGCAAATTCCGTCAATTGGACCTGTGCGTTTTTCATTTCGTCCCCTGACGCCATGTCCAGCTGCTGTAAAAACTTGCTCCACGAGCTCACGGATCCCGCTGAACCTTTGTCCTTTGCCGCTGGATTTAATATCTTTTCTCCTCACATAGGATGATGAGATATTATTTGTTTTGCTTCTTATACAGGGCTGCCATCTCCACACAGCACCCTTTGCCAAATAAAAGATAGAAAAGAAAAACGGGGAAGGGAAACTGATTGTGCGTATGTCAAGTAAGCACTGCATTAGTTCTTGTAAGACTGGTGTAATCGTCACAAAGATACAGCCAGTCTTTTAGTGCCAGGAATAATTACTTAAACCAAGCACTAATGCTGCAATAAAAAGAAAAATATTCCACCTCTCTGCCACCAATTTGTCACGTAGACACTCGCCAGCACGTGACTAGGGGGCCACTGTAATGGGGTAGATTTATATCCACTTACGCTCACCTCTCACTCAGGTAGCAAATCAAGCATAAATTGCACCACAAGACAGTTCCAGCCCCCCAAAAATACACGCTGCCACCACCTTCCTTCAATACTCAAAAAGGAATCAGCCGGAAGGAAATCTGATTCCTAACAGATATTCTAAAACAAACACATAAAAAATGCTTACCTCACTGCTCTAAAGCAGCTACAAAAATAAAATACACTCCTTCAAGGAAATGGATCCGTGCAACAACAAGAACTTACGTATTAAGGCTAACTTTAATTTTAAAATGATTTTCAGTGCTTACATAAACAGAATATAATAACAATGGCTATGGCATACGCATCAATCAGTTATGAAAATAAAGGATAAAAACTCAGAAGATTTCACACTTACAAGGTTTTCAGCCTTCAGATCCAAGGGGTATTGGTGAAAGAAAATGGAACACAGCTCAATCTGAAATTGAACCCCAGGCTATGAACACAGACTAGAGGCTGGCCTTTTGTCTTATACCTGTCCAGGTTTTTTCCCCCCCTCTCTCATTTTCGCCTACTCTTTTACTGGCTGAAATTATATGAGGTGGGCGGACCTTGATTGTCTTATAGGTTGTTGCATACTACAGCCACGAGATGGCAATCAAAAGGACTGCGCTTTTTGCTGGGGGCAGATCAATAAAGGGTTTATTGTGGCGGGGTCGTAGGTTATCAGGGATCCGGGACAGCTTGCATATATCAAGTGGGCCATAAAGCGTAATAAACCCATGTTATCAAAACATTTCAGTAATTAAACAGTCCAAGGGCAGGGTGAAGTCTACAGACACATGCTAGAAATTCCTTTCACAGAGGGGGGTGATGACTCACAATCTGAGACATGGTTTAATGATAATCTAGAATAAATTTAACTTTCAATATTCTAAATTAAAAGCTACCAGGCGTCTTGTGTGCACACATGCTCCCTATAGGGGCCTGCACGCGGCACTGCACAGCAATTAAAGAGCCAGTGTTCCTGTTTCCTGTCCAGTGACCTCTGATGCCTGGCTTCATAAGGAACTTCCTCCCTTTGCTCTGGGTCAGTTCATTGTTGTGCTTTGCCTTACATAGAACTTGACCCCTTAGCTGCTGATTGCTGCTGTTTCTCCAGCACATTTACCAGTACCTGTAACCCATTACATGTTGAACATCTGCCGCTTCACCAGTCTGCCAAATACCAGTTGATACCTGACATTATACCAAGTCTGCTATCACCCTGGGACTCTCCCATCTATTTAACGGCTACACCTGCGGTGCCCTGTGTCCGTTCCAGCACCAGCTCTCCAGTCTTGCACTTTGGCTTCCCACTGCGAGTGTTACCATCTGCACCCGTGGTGGGCCCAGAGTATCCGCCATACCCGGATGTTTCTAGCCTCCTCGGTTAGAAAACGTAACAGTACAAAGTGACCAATCTATGGATCCTGCCGGAGTGACCCTGCCTGACCTCGTAGCCATTGTGAACCGTCATGGCATTCATCTTGAGCCTTTGTTCCAGAAGTTGCAGACCATCACCACCCGTTTAGACGAAGTCGTGTCTGCACTGGCATCTACACATGCTCCGCCACCTGCTGTGGTTTCCCCTTCTGCTGCCATGTCCAGTAACAACCTGCACCTGCCTCTGCCTGCCCGTTATTTTGGTTACACTCAAACGTGTCGCCACTTCTTCAACCAGTACATTATCCATTTTGAGGTCCTGGCCCACTAGTTTCCATCTGAGCGTGCCAAGATTGCCTTCATCATCAGCCTGCTGTCAGGCGAAGCCTTGGCCTAGGCCTAACCTCTCTGTTAGAAAGGGGATCCGCTGTCAGAGGAGCCCCAGGAATTCCTGAACGCCTTCCGTAAGATCTTCGAGCAACATGGGCGCAACACCTCTACTGCATCATCTCTGCTCCAGTTCCGTCAAGGCGACTCCACTGTGGGTCAGTATGCCATCCAGTTCCGTACCCTGGCCCCCTAGCTTGCTTGGAACAATTAGGCCCTCATTGCTGCTTTCTGAGGGGGCCTCGATGGATGCATCAAGGACAAGTTGGTTGGTCGTGATCTCCCTACCTCCCAGGACAACCTCATTGCTCTGGCTACCCGGATTGACATCTGTTTTGCTGAGAGGGAGCAAGAGCTTTGCCAACAGCCAGTGTCCTCCCGGCCTCGCAAGCCTCCGCGCCTTGTTCCTGAAACCCCGAGTCAACCTCATCTGGCACCTGCGTTCCCCCGAGATGTGCCTATGGAAGTCAACCGTACTCATCTCTCCACTGAGGAACGCACCCGTCGACGCAGCTTAAATCTCTGCCTGTACCGTGGCAGCGCCCATAATTACCTGAAGAACTGCCCAGTCCGCCCGGCTGTGTCCCGAAAACTCAAGTGCCAAGGTTTTGTTGTTGAGGAGACCCTGGATAATGGTGCTCCTGCTACGCGTCTGATCACTCCGGTCACTCTCCATTTTTCATCTGGTGCTGCCTATGAAATTCCTGCTCTGCTGGACTCCGGTTCTTCTGAGAACTTTATCCACCTGTCTCTACTGGAGAAGTTCTGCCTGCCTGTCTCCCGTTTGGAAAAACCACTACGGTTCTCCTCCATCAATCCTGAGATCCTGAAAGAGCCAGTCCAGTTCCGTACCCAGCCTGTGTCCCCTAGAGTTAGAAGTTCCCACCAGGAGAAGATTTCCTTCTCTGTCCTGCCCAGTTCATCTGCTCAGGTCCTGCTTGGGCTTCCATGGCTCCAGCTTCATGGCCCAACCGTGTATTGGAAAACAGGTGAAGTTATCCAATGGGGTGAGCATTGCCATTCACGCTGCCTCAAACCTGCCCATCTGGAGCAGTCCCGCCCACCCGTTTCTTTGTCCATTTCTGCTGTTCTGCCTGTGGAGGAACCTCAAGTGCAAGAAGAGCTCCTGGTCTGTAAAGACATCTCTGATTCCTGCCCACCTCTCCCCTTGCCTACTGTTTCTGTTTCTGCTCCCCAGGTCCAAGAAGTTATCCGGGACTCTCTGGACACCTCCTTTGAAGACAGTTCCTGGGATACCGAAGAGGTGGTTACCCCTGGTTGTTTTGTGGGTACCCAGGGAGGGCTTAAGCGGGGGTACTGTCACAGTTTCCACCGCAGTCCCTGTTATGGACCGTTGGTGTACCCATGTCTCCCTTGACCTGGCCGCTGCTGCGGCATCCTCTAGTGTCCCTGGCTCTTGTCACTCACCGGTCCCGGCTCCTGTTTGTCCTGCAGCTGTTTCTGCTGGCAGATTCGAGTCTCCATTGCTTCCTCCGGCTCTTTGTCGTCCTGTGCGCACACGTGCTCCCCTGAGGTTATACCAAGTCTCCTATCATCTTTGGACTGTGCCATCCGTTTAACGGCTACACCTCCGGTGCCTTGTGTCTGTTCCAGCGCCGGCTATCCAGTTCTGCACTTCGGCTACCCACTGCGAGTGTTACCATTTGCACCTGCGGTGGGCCCAGGAAATCCGCCATACCCAGATGTTTCTAGCCTCCTCGGTTAGAAAACGTAATAGTAAGATCCATAAAGTTCATTTTTTGGCTCATTAATGTACACTCTGCACCCCATCTTGAAAGAAAAAAAAACAGAAATAAAGATATTTTTGCAAATTTGTTAAACAAGAAAAACTGAAATATTACATGGTCATAAGTATTCAGACCCTTTGCTGTGATACTCTTATTTAACTCATGTGCTGTCCATTTCCTTCTGATCCTCATTGAGTTGGTTCTACTCCTTCCCTGGGATCCAGTTGTGTTTAATTAAACTGATTAGACTTGATTAAGAAAGGCACACACCTGTCTATAAAAAACCTTGAAGTGCATGTCAGAACATGAGAATCATGAGGTCTAAGAAACTGCCCAAGGAGCTCAGAGACAGAATTGTGGAAAGGCACATATCTGCCAAGGTTACAAAAGAATTTCTGCAGCACAATGGCCTCCATAATCCTAAAATGGAAGAAGTTTGGGACAACCACAACTCTTCCTCGACCTGGCCGTCCAGCAAAACTATGCAATCGTGGGAGAATTTTTATTTCTTTATTTTCGTTAGCCACTGATCAATAGTATGGGTGTAACGAAATTAAAGAAGTAAAAAATGAATTTATTGAATTAATATATTTTTTTTCGTTACCCTCATATTATTGTTCATTTTATATAGAGATTGTCACAACTTCGTGAGTCTTATCATTTTATTTCGGGCATGTACAGTTTTATTACAGATTGCATTGAAAAACCCATAAGAGCGTCGCTCGCTCTCCCATTGGTCCAAATAACCGCGCCTCTTTTAACTTAGCCAATCACAAACAGAGCTCGCTCTGCATTTCTTTTCCCCATAGAACTCTATGAGAAGGTAGCTCAGCCGCTGATTGGCTAAGCTGGACGAGCCCCTCTTCCCCCCAACCAATCACAGTACTAGAATATTTCCCATAGACAGTAATAACTTTTAGGGTGCCCTTCTATCGCGCCCTTCTTTCTCCACTCAAAATAGACGCACTATCTATGATTGGTGGATTCATATCTGCCGCCTGGGCTCAACCAATCAGCACTTTTCTGCCTTTTTACTGTATTTTGAACTGTCCCGCCTTTTAATTTGATTGGTCATAGCTTATAATGGGTTACTGTTGCTCCTATTCTGATTGGCTGTTTTTTGACGAACAATGAGAAGAGCTTAAAGAATTTGAATTACTGTATTTCACGGCAATTCTCTATATCCCAATTCCAAATGCGTTGTTAGTGATTTTATTTCTGTATGTTTATAGAAGGTCTGAGCTCTTTTACCGGGCAATGTTTTACACCTAATAAAAACAATTTATTTACTAATACTCCATGCCGCACGGCGCTGAGATTTCGGTGTCCCGATGTCTCCATAGACTACAATGGGACAAAGTAGCTCGCGCTCTGATTGGCAGGGATAGCCAAGCCCCCGCTTGCTCAACCAATCAGCTCTTTTCTGCATTTTTACTGTATTTTGAACTGTCCCGCCTTTGAATTTGATTGGTCAATACTTCTCCATAGGTTATAATGGGTCCCTGTCGCTCCTATTCTGATTGTCTGGTTTCTGCCGACCAATGAGAATAGCTTACAGAATTTTAATTACTGTATTTCCCGGCAATTTACAATATCCAAATTCCTGATGTTGCGCCGTTCTTGATTTTTGGAAAGTGATTTTATTTATGTATTTTTTTAGTAGGTTTGAGTTCTTTTTCAGATAATGTTTTAATATATAAGTAATTACAGTGTAAGTAGCTCTCACACTCAGTATCTAGACAGATAGGCCACCCATTGCATGGTAGGACCCTGGTAGGCAGGGCCAACAGTAGGTAAGACCCCAGCTAGGCAAGACCTAAGATACATACATAGAAAATATTTGTCAAGGCCCCAGGTAGGAGGTATGTAGGCACGGGATCCCAGGTAGGTAGTCAGTGAAGCCCCAGGTAAGTATGTGGGTAGTCAGACAGGTCCTCCTGTTAGGTAGATATATATGTCCCCCCAGTATATTGGTAATTCTATAGGGCCTCCCAGTATGTAGTTAGATGTTTATGTCTCCCCAGTAGGTTATATGTATTTAGGGTTCCCCAGTATGTAGGTAGGTATATATGTCTTCCTCAGTAGGTTCTCAGTATTTAGGGCCTTCCAGTATGTAGGTAGGAATACATGTCACATGCAGTGACCATATAGTGGTAGATAATAGCCCAAAAGAGGTGCTCTGCAGACATATCAGTGAGTACAGTACAGTTTCATCCAGTTACTCACAGGTGACGTCTTCTCTGATGAGTCATTTACTTTTCCTTTTCTTTTCCATCCGGTCCAGACCACAAAGGTGATTTTTCCTAGCCAAGACTGTTCTCTGCAGAATTTGCTACACAAATATCTTAGAATCCTTACTTTTCCAGCCTCCTTACCTTCTTACCTGTTCCCCATCTCTGTACAAACTCTCCTTGGAGTGATAGGTGGAGTTGGGGGACGGGGGAGCTATGGAGTTATAGATGGCTGTTGTATTTTCTGTTGACACTAGGGGCGACATGTATGAAGCTCGCCACGTCGGAGCACAAGTTTTCGTGCGCTTGAACGTGAAAGCTGCACCTCATGTATGTCGGTGCCCGAGGTGCGCTCATACATGCGGTGTAAAGTCCACCGCGCCTCGCCAGTGTGTGAGGCGCAGTGCGGGACTGCGCCTAAGATTCGCCGCCCGAGGAGGTGCGCTCATACATGCGATTAAAAGTCCACCGTGCCTCGCCAGTGTGTGAGGCGCAGTGCGGGACTTAGGCGCAGTGCGGGATTGTACCTAAGATTCGCCGCCAGAGGAGGTGCGCTCATACATGCGGTGAAAAGTTCACCGCACCTCGCCAGTGTGTGAGGCGCAGTGCGGGACTGCGCCTAACATATATTCAGAATCGAGACAGGCTGTAAATGAGCGAAAAATCATTAAACATGTCCGTGAGGCATGGAGTATGAATCAAAAAAGCGTTTTTATTACGTGTAAAAGAGCTCAAACCTTCTAAAAAATACATAAATAAAATCACTTTCCAAATATCAAGAATGGCACTATATCAGGAATTTGGATATTGGCAATTGCCGGGAAATACAATGATTCAAATTCTGTAAGCTCTTCTCATTGGTCGGCAGAAATCAGCCAATCAGAATAGGAGCGACAGTGACCCATTATAACCTATGGAGAAATATTGGCCAATCAAATTCAAAGGCGGGACAGTTCAAAATACAGAAAAAATGCAGAAAAGAGCTGATTGGTTGAGCTAGCGGGGGCTTGGCTATCCTAGCCAATCAGAGCGCGAGCTCCTTTCTCCCACTGTAGTCTATGGACAGATCGGGGCACTAAAATCTCAGCACCGTGAGGCATGCAGTTAGGCGCAGCCGAAAGTGGCGAAGGCTGTGTCTAACATCGCATCCCTGCGTCCGACAGGGGATTCGGATCGGTGAGGCGCCGTTTTCGCCAGAAAACAGGCGCAAATCCCGATCATACATGTCGCCCTAGGTTGCTTAACACTTTAGTGGGGGAGGGGCAGGAGAAATGGGTACAGGCACAGCTTGCAGGCACAATATTCTAGGGCTGAAGGGTGAACAGAGATAACCAACTCTCTTGGAGATTGTGCTGCAGCTGTGGCATTTTCGCCTCAGGATTATCTTGTGTGGCTTGAATGCTGTCCCATTGGATCTATTTCTTTAATAAAATGGTCAAAGAGGGATAATGTTGGAGATTGTTTATTTAAATAAAGTTTTATTGTGTTATTTTGCTATTTTATTCCGATGTTAGTTATGGAGGTGTCTGACATATGCTGCTCCGTTATAATTGCTGGGATTTGGTGACACCCAACAGAGTTTTCTGTCACACTGAAGCCAACACTAACCCCCTCTCACTATTACCCCACTTCACAATGCACCACGGGTATTAGGAAGAGCCGTGTTACCGTCATAAGTGGAAAATCTTGTTTTGAAAAAAAAGAGGAATCTCACATCAGCTGTGATGTTCCATTACACCTAAGCTAGAAGACAACAGAAGACTTGCGAAGAGGACCAGGAGGTGCAGCACTGGATTGAACCTGAGTTAAGAAGTATTTTTTTTTTTTAATTTGAAATTTCTCACAGCTTCTGCATCATAGTTTATCTTTAAAAAGGCTCCTAAAGTGCCTAGGGCGGGAGAATTCTAAATACGGCTCTGGAGATAGTTGGATCTTCTTTTAGGTTGGTAGACACCAATTAAGCAGGCAGTCCCCATAATAATTAGCCAGGCCCATGCTATTAGGTAGGTAGCCCCCCATTTGGAATATAGGTAGATAGGCTGCTCATTATGTGGATAATACCCCAGTAGGTAAGGCACTAACTAGGCAGATAGGCAAGGATATAGCCAAGTACATAATCAAGGTCCCAAGTAGATATGTAGGTAGGTTGGCAAGATTCCAGGTAGATAGGTAGGTAAGCAGGCAAGGTCCCAGGTAGGTTGGTAGGTAAGGCCCCAGGTAGATAGGTAAGGTATGCAAGGCCTAGGTAGGTAGTTTGGTGGTTATGTAGGTAGAGCTCCCCCTTATCTAGAATAGTGCCTTTGTCAGTACACCAACATTTTAGAGGTGCCGCCACCCCAGTTTTAATGTGCATTAAGTGAGTGTATAGTGCGCCTGAATGAATGAAACTGTCAAAAATCTGGCATGTGGTATACCTTGCACAGTATAATTGATGCACCTATTCTAGGCGCATAGCAAAAAGTAGGCACATAGCATATCATTGCTAGCATATTTGATGCGCCTACATAAGGCGCATTCAAATGTGTTGTGCCTGGCGTATACTACTACAGTTCATTTATATAGAGAATAGGGAACCGACAGTTTTTTGGCACAAAATACACCCAAAAAATGGCGCAGCCCTAATGAGACATGTTTCCCCATGTTTTTCCTATAGTTCCCAAGGGCTCCTCCTTGGCTGTACCTCGGTATACATTACAATATGTTTTTAAGAGTATTACAATGGATACCAGAGACAGAGGCTGAAAACATGATGTGAATGGGGCCTTACAAACACAGAGGAGCTGTAGTTTGGTCACAGTCACTGTACAACATTAGTAGCTCCCATCCCACTTGCCTCTTCCTGCTGTTAGTACAATTATATGGTCACACCACTATCACACAATTGAGAGACACTACCTACTTGAATCAGTTCTCATGCTGCAGTAATAACCAAACTTTTTAGCTCGCAAGTCACCTCTGTCACTACATGAACTTGTTTTGGTAGGCCATTTAAACAATTTACACTTCTCTGCTCCTGAAACTGACATCAGGAAGGAAGTAAAGCTCTGTGATAATTCAAGTCTTCTTCAATTCTGCCCTATATGTAAAATGACTGGAATCAGAGGCTTTCCAGCCTCTCCCCCAATCATGAACATTTACCGTTATCTGTTAGTAATTGTCTTGCAGTTACTAGATAATACAAGGAACTCACACCTCACTATACATATCACCATCATAATGCTACCAAGCAAACCCCACTACATACCAAGACCAACATCAGCAATAACGCTACTACATAAGGACCTGATTATACCTCCAGAACACGACCACAAATTACTACCACATAGTGACTGAATAATACAACTATACTATTACTGAATAAAGATCAATATACAAAGACCACTATTACCTCCATACAGTGACCATACAGTTTTAGATACCAGTGTACACAGGCGCTCTGTTGACATATAAGTAATTACAGTGCAGTTACATCCAGAGACTCACAGTTGAAGTCTTTTGTGACGAGTTGTTCATTTTCCCTTTTACTGTGCTACGACTATGGCCTGTACCTCTTTGGAATCATATTATGTGGTCCGAACTCCTTTCCTTGCAGCCCAGAAAATCAGCTACAGATATGATGCATCATCTCCAGGGGATGCAGGGGATAGAGTTTAGTACTGTCATTCTTTTTGCAGTGTTTCTGTTTTTTTCTCCTGATTTCCCCCTTGGACAATGATGAATCTATTGGACCAGCGTTGGATCCATTTCTTTCATAAAATGGTCAATGAGGGCTGGTGTCGGGGAGAGTTTATTTAACCCCTTAACGACCTTGGATGTATGCATACGTCCAGGTTGTTTGGGGTTAACGCACCTGGACGTATGTATACTCTGAAGCAGAGTTCGTGCGATCGGCGCGGGATGTCAGCTGTATATTACAGCTGACATCCCGCAGCGTCAGCCCCGAACTGAGATCACACCGGGTGGGGAGGGGGAGGAGATTTACCCCTTAATTATCGCGACCGATAGGTCTCAATAACTAAGGGAGACCCAGGAGGAGCGATCTCCTCCTGCGTCTCTGTCGGCGACAGCAGCGCACGAACATGCACGATCCGTGCGGCTACTGTGTGCTGAATGCCTTCCGGGTTGTCTGTGACGTCATGATGCCCAGCCGTGCCCTGTGGGCATGGCCCGGCATCGTGACTGACAGTTGCCATAGGAACCAGTACACAGCAACAAGCTGTGTAGTGATTCCTATTGAATGAGAGATCTAAAGATCACTCATTCAAATCCCCTATGGGGAAAAGTAAAAAAAAATATGGGAAAAAGTAAAAAAAGGGAAAAATAGGTAAAACACAAACACGAAAAATAAAATAAAAAACATGCACACTGCCCTTTTCCCCTTTACAAATGCCAATCGTCCCAAAAAAGATAAAAAATAAATAAAGTACCCATATTTGTTATCGCCACGTGCGTAACGAGCTGCCCTATAAATCTATCATATTAATTTACCCGTACGGTGAACGCCATAAAAGAAAACCAAAAAAAAAATCACAGAATTAAGATTTTTGTTCATCCCGCAGCACATAAAATGGAATAAAAAGTGATCAAAAACTCCTATAAAAGCCAACATTATGCCAATTAAAATGTCAGTTCAGTCCGCAAAAAAAAAGTCCTTACACAGCACTGAATACGGAAAAATAAAAAAGTTATGGCTCTCAGAAGATAGCCAAGCATAAATATTCTTTTATACACTAAAAACATTTTTTTTTTTAAAGTGCTTCAACATAAAAAACGATATGAATTGCGTATCGCCGTAATCAGATCGACCCAGACCCACAGAGTAAATCTAACTTATCACGGATACTGCATGGTGAGTGCTGTTAAAAATAAAAAACACTACTAGGATTGCAATATTTTCTTCACCCTGCTTTCCATAAAACAGATTTAAAACTGATCAAAAAGTCTTGTTCCCCCAAAAATGATACCAATAAAAACTCATCCCACAAAAAACAAGCCTGTACACAGCTCCATACACAGAAAAATAGAAAAGTTATGGCTCTCAGACTATGGCAAAGCAAAAACGTGTTTTCCTGTTTGAATAAAAGCAACAAATAAAAAAAATATACAAATTGGGTGTTGCTGTAATCATATCAACCAACTGAGTAAAGCTAACATGTCATATATAACGCAGAGTGACTGCTATAAAAATAAAAAACACTACCAGGATTGCTGTATTTTGTTCAAAACACCTCACAAAAACCTTAATAAAAAGTGAACAAAGCATCGTATGCACCCCATAATGGTACCGATAAAAACATCAATTCACCCCATAAAAATCAAGCACCAACACAGCTCTGCACACAGCAAAATAAAAAAGTTAAGGCTGTTAGAATAGGACAACATAAAAACGCATTTTTTATAGACCTATTTCTATTGTGTATAAGTAATAAAACATAAACAACTATATAAAATCTATATCTTTGTAATTGTACCGACCCCCATAGTAAAGTTATCCTGTCATTTACACTGCACAATGAATGCTGTAAAATTGAAGCCCAAAAAACAATGGCGGAACTGCATTTTTTTCCAACCATTTTCATGGCCCAATGCTAAAAAAACTATGGAACACTTGTGCGCACAAAATGCACAATACACCCCTAGATGAGATCCATGAGGGGTGTTGAATCTAAAATGGGGCGACTTCTGGAAGGTTTCACCTGTTCTGGTTCTTTGGGGGCTTTGCAAATGCGACATGGCCCCACCAAAATCTGCGCTCTAAAAGCCAAACAGCATTCCCTCCCTTATACGCCCGGCCATGCGCCCAAACAGCAGTTTACACCTACATGTAGGGTATTGACGAACTTGGAAGAAATTGTGTAATTAATTTTTTAGGTGCTTTTTTTCCAGGATTCCTTGTAAATATGAAACATTTTAAGCTAAAATTGCAGATTGCTGGAAAAAAATAAATGTTTAATTTTCACAGCCTAATGCTAAAAATAATTTGTGAATCACCTGTGGGGTCAATATACTCACTGCACCCCTGGATATATTCCTTAAGGGTATTAGTTTCCAATATGGGGTCTTTTTAGGGGTGTTTATTAAGTTTTATCACCTTAGGGCATTCGCAATCCTGAAATGGCACGTAAATAAAATCGTATTGAAAATGAGACCCCAGAGTCTGGTAAGTGCTCCTCCTATTCTGAGGTTTGGGGTTGAGCCAAATAGCGCACTAGGGCCACATATGGGATATATCTGAAAACGGCAGAATCTGGGGAATCAAGATTAATTTGCATTTCCCTGGTCACATTTACCATATTGCAGTGAATAAAAGATAAATATTGAAAATCTGCAAAAAAAAGTGAAATTTTGAAATTCGCTTTAATTTCTGTGAAATACCTAAAGGGTTAACAAACTTCCTAAACACTGTTGTAAATACTTTAAGTGGTCTAGTTTCTTAGATGGAGGGATTTATTGGGGTATCTAACATGCAGGCCCTTCAAAGCCACGTCAGAACTGGAGTGGTCCCTAAAAAAATGTATATTGCAAATTTTCTTGAAAATGTGAGAAATTACTATTAGTTTTTAAGCCCCCAAAAGTTGTGAAAAAAAAGACATTTAAAAAATGATGCCAACCTATAGTGGACATATGGTAAATGCTAGTTATAAACTATTTTGTGGTGTATAATTATCTGTCTTGCATGCAGAAATTTTGGAACTTTTAAAATGACAAATTGTTCCAAATTTTCACAAATTTTTTATATTTTTCACAAAGAAACAAGGATTGTATAGACCAAAATTTCTTACTAACTTAAAGCACAATGTGTCACGAGAAAACCATCTCTGAATCACATGGATAAGTAAAAGTGTCAAAAAGTTATTCTCACATAAAGTGACACATGCCAGATTTCAAAATGAGGGCTGTGTCAGGAAGGCCGAAACTGGCTGGGTCCTTAAGGGGTTAAATAAAGTGTTTTTTGTGTTGACAGAGTTTCTTTTACCATTTTATTCCAGTGTAAGTAATAGAGGTGTTTCTAAAAATGTCTTCTTATTACTAGCTCTGGGACTTGGTGACAAAAAACACTGTTGGCTGACACCAGGCCCCAGCACTAGCAATAGTGTAATGTGTCTGACAGATGTCTCTCTAACACTGGAAAAAAAAGGTAAAAAAATACAATGAAACAACATAGAAACACTTTATTTAAATAAACACTCCGCGATTTCACACTGGTCCAACTTTGCCCAGCATTGAAACCTGTAAAATACAAAAACACTAATCAATATTTGGCTGACAGCTTTCTAAAGTGCCTAGGGCAGCAAGAATACTAAATATGGCCCTATAGATAGTTAGACCCCCCTTTTAGATAGATAGCCTTAATTAAACAGGTAGCAAACTCATTCTATTAGATCAGTAGCCCTCCCACTCAGTATATAGACAGATAAGCCACCCATTGCGTGGTAAGATCCTGGTAGGCAGGGCCAACAGTAGGTAAGATCCCAGCTAGGCCCAATGTACATAAATAGAAAAGGCTTGTCAAGGCCCCAGGTAGGAGGTACAGTATGTAGGCAGGCGGTATCCCAGGTAGGTAGTCAGGCGACAAGGCCCCATTTAAGTAGGCGAAGCCCCAGGTAAGTATATAGGTAGTCAGACAGGGCCTCTAGTTAGGTAGGTAATCAGACAGGAGCTGAGGTATGTAAGTAGGGGCTTCAGCTAGATAGGTAGGCAAGGTCCTAGGTAGAAAGGTAAATGGCCAAGGCCCCTGATAAGTAGGTAGGCCCTATTTAGCTAGAAAGACCCCCGTTAGATAAGTTGGTAGGTAGGTAGGTAGGTAGGTAGGTAGATAGGTCCCAAATACATAGGTAAGCCCAAAGTAGGTAGACAGCAGTAAGGTAGGTAGGCCTTTATTTATCTTTGCCTACATGTTTAAAGCTAATCAATGTGATGGTAATACCCTTTTAAGTAGGTCACTAAGAGTATGAATAACATGATTTTTTTACTAACTTTTCTAGACCAACACTTCTGGGATAAAATAATTTGGGCAAAACAGTTTAAGGCTGTTGCATAGTAATACAGTCTTCTACTTTAAGCTTTAATCCATACAGTGTTTCTGCTGTATTGCCATAGTTTATCGCTAAAGATTTAATGCACTATTTAATCCAAACACTTCTTCAGTAACCACTTCACTCCATGCTCTTTGTGCACAAAAACACTGGCTAATAGGGTTGTACTGTATATAAACTTTTTTCAATTCTGTTTTTAAATTTACCTTCCAAGTTGTAAAGTGTTGTGGAATGTGTTGGTGCTTTAAAAATAAAGTTAACAAGTTATTACCTATTTTACTCTCTTTGATTGTTTTCCATTATTTAAAGTTATCTTTGCATTATATAGGGTTTGTAAGAAAAAAAATAATAAAAAAGTTGCTACCAAGGACTGTTAATAATTACTGTTTTAATTTTGTGGCCAATGAACCCATATTTGTCCTCTGTCTTCTATAATCCACCACCTTTTGTAAGGTGGTGCCTTTTGTCAGTTTGCCTCACTGTTTTGACTTCGAGGGCATTTGCCATGGCCAGACCCCTTGTGGCGCCGGGCCCCCTAGCAGCCGCTACAGCTCCTACGGTGCTAGTTCAGCCACTGACTGGAATATGCACCTAGCAACTGAATAGAGCATATACCAGGACATTTTTTATTCTTGAATTTATGCACTTTCGACTTCAGCATCCTACTTCCTGTAAGGGTTTGTCCATAACCCCTATCTGCCATCCCTCACTGTAAAGGTCCTTTTGGTTTAAAGGGGTTGTCTCACTATGCTGTTTCACAGAGCCATGGCCAGCTTCAGATTCATTAGTCCTGGTTAGGCTGTAAGGGGTCCTATATCACTGACTGGCATGCCAGCTCTGCTTTTCCTAGCTATTCCTTTTACAGTGCTATGAGTGCAATAGATTTATAATTTGTAATGCACAAAGCTACAGAGCTCTCAGTGTTTAAACTTGTCATTAATTGAGGTAAACAAACTCCTGTGCTAGAGATAAAATTAAGCATGGAGTGACTCATTATGGTTAGATGGCAGCTTGAAGCAATCAGATAAAAGAGAGAGCAGAGAGAGGTGGCCAGTAACCAGGAGAAACTTGTGTACACTAGCAGTAGGTAAAATCTTTATCTTCAGAACAAAGCAAAATCATAACAACAATGTATTTGGTAATAGTCTTCATTTACCCTACATGTTAAAAGCTGATCATCGTGGTGAGAAAAACACTTTATCATAATGACATTTCTGCATGTTTAAAATGGACAGGACAGATGTTAGGGCGTCATTAACTGAAAGTGTATTTTTCCTAAAATACACATTAGAGTTCCATTCCATGATTAAAGATCCAAAAAGTGATGAGATTGAAGTGGACTGCATTGGTAGGGATAAAATTATAAGCCATAGCACCTAATTTTCCTTCAGCTCTGCCTGTTCATCTATTGCTCTTAAACTTAAGTAAACCGTTCAGCATCAACTGAAGTACATCTAAGCAAACGTCTCTGAGCAATCATACATAATATAACCATAAAGCTGACTTGAAGACTATAACATGTAATAATAAAATTCTGCAGCCGCTCTATATAAATGCAGATGAGCGGGAATATAGATGTTTGCAATCTCTCTGGAATAATGCTCCTATACATTTTTACTACTCATGCATTTCTAATCACTCAGGGTTTTACCCTGCAGCATGGTGCTAATATATAATCTGAATCATCATTGCTTCCTGGATACCGCTCATGCAGGGAATGCTACAAGCAATTTGAATAAGGCCTAGTAAATATTGACAAATAAGTGTCGTACAGCGCAACGACTTTCGGAGTGCTTTAGGAATACTGCTTATTCACTTGATTTGCCTGTACACATACAGGTAATGTATGCCAAGAGTTCTTGCCGTAAGATCATTAATAAGCTATAGTGATGCTACTTGATTTGTACTCATTGCATTAGTCTAGAGCTAGTGACAGGTGGGATGGATGCAGATTAAAAGGGCTAGTCATATTCCTGCTCATAAAAGGTAACAGATATTATTATTATTATTATTATTATGATTATGATGATAATAATAACATTAATAAAAATAATGCTAATAATAATATGTTGCTCAGTCTCTACCATTTTGACAAACTTCACACAAGAAATTAATGCAGGTTTTATGAATGGGTGCATTGTCCAGACAGAATAGAATTATATATAATATATAAAACAGTATACAACATCAATAAAGATAACAGTAAATCACATATCCTCATTATTGATGCCTTATATTAGCAGGAAAGTGGCTACCTCATTTAGCCATTTCTCAATTGCTCACCATCTTTTGATGATGGGAAGAATAAGTCCTCAGTCTGCAACAACATATTTTGGAGCCAATGCAGTTAAAAGGGCTTGTGGCTCTCTCTTCTCTCCTACTCAAACATTTGGATCTATTAGCTACAACTCCTTGACCATGTTTATGATCCTTCCTGTTTAACCCTTTCATCACTGTGAATGGCACAGGAAAAAAGGGGACTCCCATTTTTGATTGAGTGACCTAAATGGGGAGTAGGTAAACCTTCTAAGGTCAGCTCTGGGTCTTTTCTATGTCCAGTAAGCCTACTGATAGGGTACAGTAAGTTGCCCTAACAGCAGCCTATGTCATTGTGACACAAAGTTTAATGTTAGGCAAAAAATATATAAAAGATTATCTAGTCTAAATTGTTTTTTATTTTGCATGCATTACATAAAAACAAAATAACCGAGCATATTAAGTACCTACCGGATCTACCATATCTACAGTAACCAGAAGAATTAATGTAACAAGTTATTCATGTGTGCAAAGTGAATGGTGTATAAAAAAAGTAAAATGTCATGGTCATTATATGGTTTAATGCCTTAATGACCGCCCACTGACTTTAGATGGCGGACGGTGCAGGCTGTTAATCTGCAGAGACGTCTGTAAATGTCGCTGCAAACAGAGGGGTTTGTGGCTCCCAGAGCTGCAACTGCACTGAAAACAGAGCTGATGTTAACAGCTCATTCCTAGAGCAGTTTCTGTAAATGCCAGGGAGTGGAATAAGTCTCCAATCCCCAGCATTTAACCCTATGATTTCCACGGTCACTGACCACAGTATACCCCTGCTCCATCTGGTCATTAGGACTCCCAGTAACCCAATGAAGCCCAGGGAAAGTCTGTGCAGTCAGCCCTGGAGACTTAGAGTAGCCCCAGGGCTGTTTGTGTAGCAAGTCTGTGGTCAGGGAACACTGTGTGATGCCCTGACTGCAGTCTGTGTCATACCTACACAGAAAGTAATGTATTAGCATATTCATTTATGATAATGCATTACCAAGTGTAAAAGTTTTAAATAGTTATCCCTTAATGGGATTAAAGAAAAAAGTAAAAAAAAAGCATAAAAAAGTATAGAAAAAAATAAAATAAATAATAAAATAAAAATAAATATTTCATTAAAAAGTTATTGTGCATACATTACAAAAAAAAAGCCCTATACATATTAGGTATCTACATGACCGTAATAGCCTGTAGAATTAACCCCTTAAGGACCCGGCGGTTTTTTTTGGTGACACGTTCGTTTTTCCCTCCTCGTCTTCTGAAAGCCATAACTTTTTTATTTTTCCACCTACATAGACACATGAGGGCTTTTATTTTGCGGGACAAGATGTAATTTCTAATGGTGTTATTCACTATACTATAGAATATACTGGGAAACCGCAAAAAATTCCAAGTGGGACAAATTGTGAAAAAAAAATGTATTTTCGCCATGTTTCTGGGTGTTTTGCTTTTACTGCGTTCAATCTTCGGTAAATATAATGTGTTATCTGTATTCTACAGGTTGTTTCGCATCCGGAAATACCAAACATGTAGGGTTTCCGTTATGTTTTGGTACCGTAAAAAAAATTCCAAACACTTTCTATTTTTGAAATTTACGTCACAGCGCCATTTTGTGCGACCAATAACTTTTTTGTACTAACACCTACGGACGTCAATGAGGGGGCATTTTTTGTGGGCTTAAGTGTACTTTTTACCGCTAGCAGTTTGGAATGCATGCGACTTTTTTATCATTTTTATTCCATTTTTGCCGTTTGGAATTTTTTTTCTTCTACGGTGTTCAGCGTACGGGATAAATGATGTTATATTTTTTATAGATTGGACTTTTTTGGACGCGGCGATACCAAATATGTGTAACTTTTTTATTATTTTAATGATTTTATTTGTAAAATGGGGAAAGAGGGGTGATTTGAACTTTTAATACTTTATTTTTGGACTTTAAAACTTTTATTTTTTTATTTTTTATACTGTAACATTTAGTCCCCCTATGGTGCTTGACCACTAGGGGGTGCGATTGTTAATACAGCCTAATGCATTGCATAAGCAATGCATTAGGGTGTACAAAGATGGCGGTTTCCCCACTTCCAGTCTACGGCCGGAAGTGGGGCAAACCGGGAAATGTAAGTGACGGGAGCCTTCACAGGGCTCCCCACCGCCATGTCCGGTCGTCGGATTGGCGCAGCATAGCGTATTCAGTCAGATGCCGCAGCCATCTTTGCCGCGGTGTCTGACGGGTTAAACAGCGCCAGCGGTCGGATCCCACCCGCCGGCGCTGTTACTTCCGTGTGTTAGCGCCGATCAGCCGCTAACACCAGGCGGCTGTGCAGGGGGGTCGCGGAGCGATCCCCCTGCAAAGCTCCTTAGCGGCCCTGGGACGTACTCATACGTCCAGGGTCGTTAAGGGGTTAATATAACATGTTATTTAGTTTGAAATGTGAATGGTGTAAAAAACACATGCAGAAATACCTGCAATAAATCCATAGTGTACTTGCATATGGATATATATGCATGGTAATTCTACCCACCACATGTAGCAATACACTAAAACATACCATGTTTTCTGTAAAACATGAACCCAGATTTGCCTTAACAATAATCTATTTAATGTGCCTGTGCAGGTTTAACTTGTCCTCAACCAAGAACCATGCAGCTAGCTTACCACTAATTGCACATTAAACCATAGATGTTTTTTGCTGTGCAATCCTTGGCCACATGGCAGTTACCATAAAAATACAAAAACAGCCAGCTCACCACTCCATTATTGCAGGTATGCACGGAACCATGAGGAACACGGGAAGCAAAGATACTTGGCAGAAAATCTAGCAAACCTTCAAGTTTAAAAAAAATGGGTCCTTTATTGTTGAAAGCAGTCTAAAAAATGTAGCATAATCACAAAGGCAGGAAAAACCACTGACACAATTCGAGCTGTCAGCTCTTAGTCATATGGTATATGATTATTTACCATGTATGGACATCCTTAGTTATATTTTGTATCTGATCTCTATATTTTTACTGGAGAGATGACCAAATAAGGAATCAACACAAGTTAACAATATAACTCTCTCCTGCAATGCATAATTAAAAAGCAGAATAAAGTCAGGTTTATGTGTCACGGTTTTAATGTGGGCAAGGTGTTGGTATAGTACAGCCAAAAAAAAAACAGTAGGGCATATCTGTGCCAGAATTCTGGTGCAATTTGTCAAAAAATAATGTTGTACCTGTTTTTTACCACATTTATTATGTTTCTTAGACAGTTTCTAGACACTTCTGCGCATTGTCTAACAAAAGGGCTGTGGCCTTGGTAAAAGGGGGTTGCTGAGAAGACGCTGATAAATAATAGAAACTCTCTCTCAAATAGAATAATTAAAAATATCTAAAAACAGCATGGATTCACTGTGGGCAGATCATGTTAAACTATTCTTACATATTTATTTACCTAAAGCTACTGGTGTTGGACCAAGGTGGACTATACATATTAATCTGGGTTGCAGTTCTACATATAAGGCTTGTAGAAACTTTGAATTATTGAAGATTTGACTTAATTACTGGTGCATACTGGTTGACACAATTGGGTATGAATATAGCTATTTCTTCAACGCTGTCCAAAAATGTTCGATTGGGTTGAGGTTTGAGGACTGTGGGGACCAATCCAGAAACTCTACTTCATTGTCACTGAACCATTTGTTCGCTAATATTGATGCATGCTTTGGGTTGTTGTGCTGCTGGAACACTATGTCATCCCTTTCATACCCATAGTACTTGATGGTCAAGGACCCAATGCCTTTGGTTGTAAAACAACCCCATATCATCAGGCTTGCTCCACTGAACTTGACAGTTCCTTCAACTTCTCGATCCATTAACCTCCTTTTCCTTTGATTCTTTCAGACCCATTTGCACCCATCAGAGCCCAGTCTAATGACTTTCATTTCATTACCCCAAATCACCCATTTCCAATCTCCTACTGTAAACTTTTCATACTTTTTTGCAAACAGGGCTTGTGATATCACTATTACGAAGTATACAAGCAACCTCCACTCCCGTGTTTGTCACACCAGAAGTGATCAACCTTGTGAGGAGCCAACTTGTTGACTCTGATATTTTGCCTGGATGTCCACCTTTCGGCTTTTGAATAGATAGACAGACTTCATTTTGTATTCTTCCAGCTGTCATGGCTTCAAATGATGCAGTTTTGCAATTTACTTTGCCAAGAGACCCCTATTGATGAGCTGACTGATGCTGTTTCTCTTTTCTTGGGAAATATTCTTCATAGTTGCTCTTTGATTCAAACCAGTGACCTCTCACTTGGGAATCAATCTAATAACACACTGAGCTATTAGGGAATGTGAGAACAAGTTATAATTTGTAGTACACAAGAAGAAAAAGATTTTCACCACTAGGAACAACACAGTAACAATGCGGTTACACGACAAGAATCTGCATGACTAAGCATAAGCTTAGTAGTTGCAAGTTAAATTTATGTATGAGATAGCTAAGATAATTGATAAGAGTTCTTTTTCAAACATCTCAGCACTAAAGCACGTCTAATTTATGGAAAATGTCTTCAAGGTATTCAGGCAAACACCAGCCTCAGAAGATCTTTTTGATTCTGGAATTGTTCATATTACTCCGTCTGTAACAAGATATTGTTTATATGACTGCATTGGATAATCCATGGGATTCTGATAAGAGCTTGTCAATTTCTATGCGGTTAAACTGAGATTGTGGGTATTAAAGCATGTCTGATTATCATATGAAAGCAGATGGTCTGATGGTCATAGCTTCTGATAATTCCCTTGGCTCATCTGTATATGTGTATCTCAATCTGTGTGAACCAGGTTTGTTTAGCCAGAATGGGAGAATTTCGATTACCGTTGCCTTGTCCTGATGTCTTCTCTCTTACTCTTAGAATCATAGGCAATAGGGGAAAGCTGTATGTAAGCTTCCAGGTTATTGCGAAGGCACTGATTGCATATTGAATGTCCTCCTGAAACAGAACAGAATTTTGTCAACTTTGCATGTTGCTATCAAGCCATATCCTTGGTAAGTGAATTTTATGACTAAGGCGACTAGCTGCTACATTCTGATGCCTCTTACATTCACCCCGTGAAATTATTTCTAGTTGATGTTTGTCCAATTGTGGTTGTGGTCATTTTGACTATAAGGACAGTTATTCTTATTTTCCCTGGTGGTTAATCCTAGTTGTGACATTGTCCAAAAATATGTTTTCCAGTTGCTTTTAAATTAAGTATGAACTGACAATGGCCTTTGAAAACCACTTTAATTTCTCTGAGATTGGATAACTGATAACTGATTTTTCTTCATCATATGACCCTTCTATTCTTGACAACTTGACCCCTAAAGTTAGCGCCATAATCTTTTTGGGTTGTATTGGTTGCATTTTGCCTTTAGTTGATCGGGGAAAAAAATCTTCCACCTCCTTTGTGTTATCCACTACTTCATGGGTGATATAACCCCTATTATGGAATAGAAAGCGTTTTCATGAACAGTAGTTTCTGCTCCTATTTCAGAAGAAACTCCTTCTGAAGTCATCTCATATGCATTCTGGTCCCCACAAAGATTAGATTTACTGCTGTCTTAGAAAAATATTATATCTCACCCTGAGGTAGTAATATTGTAACATCTTGAGGGTCCTTCAGATACCCAAGGAAGTCAATTCTCCTTACAGATATAAGTTGTGACTTGCTCCAATTTAATAGTCAGCCTATTCAGCCTCTGTATTTAAAGGGGTTATCTCACCACGAAGATCATTGTTTAAAATGAGGGGACCAAAAATCTAAGCATGTATGTCCTTGGTTACCATTAGCAAAGTGCTATGGTTTAAGAGAATGGACTGCTTTATTTGTGCTTAGCAACGGTATTTGAGCCCACGTCGGATTACACCCAACTAAAGCATTCCTGGCTGTTGGCTGAGCATTCTCTCCTGCCGAAGTCGAGAACAGGTTGCGGACGGGAACGTGCGGGGGGATGAGTTCGCAGACGGGAGTGAGAGAGAGAGAGAGACTTAAATCGGCAGGCCCACGTAAATCTCATTTGCCGTCACGCGTAAAACATAAAGAGAAAACACAGCAGTCCCATGTAAGATGTGCAGTCTGACATTGGCAGACCCATGTAAATCCCATGTGCAGTCCCATGTAAAACATAAAGAGAAAACACAGCAGTCCCATATAAAACATGCAGTCTTACATCGCCAAATCCACGTAAATATCATGTGCAGTCCCACATAAAACAGGAAGAGAAAACAAAGCAGTCCAATGTAAAATGTGCAGTCTTACATCGGCAGGCCCACGTAAATCTCATGTGCAGTCCCACATAAAACAGAAAGAGAGAACACAGCAGTCCCATGTAAGATGTGCAGTCCCATTCAAATAACATACAGAGAGAACACCGCTGTACTGTGCAATCCCACGTAAAACTATTTTGCTACACAGTTGTGCAGTTCCACGTAAATCCCTTTTGTGCGTAAATCAGAAAGAGAGAACACAGCTGTACACAGCAGTTCCATGTAAGATGTGCAGTCCCACGCAAATTACATACAGAGAGATAACACAGCTGTACTGTGCAGTCCCACATAAATTTTTTTTAGACATATGCAAGGGCCCACGTAAACCACTTGTGATACAGATGTGTAGTCCCATGTAAACACAAACAGATACAGTGTATAGTTTTGCTCTCCAGATCTGTAGAGGTCAGAGGTTTAATAATTTGCAGGATATATCACTATATGAGAGAGACAGCGAAAAAAAAAATCACCCATCTTTCCCAGAGTCCTGAATGTCAAATGCCCATTCTAGTTACAAAGTATGTAGAGAGAGCGAGAAATTTAAATATAAACTATGGAGTTACGCTTTGCTTTTCACTTACAATGATTCCAATGACAGTTAAAAACCTCTCCCTTCTCCCAGCTCACACAGAATGAATCATCAGGTGCATACTTTGGAGGCATGTCTGCAGAGTGAAGATACTCCCTGCTGGGAGGAGAAACACGCCCCTCCATTTCACAAGTTTTGCTTGGCAACCAGCATAAAAGGAGGCCAACCGTTGTAATGAGACAATTCCTTTAATTCAGGGTGAAGTGTAAATGTACCTAAAGTTCTTCTTTGGATTTGGCCTAAAACCTGTCATCCAAATATAGTATAATTACAGTACATTGTTTTCAAAACTGATGATTGATGCCACCACTTTTCTCAACATATGATGAGCAAACAATGTTCTGATCAGAAGAGACATAAATTAGAAGTGTCTCAAAACACTTCACAGAGAATTCTTACTTGGTGAAATTTCCAATGCTTTTTGTTTACTAGGCTATGCAAATCCCTGATATCCAACATGAAGTTTCCTTTGTTCAGTTGTATAAGAGTTTAATTAATTGTATATATCTTGTATATGTAAAAAAAAAACAAACAAAGCAAGTTAGCTCACCTATAGCATATATAAATAAATGGAATAAATTTTTTTCTTTTCTGCCTTTTCTTACCTATATTTTGTATATACATTTATGAATTAGTTCAGATGTATTAAATCCATGGACTATATTCCTTAGATAATGTCCCTACTAGAAAGTTCTTGAAAAACGTGCCCATTCAGGTACCCTGCAACTGCATTTTGTTGGACACATTGGAAGATGATTAACAATAAAACAATCTTTTGGGGAAATAACAGTCTATTCATTAGCCATATTATAATAAATCCCCAATGAGAATATTAAGCTTAAAGGGCCCCACGCTAATTCTAATGTGTGGATTGTAAGCCTTCAAGGGCACTGTCCTCTCTCCCTCTGCACCAGTTGTAAGTCATTTATTATTCCCATTGTAGTTTGTTTTCCATGAGTTATGTATATAACCCCCTCTAGTGTACAGCGCCCTGGAACTAATGGCGCTTTAAAATAAATAATAATGATAATAATAATAATATTAAACACAATAAAATTATACACAAGTTGCTTATTGTACCTTTTTAATATTTACCTTGTATACTCATTTTACATTGTACATGTTATGCATTGTGCACTGTGAATTACAATATTTTTCCTTTTCTCTTTTTCTTTTTATTATTTGCTATGTTACATTGATATTTATTTATTGCATTTTGTTTTTTCTTTTAGTGACATTAATATGACACAAGTCCGATTATCATAACATCACCATCTCTTTCACTTTCTAAGTTTATATAAAAAATCCATTTGCATGTGGAGCTCGCTTTGGATACTTAATAAATATTGTTTGCTTTCAGCGGTCAGAATTGATCTATATGGTGTGCTGTTGTTTTACGCATTTTTTTTATTAGTTGTCTTTCAACAAGCACCCACCCCAGACAAACAGCAGAGTGCTATACTTCCTTCTTAATTAATTGTGTGGAATTTGTGAAATGACACTTATTATATTCTGCTGAATCAATGAAATTTGTAAAATTTATAAAAACCTGTGGCAAGGCATAGTATCCATAGTTTTTCAATCTATTTTCTTTATAGGTCCTTTTTGTAGTTCATGCTCTTGCAGTCTGGAGCAGACATACAGCTGAAATGCGACGTTTCAGGGTACACCCCCTTTGTCAAGCATTCTCTGGACCACTGCAAGCGGTGGTGTAAGCCATGTCAGAGAGCGGAGTCTAAGGTGACTCCTGGTTTTCACCAGAGTAAGCCACAAAGCTGGTTGGACCATGCAGTGGGAGACATCCAGGTCGCTACCCTTGTGGCAACTTGCTTGCGGTGGCAGCCGGGGTGCATCGTGGTACAGAATTGGCAGGCAAGCTCATAGTTGGTGACAGGCATAAAGGTCAAGGCAGGCAGCAGGCAAACATGGTCAGTGGACAGAGGCAAGGGTCAAATACATGAGAGGACATGAACTTCTTGTCTTTCCGCCGTCTTCTAACCAACCCTACACTGCTATTTCTGTCTCAGTGTGTGGCACCACAATACTTCCTAGGCAACAGGCCCGCTGTCTTGGGGTATACTAGTTTGATTTTGTCTTTCACCCCTTATATCCAATCCTTTGCCCACTCCTGTCACCTGCAAACCCCAAGAACATCTCCAGAAGCCGTCCTTTTCTCACTGTGGAAAAAACTCAAACCCTCATGAGTGCTCTTATTCATTCTCGTCTTGACTACTACAACTCCTTGCTTATCGGTCTCCCTCTCTGCAAACTCTCTCCTCTCCAATCTGTCCTGAATGCAGCAGCCAGGCTTGTCTGTATTTCCAGCCGCTATACTGATGCCTCTACCCTGTGTTAATTACTGTACTGGTTGCCCATCCAGTACAGAATACAACATAAACTCATCACTCTCATCCATAAAGCTCTCCACAGTGCTGCACCCCCATACATCTCCTCCCTCATCTCTGTCTACTATCCTACCCACTCTCTCCGCTCTGCTGATGATATCAGATGACATTCCTCCCATGCCCGTCTCAAAGATTTCACATGTGCTGCAACAGTTCTGTGGAACATGCTACCACGGGCAATCAGGCACACTCACAACCCTCATAGTTTTAAGAAGACCCTGAGAACACATCTTCTCATTCTGGCCTACCAAGATCCCTAATTGCTAACCCCCACCTGCTATCACACTCATCTGTCACTCCTAACACTAGGGCCCTCACAGGCACTTATCTGTATATAGATGTGCTGTCAGGGTGGCAGGTTCACCCTACTTTTATGTCAACCACCTCCTATTTATGTAACATGGCTGGACCATTGTAAACTTAGCACTTCTTAACCCTTCATCTCACCGATACACCATAATAAATAGTAAGCTCTCGTGAGCAGAGCCCTTGCACCTTGTGTCTCATCTGTAAGTTCTTTTAATGTGTAATGTTTGTACGTATACCCTCTAAATTGTAAAGTGCTGCGGAATATGTTGGCGCTATATTAATAAAGATTATTAAAAATAAAGATTATTATTATTATTATTATTATTATTATTATTATTATTATTATTATTATTATTATATTAGGACTGAAACACTATGAAACACTTTCTCTATGGCTCAGGGCACAATAGATCTGGAAGTGCAGGAAGTGGCCAGAGGACATAGGGACAGCACCTGACAATTAGCCAATTACCTGTGCGCTAACTTCTTAAATTTCACTGAGCTGGCACATGCCCACACTGGGGAGTGGGGATGTACTCACCCACAAGCAGAGATACACAGGGAAGCAGGAGTGGGGAGAGGTGAGTAAGGAGCAGAAGCACAAGTGTGCCTGTGACCCACCGTGAGAGACACAGTGCCAGTCATACCTGGCAGGAACACTGCCAAGGGAATATGAGGGCCCTTGCAGACCAATGGCATGAAGAGCTAGACATGGAAGGAGTTTGGGATGTGCAGAGAAGGAGGCAAGTGTAGCTTGTAAGCCACTGGCCTGATGTGCTGTAGAACCTCAAATGGACTTAGGAATCATGGACCCAGCTTCAAGCTGAGAATCTTCAGATGTATGTATTTAGTGGACAAACATAACTTATCCCCAGGGGAGAAGGTCGGAGGTGGTCTTCTCTTCTTGTCCCTAACTATTTGGGTCTTAGGACACTCTGGAATGGGCAAGGGTTGCAAAAGGCCAGCAGGTTTGAGACAGGAATTTTTGTTGCAGGCACACGTGACACATGATATAACAAAGTCTTTGATATCTTGACCCAGATTAGGCCACAAGTAATGACAAGATATGAACAAGCAGGATGTTTGAATTCCAGGATGCCCGGCCAGCAAAGAACAATGTCCCCACTTCAAGATTCTTTTCTATGAATCAGGAGATATGAATATTTTCCCCCGGGGGGACACGTTGGGTGCTGACGAAATCAGTCGTTCAGGAGGAACGATATTGTATGGCGCAGATTCTAGGGCAGCTACATTAGAGGCACATAAGAGAGCATCAGCCTTCATATTCTTGTCTGCTGGTCTGAAGTGTATCAAGAAATCAAATCAAATCTGGAGAAGAAGAGGGACCACCTAGCTTGCCAAGGATTTAAGCACTGTGCTGTCTGAAGATAATGTAGGTTTTTATAGTCGGTAATTATGCTGACCGAGTGACAAGCCCCTTCTAGTAAATGGCGCCATTCTTCCAAACCAACTTAATGGCCAGTAATTCTCGATCTCCTACAGTGTAACTTCTTTTGGCTGGGGAAAAAGTCTTAAAAAAGCCCCACAAGTGATAGCTTTACCGTTGGGGGTTTTCTGTGTAAGGACTGCACCTGCTCCCACAGATGAGGCATCCATTTCAAGGAAGAAGGGATTCTCATGGTTGGCCCTGGACAGGATAGGGGCAAAGGCAAACTTCAAATGGGAAAAGGCTTCTTCTGCCTTGGGAGGCCAGGATTTGGGATTTCTGTTGTTCATGGTTTGTGAGTCCATGAACAACAGAAAATGCTGTTTGGCCTGTAAACACATTGGTCGCAGCCATGATAGGATGGAAGTCAATTGGGCAGGGGTCATCTGAAGTCCTTTGTCGGAGACAAGGTACCCAAGGAAAGATAGACTGGTCTGTTCAAAGAAGCATTTTTTGAGCTTGGCATAGAGTAGATCGCTTCATACACATACTGTATTAGAATTTGCCACACGTGGGCACTATGAGCTCTAAGATTGGGCAAGAAAATCAAGATGTCGTCCAGATACATGATGACACATGAGTATAGGAGGTCTCTGAAGATCTCATTCACAAATTCTTGGAAGACGGCTGTGCAGCATTGAGAAACTGAAAGGCATCACCAGATACTCAAAATGTCCATCAAGAGTATTGAAGGCAGTTTTCCAATCACCATCTTCACAAATTCTAATCAGATTATAAGCCCCCCCGCATGTCGCGTTTTGTAAAGAATTTACCACAAAAAACTTTTGCCAAAGGCTAACAACTCAATTCCCTATATCAGTAATGGTTGTTAATAGTTAACTTTTAATTCCTATTATAAAATATAAAAAAGACACATTTATAAAATCCTTGCTAACCTGGACTATAAACCATAAAAGCATTTGTTTAATGCACTCGAGGGAAATTCTTAACCCTTTATTCACCGAAATTAATATATGGTTTAGATACAAATAGGTGTGGTGTGGAGATGATCCAATTAGAAATTTTTCCAGGCAAATTACAGGCCCTAAAATTACGCCCCCAGAAATATCTTAAGATGCTACTCTCTTGTCACTTTCTGCCTAGAGGTTATAGAGATCATTCTATGCAATTCCACAACTGAATTTATCTTAAAATATTCCGATTCAGTAACTAGAAACATGAATTGCTATTTCATAAAACATAAACTAGCTGGGGACACTCCACTATAGCAGCATCTCTGACCTGATTCTTAACTAGGAACGTGACTTGCTGTCTAACAGAGCAGCAACTATCTGGGGCACTTCTGGGGAACATTCTGGGGAACACTGTTTTCTGAATTTTCATGAAATTTCTTCTGGTCCATAAACCTTCTAATTACAAGATATTGTAATCGGCCTCTGAAAATTCTAGAGTTCAAAATGTTCTCTCAACAATCTATCCTTCTTCCCCTTGGATTTTAACTGGTGCAGGAGGTGGCTGATTTCTTATTGGAAAGGAGTTTTCATTGAATGGCTTGAGCAATGATACATGGAACACAGGGTGGATTTTAAATGGAAGGCAACTTGGTTAATTTCTGTAGATATCTGCAAGGGTTCTATTAATTTCTGACCCAATTTTGGAGATGGAACCGTGGTTTTCAGATTTTTAGTAGATAGTCAAACCTTATAACCAGCTTTAGAGTTGGGAGAAGCTTTGCGATGTTTATCCACTGCTTTCTTATATTCTTCTTGAGCTTCTTGTTGCATCTCTATTAGTTTTTTAGTGGTTTCTTGCAATTAATTAGTCTGTGAGTAACAGCAGGAATAAGCATACTTAATGGTAGGTTAGTGATAAAAACTGGGTGTAAACCAAAGTTAGCCTAAAACAAACTTTACGACATAGAACTATGTTTGGGGTTGTTGTAGGCAAAATCTGCTGTTGGTAAATAGTCCACCCAGTTATCTTGAAGATAGCAAATACAATAGCGGAGATACTGTTCCAGAGCTTGGTTAGTCCTGTCAGTCTGGCCATTGGACTGAGGATGGAAGGTAGTAGACAAGATAACTGTAAATCTTAAAGCTGTACAGAAGTTTTTCCCAAATTTTGATGTGAATTGAATACCTCTATCTGAAACTACATTGTCAGGAATTCCATTCAGCCTAAATATATCTTTGACCATTAATTCTGCAGTTTGCTCAGCAGTAGGAATTTCTCTAATTGGTATGAAATGGGCCATTTTTGTGAGTCGGACCACAACAATAAGGATGGTAGTAATTTCCTTAGATGGAGGAAGATAAAAGCCAAAGAAGTTAATCCTCAGGGCCTGGGCAGAACTGGAAGTGATTGAAGAAGACCTAAAGAAGAAGATTGTGGTACCTTGTTTCGTGCACATGTTAGGCAAGAGGAAACATAATTTGTAATATCTTTCTTACAATTAGGCCGCCAAAATGAATGAAGCATTAGTTCATAAGTTTTCATGGCTCCAAGATGCCCTGCAAGTTTAGAATCGTGGACTAGTTTGAGGACTTCAAGATAAGCGCATTCAGGGTCATATAATCTGTGTTCTTACTTCCAAAACCCCTCTTTAAAAGAAAGATGTACATCTTTAGACGTGTGGTTGAGAAAAGAGTCATTTTGGTATCCATCTCTGAGCCTTGTTCAAAATTTTAGGAGTCAAGTATGACTACAAAATTTTTGGACGACAAAATAGTAGACTCAGTTTTTGACCTCTCCTGTGGTTTATCAAGAATCCTGGAAAAAGCATCAGCCTTACCATTTCTTGAACCTGGTCGATTGCAGACAAATTCTTAGCTGTATGGCTGAACTCTAAGGGCGACATGTCCGAAAATTGGAGGCACCGCGGCAGTTTCTAGGTGCATTAAATCAGTGTAAAGTGCGCCAGAAAGTACAATGCTCTCAAAAATCTGGCGTCAGGTTTACCTTGCATAGTAAACTTAATGCACCTAAGAAGGTGCATTACGCCTAAAATCGTGGTGCATAGTGTATCATTGGCAGTGTTTGTAATATGCCTATAGAGGCAGATTGCGCAACAGAGGCGCATAACGTATCATTACTAGAGTATGTAATGCACCTCAATATTCGCATTGCGTTATGGAGACACACAGCATATCATTGCTACTATATGTAATGTGCCTTTTTAGGCGCATTGCAATATGTCGTGCCTGGCATATAATGTGCCTAGTTTTGGTGTACAACAGTTCATTTACATTGAAAATATGGCGTCAAAAGTGTTTTTGGCGCAAAATAGACAAAAAAAACGGCGTTTGAGTATTGGGACATGTCACCCTAAATTTTTGTGGTCAGTAAGGACAGTTACAGGATGATTGGCTCTTTCCAAAAGATGTCATCAACTAGAGAAGGCAACTTTAATGACTAACAGTTCTTTATCTCGAATATCGAATTTTTTTCTGCATAGGAAATGGTATGAGAAAGAATACAGATGAAGTTGTACCTTGTCTCCAATTTGTTGAGACAGGACAGCGCCCACAGCAGAGTCTGAGGTGTCTACTTCAACAATGAAAAGTAATTCAGGATTTGGATGGACCAGTATGGGTGCAGAAGTAAAATAAGTCTTTAGTTTGTCAAAAGCAACTTGTACCTCTGGAGACCACAACAATGCTTTGGCTTTCTTTGTAAGAAAAGTGATTGGTAAGATGATCTTAGAGAAGTCTTTTATGAATCTACTGTAGAAATTTGCAAACCCTATAAACCGTTCAATTTTCTTGAAGTGGGCCATTCCACCACAGCTTTGATTTTAGTAGGATCCATACTCAGACCTTCTGCGGAGATGATATATCCAAGAAATTAAATTTTGGTTTGTTCAAATTCCCATTTTTCCAGCTTGATATAAAGATTATTCTTCTGTAGTTCTTTTAGGACTAACTGAACATGTCTGTGATGTTCCTTTAATGTATTTGAAAATATAAGAATGTCATCAAGGTACACAATCACAAGCTGGTCTAAGAAGTCTCAAAACACATCATTAATGCTGAAACATTGCAGATGCATTACAAAGGCCGAATGACATAACCAGGTTTTCAAAATGCCCATATCTAGTTCTAAAGGTGGTCTTCCACTCATCCTCTGGATGAATGTATATGAGATTGTAGGCACCTGTAAAATCCCGTTTGGTGAAAATCTAGGCAAAGCGGAGTCTTTCCACCAACTCAGGAATTAAAGGAAGAGGATAAAGATTTTTAATAGTAATTTTGTTTAGTTCTCTATAGTCAATACATGGCCATAGGGTTGAGTCTTTCTTTTCTACAAAGAACAAAGGTGCCCCAGCTTAGGATGAGGAAGTTTGAGTGAAGCATTTCTTTAAATTTTCATCTAGGTGTTCCCTGAGTACTTGATTCAGAGAGGTTGTAAATGTGCCAAAAAGGAATGGTGGCTCCAGGAAGCAACTCGATGGGACAATTGTAAGGATGATGAGGATATCACTGAACTGTTGGTAATGAGGTGGCAAATTATCATAACTCTGCTGAGAAATATCAGAAGCTTGTATTTGTTTTTGGACAGATAACTTTGGATGAAAATTGTTCTTGTGGTATTCAGAAAGAAAGGTAACAGTCATTGGTTCCCAGCTGATAGAAGGATTATGGATAGCAAACAATTGAATCCCTAAAATCCCTGGAAACTTGGGAGATGAAATAAAATGAAAACTGATAGTTTCATGATGATTAAGCTCAACACAGATTCCAAGTTCAGTTGTCTCATGAGTTACAGGTCCAGATGATAAAGGTGATCCATCAACAGTTTCCATATCAATTGGCATGGATTTTGTTCTACTTGCAATGTTATTATCAAGTGCAAATTGTAAGTCCATGAAATTTCCTCCTGCCCCGGATTGTAACATGGCTGAACATTGCATTTTTGCTCCCGATTACCTGTATTGGGATGATGAAATGAGAGGATAGTGAATAACTTTTGTCGTTGTCTAGAATTACAGATGAGATGGACTGCACAACAGAATCCGGCAGTTCAGAAACATCAAGATTGCTTCCTGTCTTGGCACACGTGCTGGCTATAGACCTTTGAATCTTGTTGAGACAGTTAATGGCATAATGTCCTGAGCCCCCACAATAGAAGCACACATTTTCTGTACAACGCCTTTTTCTACTGCAATAAGTGGTTTTCGGATAACAGTAATCTGCATAGGTTCAGTTGTAGTTTCAGTCCTTTACTGGGTGTTCAATGCCAATTGACTGAAGGAGTAGGTTGGACTGTTTCTGAACATCTGCAGTCTTTCCTTTCTACATTCAGCAAGTCTCTAATTGATTTGGATGCACAGTTGAAATAAGTTCTCTAAATTATCAGGAGCCACAACCAGTTCTGATAACCCTTGTCAAAATTGACTCCTCTGGTGTGGTGTCAGCTACCCAGCGACAAAATTTTGCTGCGTATTTAGCAACTGAATGTCGTCCTTGTCAAAGATTATGTAATTTGGCCTCGGCTGTGGCACAATGATCTGGGTCATCAAATAGTTGATCCAAAGCAGTGATAATGTTACCTAAGTCATTGAGAAGGTCACAGTTATTTTCAACAGAAGATGAGGCCCATATAAGAGATTCACCTATCAGAAGATTAATGATAAACAGCATTTTTTTTCTATCACTAGTAAAAGGAGCAGGCTGCATTTGAAAATAAATATGGCATGGATTCAGGTAACCTCGGTAATGGTGACCATCCTCATTAAACTTTGATGGCAGAGGAATGCTGGTATTTGAATCTGAGATGGAGTTGCACATATCTAGAAATTGCCTTTGAAGTCCAATTACTTCCTTTTGTTGATCTAGCACCAGGATTTGCAATTTAGAATTTTTTGGTGGATAAGTGGCACCAAATGGTTAAAGGGGTTTTATCATTACATTAAATGGTCTTCAGAATAAGGGGATAGTGAGAACAAGCAACTTTGCAATTGGATGTCATTTGCAAAGCTGTCTTGTTTTCACTGTGTCCCTTATCTTCGTTTTCTGTAAACACTGTTCCCCAGTGCTGGTTCGATTCCACCTCCTTTCATTTCATTGGCTGACGGCTCTACTAATTTACATTCTGTCTGGTCCCCAGTCGTATTCACGGGAGTATGCATTCCTGCCTCTCTCACTCAGAATAAGGGGCCGGCAACATTTCACTCTGCACAGCCAGCAGCTCCACAGTAACACTGCAGCTGCTTCTACAATCAGAAAACAGCAGAATTTTGCTCGGTGCCTAATGCTGCTGCTGGTAAACATAGAAAGGATTATAGATTATTCTGTTGAGATTTGGATCTGGTTTTAAGTTTATATTAGAACCTACTTGTGGGAAGCATGGTCAGAAGAACCAGAGGTTATTACATGTGAGAGCAGTTTCAGTACTTCAGGAGCAGGCAGGAAGTGTAGTCAGGAGGAAAGCCAATGGTCAGTGCACAGTTCAAGCTGTGTCAGATTGGGTAGCAGTCATGAAGCCTAGTTATGTGGAAAGCCAATGTTTGGTGCACAGCAAATATCAGTATAATCAGCAGAATATTAGCCACTAGTTAGATTATAGGGAAAGTACAATAATCTCACAAGGAGAAAGTACAAGGCTGGGGCTTAAATAATAAATCCAATTAAAAGTGGGTGGAGCAAACCAGGAGACCAAGGACTAAAGCTGAGGGAACAGGGAACTAGGCAAGGTTCAGCACAGGAGCTCTCCAGACAGCTAAATTGCTCATTGGGAAGAGCTGTCGCTTGGTATACAGGAGTTTTTGAGTTCAAGTCCTGACACTATAAGGGCCTCATTATTCCAAGACAACTCTGAGGAGAGGTTGTAGAATTGTACTGCATATGGCCCAACAGTGGAGTCTCCTTGTTGTAGGGGGAGCAGAGAAGCTGCATTAGAAGCCACACATCCTGATTCCTTAAACACATTGCAGAATGACTCCAGGAAGACTTGAATGTTGGCAGTTAGTGGTTTACCTGGTCCCAAAGGGGTGTGGCCAAGGCCAAGGATTCACCCGACAGGAGACTGACTGTCAATACCATCTTTGTTCGTTCCGTTGGGAACTGGTTTGCCATTAGCTCAAAATGTGTTGGCTGATGAAGCCCCTGCAAGCTTTAGGGTTCCCGTCGAGCCTCAGTGGCAAAGGCAGATGTAGCTTGGGGCCAAAAGCTGCCACTGGAGCCATATGTGCTGGACTTGCTGCAGGTGGTGAAGAACGATGTGCGTCAAGTAGCCGGGTTGCGATCTACTGCATCATGGCGACCACTTAATCGATCTCTAGACTCCGCCCTCCGAAAGTTGATGTAAAAACCAGAATATCTGTCATGCATGGCCACATCTGACTGTAAGGTTGTCTAGGATGTGGATTCTCTGTAAGCCATGTCAGGGAGCGAACAAGACAGGTTGGACTTGTGCGGCGAGAGACACCTAGGTCTCTACCCCTGACACGACTTGCTTGTGATGGCAGCTGGGATGCAGCGTGGTACAGAATTGGCAGGCAAACCCGTAGTTCGGGGACTGGCAGAAAGGTCTTGGCAGGCAGCAGGTAAACATGGTCAGTAGACGGAGGGAAGGGTCAGATACACAGCAGGACAGGAACACTATGAAATGCTTTCTCTATGGCTCAGGGCCCAATAGATCAGGCAGCGAGTCCAGAAAGTGGTCGTGGAACCACCAGTGGTATTATGGTTCTCAAATGTGGATCTTGGATTTTTAAAGCTTAAAATTTATGGCCTCAATTTGGTTCTCCTGAGGTTACATTATCTGATCTTGGAGGGTAGCGACCACCCTCCTAGTAATTTTATATAGATTAGCTCATGAAAAAAGTAACCTGCCTCTGGCGATAGTATGACAAGATAAACAAGTAAGTGATTTTTTTTTTTTTTGCTAACCCATAAGTCCCAACAGATGATAAAAGTGCTCACCATTCTCGTCTATGCACCTTTGGGCACATCGGAGCATGTTTACTAATACTGCTTGCAGCTCTTCAACAGTGATGGTTTGGATAGTGTTTGTGATTGTTTTCTTGAGTTCATCATCCAGTGTATGTGGATTGTTGGCATCTGTTTTAAATTTCTCCTCTGATAAAAATAGGCCTCCTCAGTAGGTAATTAGGTATATAAATTACCTCAGCAGGTAGGAAGATGTATAGGACCCCCCACTATGTAGGTAGGTAGGAAGGTTTATAGGGCCCCCATTAGGTAGATAGGTATGTAAAGCCATTGAAGTAGGTATATAGGGCACCTACTATATGTAGGCATATAGGATTCCCCCAGTAGGTAGGTATATAGGGCCCCCTACTAGATAGGTAGATCTATAGGCCCTCCAGTAAGTAGGTAATGTATCTGTACCTTGGAAATGGAAAACTGTTGTGTATTAAGACTTGTATCATGAGTAAAGACTGCAAAGACCTCCAATCAGGGACAAGTGTACGCTGCCACTATACTTGCGCCAATATAACATACAATTTCACCATAAAGAGACCACACCGTGGTAAGATAGCAGCTCAGGTCACTGTCACATGACAGTGGCTACAGCACTAATCCAATATAGAAGCAATATAGCCTCTGACATCCAGTGACTCACAGGAGACATCTTACCTGTTGTCCTCTTCTCTCATGAGTTTTTCTCTTCTCTCATGAGTCGTTCTATTCTCCTTTTCTTCCCATCCAATCCATACTACCATGACAACTTCTCCCGGCCACCACTCATCCCTGCAGAATTTACACAAAAATATCTAAGAATTCTCACTTTTCCAGCACTTTTTCTCACTCTCCCCCACCTCTGCACAAACTTCCCAAAGGTGGGAGAGCAGGTACAGACCATAGCTTAGAGGCACAGTCTCCTAAAGAATTGGGGGGAGGGAGGGAAAGAGGACTTACCCCATGGAGATTATGCTATGGCTATGATCTTCAAAAAAAAATGGGAATCCAGCAAGAGAACAAAGAGTGACTCTCAATCACTATATTTACTATTTTGCCATAGGCAAACTTGAACTCTAACAGTTCTCAATCTATAAAGCACTAAAACATAACTTTTATTCTGTATAACACTAAACCTCTATACACACTATTAAAAACCTGATTTCTAACCTCTCAATTTATCCATTTCTTGTTGTGAAGGAATAACTCCTTTTCTATTATCAAATCTGGTGGAACCCCACCTATCAACATCCTGTTTTAGTACTTTATAGATTGAGAACTGTTAGAGTTCAAGTTTGCCTATGGCAAAATAGTAAATATAATGGCTATGATCTGTAACCCTCAGAATCATATTACCAGATAGGTAGGTAGGTAAGGCCCTATGTAAATAAGTAAATGGGCAAGGCCCCAGATAGCTAGGTAGACCATATTTAGGTAGGTAGACCCCCATTTAGGTGATGATGGGCCCCATGTAGGTAGGTGATGCTGGCCTCTTACTCATAGAAAAGAAAAAAAATAAACTCACCTCTCTCCCATTCAGCAGGCTGCCTTCAAGTAAAGCTTGGCATAGGTGGCATGATGATGTGACGTCATTGTGCTGTCTACGTTAGTACTAAAGACCGACGCCTGGTAGGCTTAAGGCCAAAGGCCTTAGACCCACCAGGCTGAATAGCCTGAATAGTCGACTGCGCTCTGCTCCGCAAAGACTGTGCAGTCCCGGGGATTGAGGGCATTAGGGACACAGGGCCCAGGCGTTCTGAGGCAGAATGTGGCGGTGGGCCCCCATGTGGCGGTGGAAGTACTTCGGAGGCCTACTGGAGCTTGGGCCTACTGTGGGTTTCAGTGACTCACTGGTGGGCCAGTCCAAGCCTGAGTACATGTACAGGGAGTGATGTACCGTTACAAAGATGTAGGACAGTACATTATGCTTAATAAAAATATTTATAAGTCCCTTAAGGAGACTAAAAAATAAACAAAGAAAAAATGCTGCAAAACTGTTATATAATTTTTTTTATTTAATAAGTGACCTGAACATAATTATAATTTTATTGACAAAAATTGTAAAAAAAAAAAAAAAGAATAAGGCGGAATCACTTCTTATGTACATTGCCCTGCACTAAAAAAATCTGTTAATTAAATGGCACCATATATATCAAATAAAAATTCCTAAAATTATAAAACTTGCCCTGCAAAATATCACTTTTTCAAATATGTGACTATGCAACTTTAAAATTAAACCAAATGGTTGCTAAAGGATGGTAGGGCAGTTTGTACTATAAAGTCAAACAGGGTATTCTCTCTATTGTAAATATAGTGGCTCAGTGATCCTCTTCTTCTCCTGATGATAAAGAGTAAAGTTTGTCAATAACATGGAATCCTTTTTCCTGATGCTTCCATATCTCTTTGGTCTGATGCTATTGACTGTCTACTTCTTGCTAGGCCTGCTTTCGGAGACCTCTCAAGAGCCTTCATATACTTCTTTTCCTGCATAGAAATTTCAACAAAATCTTCTGCTCACATCATAATTTTCTTTGTCACAGTGGTTGGATACTGCTCTTTAGCCTTATCTCAGCAGCTTGGAGACAAATAATGTTCATATTTATCTGGTTAAGGATTTTCCCACTCTCTGTAGGCAATATATCTTCTTTTTCAAGTACTCTTTCTTCATCTTGAGATACCAGATCCTAGAATAGACATCAATGTATAAACATATAGAACTACTATATCTCAAGGATAGAACAACTGTACAGGGAATTCGGTATAGTCAAAACATACGGAAAGGCACAATGTGCTTTTTGCAAATAAAAGATGGAGAAGTTTTTGCAAATAAAAAGTTTTTGCAAATAAAAGATGGAGAATGGTTACTAACCAAAATTAGTATCAATTAACAGTAAACGTGAATTTAAGAATTAGGCTTGAATCCTGTTCACATTGCGAGGGTCAGTGAGTCACATGCAACTTGAGGACTGCTACATCCAGTAGAATGTGACTTGAGGATTGCTACATCCAGTAGAATGTGCTGAAGAGATTAGCTCTCTTCCCATAAGTCTTTAGTAGTATGATGTTGTACCGTGTTAGCCATAGAAAGTAGTAGAAGAGTGAAGAAATCAGGCGATACCTTTTAGAGGCTAACTGAGTATATTTGATGGTGAGCTTTCGAGAGAACTAGCTCCCTTCTTCAGACATGATGTTATACAAGAAATTGAAAATTCACAGACTTTTTATACACAAAAGACCTGGACCTTCAAAGAATCTTAGAATTCTTAACAATAACAAAATGCAATATAAGCAGACAAGTCATTTACAGCAGGTCAAGCAGTCAACTATCTGGAAACTTGTGAGGCGTGACAGAGGGGGTCAGTATTCCTGCATCTTATCTAGCAGCCATCAGGCCGTGATTTGTGACCATCACTGTTCACACATAGTTCGACATAAAGCTGGCATGAATATTTAGCCCATTTTGCAGAGTCTGAAATTTTTGCATTAATTTAAATTCCCACTCCTTTCTCTCCCTCTGCGTCTTAAAGTGTCCCATTAAAACCATAATTTTCAGATCTTCAATACAGTGGTCCTCTCTAGAGAAGTGTTGTGCCACTGGAAGATCAGTTCTGCTGTTATTAATAGTGAATCTGTGTGAGTTCATGCGCTGGCTGAGTCTCTGCCCTGTTTCCCCCACATAAAGGCCTGTGATGGGACATTGCGCACACATAATCAGATACACCACATTGCTAGACCTGCAGGAAAATGTCCCCCTAGTTCTGTGCACCTGCTGTGACTGTGGGACAGGTACACTGTCAGCAGTGTGGATGTGACTGCAGGTCTTGCACCTGTTCTGCAGGCAGGGTGAGGTGCCATTTTCAGTTGGGGCCTTCAGGGCGCTCCGGACAATAATACGCCGCAGGTTTGGTGGTTGCCGAAATGAAAGGAGAGGGGGGACTGGGAATATGTCTTTGAGTCTATTGTCCTTATGTAGTACAGGTTGAAGTTCCTTGGCAAACTTGTAGAGGATCTCCAGCTGTGGGTTGTTAGGTTACAACTAGGGGCACTCGTTCTTCCTCTGGGTATCTTTCTATGTGAGCAGACTGTCTCTGTTGATGGCGGCCGCTTTGCTGATTTGATTGTCCGTCACTTTTGGCCTGTATCCCAATTGGAGAAATTTTGTCCTCAGATCCAGGAGGTGTTTGTCCAGGTCTGTCTTGTTGGAGCAAATACGATTGTACCGTATAGCCTGGCTGTATATAATGGATTGCTTTGTGTGTTTGGGGTGGAAGCTGTCATTCCTGAGGTAGGCCGTTCTGTCTGTGGGTTTGTGGTACACTGATGTGAGTAGCCGGTGGTCTTTGATGTGTATTGTAGTATCCAGAAAGTGGATTTTGCTCTCTGAATAGGTAAGCTTGAGGTTGATGGTGGGGTGGAAGTTATTGAAGTCATTATGGAATTGAATTAGGGCCTCCTCGCCAGCAGTCCAGATGACAATGATATCATCGATGTAACGGAGGTACATCATGGGTTTGGTGGTGCATGTGGATAGATACGCTCCTTCCAGTGCCGCCATAAAGAGATTTGCATATTGGGGCGCACATCTGGACCCCATGGAAGTTCCCATTCGCTGTAGATATAGGTCCTCTCCAAATTTAAAATAGTTGTGGCTGAGTATGAACTGTATGAGCTGTGTTACTGGTTTTGCTGGGAAGTTTAGTTTCTCCAGGTGCGTCCGACATGCTGCAACTCCATCCTTGTGGGGTATGTTTGTATACAACTATTCTACATCCATGGTTGCCAAAATGGTGCCCTCAGGAAGTGGACCGAGGGCATTGAGTTTGTTAAGAAGATCCGTGGTGTCCTGGATGTAACTAGGAGTATCTCTGACCAGGGGTTTTAGGAGATTTTCCACCCAACCTGAGATATTCTCTGTCAGAGTCCCAATACCAGAAATGATAGGCCTCCCATTGTTGCCTTCTTTGTGGATCTTGGGGAGCATGTAGAAGCAGCCCGGCCTGGGATCTGCTGGGATGAGCCCCTCTACCTGCCTCTGGACCTGAGTTGGAAACTTCTTGATCATATTCTTTAGCTGTTTTATAAAGTCCTCTGTGGGATCACTGTTAAGTTTGGAGTAATGGGCTGGGTTGGACAGCTGCCTGTTTGCTTCCTGGATGTAGTCAGAGGTGTTCATCATGACTATTGCGCCCCCTTTGTCAGCTGGTTTTATTATTATGTCCTGATTTTCTTTCAGTGAGGTGATAGCCTTCTGTTCCTGCAGGGTTAGGTTGGGGACCTGTTTCTTTACTTTCCCCAAGATCTCAGATTTTACCTTGCTTCTGATACAGTCAATGTATTTGTCTAGTGCTGCATTAGTTCCAGGCCGTGGGGTACAGGTTGATTTTTTGGTGGGTTCCTTATGGGCTGTTCTCCAGTCCCCCCCTCTCCTTTCATTTCGGCAACCACCAAACCTGCGGCGTATTATTGTCCGGAGCGCCCTGAAGGCCCCAACTGAAAATGGCACCTCACCCTGCCTGCAGAACAGGTGCAAGACCTGCAGTCACATCCACACTGCTGACAGTGTACCTGTCCCACAGTCACAGCAGGTGCACAGAACTAGGGGGACATTTTCCTGCAGGTCTAGCAATGTGGTGTATCTGATTATGTGTGCGCAATGTCCCATCACAGGCCTTTATGTGGGGGAAACAGGGCAGAGACTCAGCCAGCGCATGAACTCACACAGATTCACTATTAATAACAGCAGAACTGATCTTCCAGTGGCACAACACTTCTCTAGAGAGGACCACTGTATTGAAGATCTGAAAATTATGGTTTTAATGGGACACTTTAAGACGCAGAGGGAGAGAAAGGAGTGGGAATTTAAATTAATGCAAAAATTTCAGACTCTGCAAAATGGGCTAAATATTCATGCCAGCTTTATGTCGAACTATGTGTGAACAGTGATGGTCACAAATCACGGCCTGATGGCTGCTAGATAAGACGCAGGAATACTGACCCCCTCTGTCACGCCTCACAAGTTTCCAGATAGTTGACTGTTTGACCTGCTGTAAATGACTTGTCTGCTTATATGCATTTTGTTATTGTTAGAATTTCTAAGATTCTTTGAAGGTCCAGGTCTTTTGTGTATAAAAAGTCTGTGAATTTTCAATTTCTTGTATAATATCATGTCTGAAGAAGGGAGCTAGTTCTCTCGAAAGCTCACCATCAAATATACTCAGTTAGCCTCTAAAAGGTATCGCCTGATTTCTTCACTCTTCTACTACATAAGTCTTTAGTAATTTGCAAATACCCAGTGAGGTGTAAAAGGTGATAAATCTTCAAAACCCCCCAAATGTGTTGGACCCAAATGAGATAAAAAATTTTAAACCCCCTTCCTTTAGCTCCCCACCTCTCACCTATTTAAAACCCGGAAGTTGACTCTGCAGTAGAGGGGGGAAACCCCCTTAAACAGTTGGGATGCAGATGAACTGAAATGGGATTGGGTTGAAACTTGTTCAAAATTGGGAAGGCAAAGTAAGTCCCCTGGACTTAGGATTGCTAAAATCCAATAGAAGAAACCCGGGGATTTCAGCCTATTTTCCCCAAAAAAATTTTGGGAAATTTTGCTTTAAAAATGGGCAAGTGTAGAAAAATTGCTGCTTTCAAACATGTGTCAATAGTTTTTTTTTTCTTTAGAAACTGGACAATCACCTTAAAGCTGGACTAAAATCCTATTTTCTACTGTTAAATGCTTAAAGGGTTTTTGCCACAAATTCATTGCTTTCCCCCTTTTTGGCCGGCAGGAGATAAAATTTTAAAAAAAATCATGAAACTGCAAGGGGAAGGAGGGGGAGAGGGCCGCGGGGGGAGGGACGGAAGGGGAGAAATTAAAGGGGGCGTCTTTGCAATGTTCACTCAAATAATAACAGTAAAACAAGTGGATTGGGCTATACAACACAGCCTTTATTCACTGCCCCCTTTTCCACAGTCCCTTGGAAGCTATTCATGTTCCCGGGAAACAATTAAAAAGTGCAGCAAAGCAACCGGGCCCGTCAGCCTCCTTTGGGCCCTGTTATTTCAAAAATTTTAAGTAACTAAGGGGCCCGTTTAAAAAAACAGGGTTCACTTTTTGTAAACACCCTATATTTAGAAAAGTGATTAAAAAACCCATTTTGGAGGATCCCCCCCCCAACATTACATTTTGGCAAAACCCCCTTTTAAATAAGAAACGGCAAAACCCAAAAGGGGTGGGTGCTTTATTTTTTATAAATGTATACATCTGCAGGGTTGGGGATTTCTTTAAAAAAAATTTTTACTGGCTGTCTATCTTTCTATCCTCTACCTAAAATCCCATTTTTCCTCATATCTTTTAACTATCTAAACTAACTATCTATCTTCTATCTATTTTTCTATTATCTATCTATCTATCTATCTTCTATCATTTCTATCATGTGACGGGAGATTACAAAGAAACCCTTTTAAACAGAAACCCCAAAAAACACTTACCCCTATGTCTTTTTTTTATGCTTCTTTTTAGAATAACCCTTTTTTTTCAGTGACAGAATGAGCAGCTGTCCTATTAACATTGAGGGAGTACTCTCCTCCATGCTTTTCATAGTTCTCACCCTTGCATGTTTTAAAACCTGTCAATTTTTTTTCTTTTAAAATCCAAACTTCCCTGAACATTAACAAATTTTGGGCCAGAGAAAAATGTTTTTTAATTACTTTCCCCAATAAAAACCCTTTTTTGGGTCCCTGCCCAGCTTTCCAAAATAAGTAATTTCCCGTACAAACACCTTTTCTCTGTAATTTTTGTTTATAAAGGAAAGTTTAAATTTTTTGTTTTCATAAATTGATTTGAGGTTTCTGGAAGCTATTTACAGATAATTAACTTTAGCCGCACAGGCGGATGGGAGTCTTACTTACATGTTTTGGGGCCCCGGTCAAGCCGAGAATAAACCTTTTAAAAACCCCTTTACATTTAATTTTTTTATATTTGGGGAGGAAGAGAGGCCCCCTTGTAGAAAGGGGAAAAGGGAAAACTCTAAATGATCATAGAAATTTTGGGGAGCAGTGGTTTTAAAGCACACTGGGACCAAATTTTTCAATCCAGTTCCAACTTTTGGTTTTTTTGCCTTTTTTCAGGGCCCCTATCTCAAAAGGACATTTATAAATTTTATGTCCTTTTTTAAAATATGAAAATACCCCTACAGTAAACACTAATGTTTTCAAATGTCTGCACACCACTTTCTTTTGTGTCTGAGAGCTGGTTAGTGTCTATTGATTTAGCACTTTCACAAATTATTTATTAAGTGGTCACCAACACAGAGTACTTGGATTCTAAAGCTTGCAGAGATTGGCCCGTTAAAACAAAATTTTTTTAAATTTACGTACCCAAAAATAAAATAACTTTTCATTTTTACTTTTTATCACAGTACCCAGTGATGCCTATTGGAGGATATACCGTAAGTAAACTGAGTGCAAAGTTATATATATATTGGGTGATATAACACTGGGGATATAACACTTTAATACAATGAAAAGTAGTCATTGTGCACTTTACAATAAAAAAAAATTTGGTGTGCCCTCAAAAATAACTCAACAGACAGCCACCCATGTCAAAACCCACGGGAAAAAAAGTGATTATCCCCCTAAGTGAAAAGGACACATTGTGCCCAAAGTGTCAAAATTTTGTGTGACCACTATAATTTTAGCCTGCTTAACCCCTTTGGAGTCACTAAGTTCACAGGTTGAAAGCCATGGAACTTCTTAAAACCTCCATGGTGACATCATGGATGTAAGAAACCTTGCACTCCTCCACCTTCCGTTTAAGGATACCCCACAGATGCTCAATAATGTTCAGATCTGGAGACATGCTTGGCCAGTTCAGCACCTTCACCATAATTTTCTTTAGCAAGGCAGTGGTCGTCTTGGGGGTGTATGTGGGATTATCATGTTGATACATTCATGGTTCCCTTAATGAATTGTAGCTCCCCATAGTCGGCAGCATTCTGCACCCAAACCAAGAACCACCAATGTTTTGATTTAGCAAGACACTTTTTGGCCCCACAACTTTTGACACCATCGAACCCATAATTTATCTTGGTACCCAACCACAGACTTGCTTCCATGATCCTTTTCCTTATTCTGCTTGTCTTCAGCAAAGTTTTGTGGGCTTTCTTGTGCATCATTTTAAAAAGGGGCTTCCTTCTGGGGGGGACACCAGCAGACCAATGTAATGCAGTGTGTGCGTATGGTCTGAGCACGACAGGCGAAACCCCACCCCTTTAACTCGCAGCTGCTGGCGCGCACATCATCATTTTGGGGGAAAAAACAACTCTGGAATGACGCTAACAGTGGACTTTTTTGACAAACCACGGGAGTCCTGTTCGATAAAAACCGTTTTATTAAACGCTTATGGATTTGGCCACCTTTCCACAGCTCAGTTTCAGGGTCTGGCAACCCCTTATACCAAGGGGCCCTTTTTGTAGACAACAATTCTTTTTTCAGATCCTTGGGAAAATTCTTTGCCAGAGGTGCCAGTGAACCCCGAACCAGTAGAGAAGATGGAGCAAACACAAAATTTAAAAAACACCATTCCCCATTTACACCTGAGACCTTGTAACATTTAAAGAATCACATGAAAAACCATGGAGGGAAAAGGGCAAATTGGGGACAATTTGTCCAAAATTTATAAGGGAATTGAAAATTCACTTATGGGTTTGAAATGGATGCAAACTATTACCATGGGTGTCTCTCTTTTTGGAGATTAAGTTGAAACCCTCTAATTCAACTACTGATGGAACAGTCCATATTACAACACCTAGGGCAGGATTTGGATAGTTTTGCCCTTCAGAACAGAGCACATTGCTTTCATGATGGTAAGAAAAATGCAAATAACAAAAGAGAGACAAACAATTATAACCATTAGACGTGTAATTTTGTCCTACAGAAAAATTGTCAAGAAAGCTAAGGTAGTAGTTCATATAACATAAAAAGGCACCTGGAAACTGAACATATATTGACAGTACGAGGTCTTGGAGACCAAAAGGCCATTAACAAAATCAGATTACAAGTTTTTGAAAGTCAACAGTTTGCCTGATCGGCGCCTCAAAGCTCAAAATCTTTAAAAGCAACCCCTAATGCAAAAAAAAAAGTAACAAGTTTTTTAAAATTTTAATTTTTAAGAAAGCAACTACTGGAGTTTTTGACAGGTTTTTAGTATCATAAGAAAGCCAAATTTTCCAACAATAAAAAAATAAAAAAAAACCTGCTTGGGCCAAGCACCCCCCAATTTTTCTGGTGAAGGTAAAGACATTTTTTGGACGAGGGAACAAAATAGTATTTCGGGATCCCACACAGGGCTTTGTATGTTGTCGAGTAGTTGAAGGGAAGGTTTCTCAAAAGTGTTACAAAAAACTTTCACCAAAAAGGGCTGAGGGACTTTGGAACCAAAAAACTTTGGGAACCCCACAAAGGTTTTATTGGCATAAACCCCAAAAAAAAAAACTACTAAAAGCATTTTGAAAACAACCCCTGCAATATCCTGGAGGAAAACCCGCAAGAAAAATGAATTTAAAACATACTTCTAGGGCCTTATAACCCTTTAAAAAAAAATGGCCTTTTTTTTTAAAAAAAAAAAGAACAAAAAAAACTTAAGGGGGCTGGGAAGAGGCTAAAAATAGAAAAAAATAAAAGACTCCACTTTCCTAAAGGTTGCAGTCCCCCTACTTACAGGCTGGGGAATTTGGGAAAGAGTCCCCAATCCAAAAATTATGTGATGGGGAGATCCCACAAGACCAAGGCTCGGAGCTGTAATTTAGCCACTTGGAAAGGGCTTCCCGTTTTTTTTTTTTTAATTTTTAAACCCCTTTCCCCCGGGCCCACTAATAGTTCCCTTTTTGTTTTCAAAACCCGGGCAACACCTTTAAAGAAGACAGAACATGCGGTTTCAAGGGGCCCAAAAAATCCCAAATTAAAAGTCTTCCTTATTAAAGGGTGTGGGCCCCAAAAAAAAGAAAACACTTAAACATACCACATTGCAATAAAATCGGATCCCTTTTTCAAAAAAAATTTAGAAATTTAGCGATTATTGAACACTAAGAAATTTTAAAAATGGGACATAAAAAACTTCACATTTAAAACCCTTTTGCCACCAAATTTAAGCAAGGGGATTAGGACAATTTTGGGCCCCTTATAAACATCATGCAATTTCTAGGCAATTTAAAGGGTTTATCTCCTGGTAAAAGGTTTAGAAGTTAATTCTTTTGTGATAAGGGTTCTGGAATGCCTGGAAAATGATTGTTCACAGAGCATAGCCCTACAACCCAAAAAAAGAGAGGGTCGCGAAAAGGGAATGTGCCAAGTGGGTTTACATAAAAATTCACTAGAACCCCCCTCAAAAAATTTTGGGTTCAAACGAAAGGGTTTTTGAGATAGACAACATTAAAGAAAAACCTTTGAACTGACCATTACCATTTTAACTGCCCTTTTTCCCCTTTAACCCCCCAGTATCAAATACGGTGGCCCCATGTTGAATTTCCCAGTGAAAATTTCCGTTAATACACTTCCCGTCCATTTAAACAATGAATTGGGCCAATAACATTTCCAAACATAAGCATATGTACACACACATACACCTATTGGGGCAAATTTCATACAAGTATGTTCTTAGAGTGTAAGAGAAATAAAGTAAATTAGTGAGAAGAATTAGAGCACTATTGGAAATTTTTTCAAAAGACCCCCCTAAAAAATTTACAGGGCAACAAAAGGGAAACAAGTTTTGGGAAATTTTTTATTTTCACCCTCCAAAAACTCCCAATCTCTACAGCTTTGAAAAGTTAAAAATACCATCATTTTAAAAGATAAAAATTTAAAATTTTACAAACAGCCTTTTTTGTAAATTTGCTTAGTTTTTGCAATTTTTGTCATGTAACAGCATTTTTACTTTTTTGCTCCTGGTGGGGGACAATTTTTTTTTCAAAAAAACAAAAAAGTAAAACCCTTTTTCCACTTCCCCTAGTACTGTGTATTAGGCTGATTCCCAAGTGAAAGGTCACTGGTTCAGCAGCCAGAAGAAATTTCCCGAGAAAAGAGAAACACACACCACCCAAACCAAACTGGTCTCCCCCAAGACAATTCCCAAACACATCATGTGATGCCATAAAACAGTTGGAAGAAATGAAGTGAATCCAATCCACCATTCCAAAGCCAAGGGGTGGACGTCCAAGAAAAATATCAGAGCCCAACAACCAGTCAAGCATGCGAGTCTGGGAGAGCATCCCAGAAGATTCAGGCACTTTTTAAAAAGCCAAAGGGGGACTTACAAAAAACCAAAAAAAAAAAAAAATTTGAAATTAAAATTTTAGGGGTAAACAGTAAATGCAGTTAAAAGAAATTAATCTGCAGAACTAATCAATCAAATATTTGCAAGTCAAAAATATTATGGGAAAACCAAAATATTGTCTTGAAATGAGGGAGCCTCATTTTAAAGCGATTGGATGGGGGAAATGGAGCCTGAAAGTCAAAAGTTCAAAACATTGTTATCCTTTTGCTTCTCAGTGTATGTGGACACTTCTATGCATGTCTTATTTTCACTTGTTAAACTTCTGTAACATTATACATTTTTTTATTTATTTATGTGCCTACCTTCTTTTTACCAATTCCCATCCAATATCTTTATCTTCAATGCTGTATTGATTGATGAAGCGGAATATTTTAGCTAACAAAAGTATGAAAGGCAAAACTAAAAAAACTGACATACTTTGAGGTATTTTATATTTACAACTTCAAGGAAGCAAAGCAAAAAGCCTTTCTTTGAGGGAAATCCCCTTTCCCTTCAATTTTTTTTTTTTCGTTCTTTTTAGGTTTCTTTCATTAGACTCAGCACCTTTGCGAATGGTTTATTTTTTTCTTCTTCTTCTTTGCCTTTTAAAAGTATGTGAACAGAAAGCATTGAAGGCAATATTCCTGTACAGAGGTAGGCTAGGTCTACACAGCAAATGTCAAAATGCTGTCCAAAGTCCAACGGCATTTTGACATTTGCTGGACTGCAGTTTTTGGCGCGGATGTGCGCAAAAGCTACAGTCGGCTGTAGACTCACCATGGGCCCTGAACAAATGAATGTACGGGAAGCCCAAGCCAAGCTGCCGTAAGCCGGCAGAATATACAACTGACGGTAAAAAAATCTGTGCTGTATAGACTACAACACAAATGTTTTTCTTGCTGTCTACGAAGCACATTGTACCGTTGGATTTTCGGCGGATTTAAAATACTGAATCCACCGAAAGTCCAACAGAAAACCTGTAAATGGAAAACCACCTTAGTACTTTACACCCGCAGTAACACATAGCGCATAAAATGGGGGATAGGGAAAAAAAAATCATCAAATTCGTATTGTAGTACAAATGAAACATAAAAAAAAATTGGTTTTCAAAGGGGAACTTCATCAAAATTTTTTTTTTTTTATTTATAAATTTTTTGTTTAATTTTTGTCTAAAAAAATTTTTTAAAAAATATTTTTTCTTTCATCAATTGTGGTAAAAATTAAAAAATGCATAATAGTTTTTTTAAGTTTTCCCCCCTTTGCCACCAAGGGGGCACATCCAAAAAAAAAACATTTTTGGGGCCCTGTACAAAGACCATTATACAGCACTGCTGTGAAGTGGGGTGGTCTGGTGGGACCTCACAAGCCCCCCCTCCCCTGTGTGCATAAGGAGGGAGCTGGATTAAATCACCATTTTTTTGGGGACTAAGGACCCATACAAGCTTTTTTTATCCCAAATGGAAAAGGAATAACCCGGGGTGAGATTGTGATTAATATTTAGGGTCTGTTCCATGGGTTTTTAAATACGCTTTTCCCAAAAAGTGTTTTGGGTCCCGTCTGTCAGTCCCCCAAAAAAGACCCCCCAAAACGTTTTCGAATAAATTGCCAGTTTTATTTTTTCATTGCTTTTTATTAGAACCCGCTTCGACTTTTCAAAAGTTGTGGCGATAAGCGTTTTCACTGCGGTCCCTTTTGCTTCTGTTTCCGGAAATTTTCATTTCTTTTGTTTGTCCCAAAGGGGGGGGGCCCCAGCAGGAAACCCTATTTTTTAAACTTAGGGTTTCGGGGTTCTGGGTGCGGGCCCAAAATTTTGGGAACCCCAAAAACAAAGCTGCGTTTTTTCATCCGAAAAGATGCTCATTTTTTGGGGTGCGCCCTTTTTGGACCCCAAAACGATCCCCAGACTCCGTGTGCACCACCCCTTACTCTATTTTACTATGGATATCCAGAAGGAACGCCCCCAGTATGTTTGCTTTCCCCGCCCCAAGGTATCCACAGGTGGGCCCAAAATTTTACCTTTTCCTTTTTGAAAACGATGTTACGACCCCGGGGAACAAAAGAGGAAAAACCGTGTGTAGTTAGGTACGACGTGTTTTACAGGGGGGAACTTTAAAAAAGGGAAAGAGGTTGTTAGAGGGGTACGGAAAATGTATGACAGGAGGAAAACTAAAGAGAAACGACGGTGTGGGCAGAGGGAAAAAAAGTGTAAGCAGGGAGGCCCTAAAAAGGAACGGACCCTTGTGTCAGGGGGACGGAAAGTATGACAGGGAAAAACTAAAGAGGGGAAAGAGTGTCAGTGGGGGCCCCCATTGGGATGCAAAGGGGGGAAAATAAAGAGGAAAAGACGTTTTTGTCAGGAAAGGGTTTCCCCCAAAATGTAAAAGGGGGGGGAGGAAAAAAAAAGAGGAAAACCGGGGGTGTTCCGAAGGGGACGAGTGTTTTGACGGGAAAAAACTAAGAGGAACGATGTGGGTCAGAGGGGTTTTTCGACATTTTATGACAGGAGGGGAAAAAAGGGGAAAAGACGTGTTTTCAGAGGGGGGAAAAACCGGGGTTTTGACCAAAGGGGAACTTAAAAAGGGGGAAAGCCGGGTTTTTGTCAGAGGGGGTACGAAAATTGTTTGACAGGGGAAATAAAAAGGAACGAGTGTTGGGCCGATGGGTACGACATGTATGACAGGAGGGAAATAAAGGGAACGACCCTGTGCCGAGGGGTTACGGAATGTATGACAGGAGGGGGAAATAAAGAGAAAAGACTGTGTCCCGGGGGGGAAAACGTGTTTGGGCAGGGGGAAATAAAGAGGAAAGAGTGATGTCAGAGGGGTTACGACAAGTATGACAGGAAAGAAAATTTAAAAAGGAACGACGTGTGTCAGTTTGGGTACCCACGTGTTTGACTTTTGGGAAAGAACCCCCGTGTTAGATTGGGGTTAAAGAACCAAAGTACGGGCAGGGGGAAACCCCAAAAAAGGGGGAAAGACGTGTGTCAGATAGGTACGACTGTATGGGCAGGGGGGGAAATAAAAAAAGGAACGGCGTGTGTCAGATGGGTTTCCCAGTTTTATGAAAGGAGGAACTAAAGAGGAACGTTTTGTGTCAGATGGGTAAAGACGTTTTTATGACATGAAGAACTAAAAAAGGGGAAAGGTCCCTTTTGGGCAATGGGTACGCGGGGTTCGACAGGAGGAACCCAAAGGGGGAAAGACGTGTGTCAGAGGGGGAAAACCCCCTGTGTACGACAGGAGGAACTTTTAAAAAGGAACGATGTGTGTTTTGTTTGGGGGCGGGGCATGTATGAAGGAAAGGAAAATTTAAAAAGGAACGACGTGTGGGCAGAGGGGTACGGCGGTGTTTGAAAAGGGGAAAAAAAGGAGGAGAACCATTTGGGGTCAGAGGGGGGAAAGGGGGAAAGTATGGGAAGGGGGGAACCCAAAGAGGAAAAAGACGTGTGTTCCCGATTGGGGTTAAAACAGGGACGGGGCAGGGGGGAACTAAAGAGAAATGACATGTGTCAGAGGGGAACAACGTTTTTGGGGCAGGGAAAGAACTAAAGAGGTACGATTTTTTGTTTTAGGGGGGGTAAAGAAAGTTGACAGGGGAAAAATAAAGAGGACAAAGACGTGTGTCCCGAGGGGGAAAAGAACCCTGTAGACAGGAGGAACTAAAGAGGAACGACCCCTTGGTTTTTCAGATGGGGGGCGACATGTATCAGGAGGAACTAAAGGGGGAACGACGTTTTGGGAGATGGGTAGACCCTATTAATTTACAGGAGGAACTAAAAAAGGAACGACGTGTGTCGGGTGGGAACGACAAGTATGCAGGAGGAACGAAGTGTTTGACAAGAGGAACTAAAGAGGAACGGGCGTGTGTCGATGGGGTGCGGAAAAATGTTGGACAGGAGGAAAAATAAAGAGGAACGCGTGTGTCAGATGGGGTGCCCAATGTATGACAGGAGGGAAACCAAAGAGGAACCGGGGTGTGTAAAAGGGGTTTTGACAAGTAGACAGGGAAAAACTAACGAGGAAACGACGTTGTGTAAAAGGGGGTTACGAATGGGTTTTAAAAGGGGAAAAACTAAAGGGGGAAATGTTGTGTCCGGGGGTACGACATGTACGACAGGGGGAAAAAAAGAGGAAAGAGTGTGTCAGATGGGTTTTACATGTTTTGACAGGAGGGAAAATAAAGAGGAAAGCGTTTGTAGAGGGGTACGGGCAAAAGTACGAAGGAAATAAAGGGAACGATTGGGTTGTGTCAGAGGGGGGAAAGAAAATGTTGGGCAGGAGGAACTAAAAAGGGGAAAACGTGTGTCAGAGGGGGGGGAAAGACTTTTTGGGGATGCCCGGAAGAAAAATAAAGGGGAAAACCCCTGTGTAAAATGGGTCCCGGGCATGTATGACGAAAGAACTAAAGAGGAAAAGGGGCGGTTGGGCAGAGGGGACGACATGTATGAAGGAAGAACTAAGGGGAAAGGATGTGTGTGTCAAAGGGGAAAGACTTTTATGACAGGGGGAAAATAAAGAGGAAACGGGCGTGTGTCAGGGGGGTACGACCCTTTTATGACAGGAAGAACTAAAGAGGAACAGATGTGTGTCAGGGGGGGTTACGACAAAGTTCCCACAGGAGGGACTAAAGGGAACCACGTGTGTCAGATGGGGACGACATGTATGCAGGAGGAATAAAAAGGAATTTACGTTTTTGTCAAAATGGGTACGGTGGGCGGGCAGGGGACTTTAAAAAGGAAGTTTTTGTCAAAAGGGGGGAAAGAAAGTGTAGCCCGGGGAAAAACTAAAAAAAGGAACGATGGTGTGTCAGGGGGAACGGGCGTTTTTAAAGACGGAAGAAAATAAAGAGGAACGATGGGGTGTCAGAGGGAACGACGTGTACGACAGGGAGGAACTAAAGAGGAAGGGCCGGTTTTTGTCAGATGGGTACGGGCAGTATGACAGGAGGAAAATAAAAAAGGAACGCGGGTTTTTCAGATGGGTACGAGTGTTAAGGGCAGGAGGAACTAAAAAGGAACGAATGTGTTCAGGGGGGGGAACGTTTTTATGACGGAAGAACTAAAGGGGGAAGACGTGTGTTTTGTGGGTACGAAATGTATGACAGGAGGAACTAAGAGGGAAAGACGTGTGTCAGAGGGGAACGACGTGTTCAAAAGGAGGAAAATAAAGGGAAAGATGTGTGTCAGATGGTAGACATGTAAGACAAAGGAAGGGAACTAAAGAGGGCGACGGGTTTTTCCCGATGGGTTTCGCGTGTGCGGGCAAAGGGGAACTAAAAAAAGGAACCATTTTTGGTTGTCAGAGGGGGGAAGACCCCTTGTATGAAAGGGGAAAATAAAGAGGGAAGACGTTTTGTCAGAAAGGGTACGACATGTATGACAGGGGGAAATAAAGAAAAACGACATGTTCAGAGGGTTCGACTTTTTGAAAAGGAGGAAAATAAAAAGGATGACCCCCTGTGTCAGAGAAGGAAAAAGACGTGTTTGGGGCGGAGGGAAAAGCGTGTGTCAGATGGGAACGACCATGTAAGAAAAGGGGGGAACTAAAGAGGAGGAAAGGGGGTGTCAGATGGGTTTTCGAACAAATGTAGGGCAAAGGGGAATTAAAGAGGAAAGGGAACCCCCCACGGGGGTGTCAGGGTGGGTACGGGCATATATGACAGGGGGGAACCCCAAAGGGAACGGGCGGTGTCAGATGGGAACGACGGGGTTTTGACGGAGGAAATAAAGAGGAACGACGTGTGGGCAGAGGGGTACGAAGGTACGAAGGAAAGGGAAAAAAGAGGAATGACGTTTTTTTCAGGGGGGGAAAAAACGTGTATGGGCAGGGGAACGACGGAAAGGGCGGGGAAACTAAAGGGGAACGCGTGTGTCAGTGGGAATTACATGTACGAAGGGGGAATAACGAGAAACGACGTGTTTTCAGATGGGTGCGGGAAAGTTTGACGGGGGGAAAATAAAGAGGAAAAGATTGTGTTTAGAGGGGGTTTCGACTGTATGACGGAAGGAAACCCTTAAAAGGGAAAGCGTTGATTTTTGCCCAACGAGGGGGGTGGTTTCGGACATGTATGCAGGAAAAACTAACGGGAACAACGTTTTTGTTCAGAGAGGGAACGAAAAAGTTTTCAGAGAGGAACGAGTGTACGAAGGAGGGGAAATAGAGGGGAACGAAGTTTTACGGGAAAGGGGGGGAAAATAAAGGGGGAAAAAAAATGTGTCAGTGGGTGGACAAAGTAGACAGGGGGGGAAAAATAAAGAGGAACGACGTGTTCAGGTGGGTACCCACCCTATATACCGGAGGAAACCCAATGAGGAACGACGGGGTAAGAAAGGGAACTAAAGAAGAAGACGTGTATGACAGGAGGAAAAATAAAAGGAAAAGACGGTGTGGGCCGGGGGGGAAAAAAAGTGTATGGGCAGGAGGAACGAAGTGTTTTGACAAAGGGGCTAAAGTGGAAAACCCTGTGTTTAGATTGGGGGGCGGACATTTTATGAAGGAGGAACTAAAGAGGAACCCCGTGTTTTGGGGCAAGGGGGGGGGGTTCGGACTTTTTGGGACGGGAAAATCTAACGGGAAAAGAAGTGTGTCAGAGGGGGACGAAATGTATGGGGCAGGAAAGAACTAACCCAGGGAACGATGTTGTTTTTAGAGGGGTACGACATGTACGACAGGAGGAACCCCAAAGAGGAAAGAAAGGTGTGGGCAGGGGGGGGTACGACATGGTATGACAGGAGGGGGAAATAAAGAGGGGAAAGACGTTTGTCCAAAGGGGGTTTTCAATGTACGAAAAAAAGGAGGAAAATAAAGGAAAGGAACCCACCTTGTGGGCGAAAGGGGTACGAATTTTTGACAGGAGGGGAAAAAAGGGAACGAGGTGTGTCAGAGGGGAAACGACGTGTAAAGACAGGAAGAAACTAAAGAGGAAACGATGTGGGGTCCGAGGGGAACGACATGTATGAAGGAGGAACTAAAGGGGAAAGAGTGTGTCAGAGGGGGGGGAAAGGGCTTGTTTTGACTGGGAAAAACCCAAAGAGGAACGACTTTTGTCGATGGGTACCCATGTATGACAGAAAGAACTAATCGAGGGGGGAAACCCTGTGTAAAAGGGGTAACCCACATTTTATGACAGGGGAACTAACGAGGAACGAATGTGTTCAGGGTGGGGGAAAGACTTTTATGACAGGAGGGGAAATAAAGAGGAGCGGCGTGGGGGTAGGGGGTACGACTGTAAGGAAAAGGAGGGGGCTAAAAGGGAAAGACGTGTGTCAGATGGGTACGACTGTTGACAGGAGGAACTAAAGGGAAAAGACGGTTTTTCAGAAGGGGCGACGGGGTACCCACGGGGAACTAAAGGAAAACGATTTTGTGTCAGGGGGGGGAAAAAATTGTATGACAGGAAAAAACTAAAGGGGGAACCCTTGTTTCGGGGGGGAAAAGACGTTTACGACAGGGGGGAACTAAAGAGGAAGACGTGTGTCAGGGTGGGTACGACATGTATGACAGGGGGGAATAAAAAAAGGAAAAGGAAAGTTTTTTCAGATTTGGGGCGAAAGTTTTACGGGGCCCGGGGGAACTTTAAAGGGCAAAGATTGGTGTGTAGAGGGGGGAAAGAAAAAGTTACAGGGAGAAATAAAAAAGGATTGAAGGTGTGTTTAGATGGGTTTCGGGCCCTGTATGACAGGAGGAACTAAAAGGGGGAATGACGTTTTGTCAGAGGGGAAAAGACGTGGGAAGACAGGGGGGAAAATAAAGAGGAACGGGTGGGGTGTAGTTTGGGGACGACATGTATGACAGGAGGAAATAAGAGGAAAAGACGTTGTCGATGGGTACGACGTGTACCAGGAGGGGGAAATAAAGAGGGGAAAAATGTTTGTCCCGAGGGGAAAAGAGTGTATGACAGGAGGAATAAAGGGAAGGGCCCTGTGTCCGTGGGTTTCGGGCCCTGTAGACAGGAGGAACTAAAGAAAGGAAAGAATGTGTCAGTTTGGGGTTCGGGCATATATTTACGGGGGGGGAACTAAAGGGATGACGTTTTGTGTCAGAGAAGAACGACGTGTATGACGGAGGAACGACGTATGTCAGAGGGGGAAAAAAAAGTGTATGCGGAGGAAATAAAGGGAAAACCACTCGTGTGTCAGATGGGGAACGACTGTCGACAGGGGAACTAAAAAAGGGGAAGGACCCCTTTTGTCAGATGGGTTTGGGCAAGTTTGGGGCAGGGGGAAATTAAAAAGGGAAAGGAAGGGGGTTGTCAATGGGTTTCAACATATTTTTTTGACAGGAGGAAAATAAAAGGGAAAGACGTGTGTCAGATGGGAACGGGTGTTGGGCGGAAAGGGCTAAAGAGGAACCGGAAAGTGGGGGCCCGGGGGGTTCGGCTTTTACGACGGAGGAAAAATTTTAAAAAAAGGGTTTACGTTTTTCAGAGGGGAACAATGTGTATGAAAGGAGGAAAAAACGGGGTTTTGACAGGAGGAACTAAAAGAGGATACGACGGGGTGTCAGTTTGGGAATGGGCAAAGTACGACAGGAGGAAACTAACGGGAAAAAGAAGTGTGTTTAGATGGGGGGCGACATGTATGACCCGGAGGAATAAAGAGGAACGATGTGTGTCAGGGGGGGGAAGACATGTTTTGAAGGAGGAAAAAAGAGGAACGACGGGGTGTCAGAGGGGGGCGGGCATGTAAAAGACCGGAAAAACTAACGAGGAAAACAACTTTTTGTCAAAAGAGGAACGAGTGTGTCCCGAGAGGAACGACGTGTACGAAAAGGAGGAACTAAGAGGAACGACTGTGTCGAGGGGAACGGGCGTTTGAAAAGGAGGAACTAAAGAGGAACGACGTATGTCGAGGGGTACGACGGTTTTTTGACAGGGGAAAGGGAAATAAAGAGGAACGACGTGTGGGCAGATGGGTTTCGGGTACGACAGGAGGCACTAAAAAGGAAAGAATGTGTCAGAAAGGGGAAAGGGGTGTTGGGCAAGGGGGAAAAATAAAGAGGAAACATCATGTGTGTCAGAGGGAGGGAGGGCCCTTTTATGGGCAGGAGGAACTAAAGAGGGGAAAGCGTGTGTTCAGAGGGGGGAAAGAACCCTACTTTTCAGGGGGAAATAAAGAGGAACGAGTGTGTCGGGGGTGCGACGTGTTTGGGGCAGGGGAAAATTAAAAAGGAACGAAAGGGGTGTCAGAGGGGTTTCCACATGTATGACAGGAGGAACTAAAGAGGAACGAGTTTTGTCAAGGGGTTTTCGACATGTTTGACAGGAAGAACCCAACGAAGGGAAGACCGGTTGTGTCAGTTTGGGAAAACGCTCGTGTTTCGACAGGGGGAAATAAAGAGGAAAACGACGTGTGTAGAGGGGTTTCGACTGTATGACAGGAGGAACTAAAGAGGAAAAAGGGGTTTGTGTCGAGGGTTACGACATGTATGGGGCAGGGGAACCCAAAGGGAAACCAAGGTTTTGTCAGGGGGGGTAAAGACATGTATGACCCGGAGGAAAAATTTAAAAGGAAAAGGGCCTATGTAGATGGGTTTGGGCATGTATGACAGGAGGAAAATAAAGGGAAGACCCTGTGTTGGGGGGGGTTTCGGAAAGTTTTACGAAGGAGGAAAATAAAGGGGAACGACGTGTTTTCAGGGGGGGGTACGAGGGTTTGAAAGGGGGAATTAAAGGAAAAGGGAAAGGGCGTGTCGTTAAAAGGGGTACGAGTTTTGCAGGAGGAAACGACCCTTTTGGGCCCGGGTGGGTGACATGTACGGGCAGGAGGAACTAAAGAGGAAACGACGTGTGTCAGGGGGTTTCGACGTGTATGACGGAGGAACTAAAGAAAGGGAACGACGGTGTGCGATGGGGCGCGTGTATGACAGGAGGAAAAATAAAGAGGAAAGACCCTGTGTCCGGTTGGGGTTACGACGTGTATGGGAAAGGGGGAACTAAAAAGGGAAAGACGTGTGTTTAATTTGGGGACGACCCGGGGTATGACCTGAGGAACTAAAAGGGGGAACGCGTTTGTCAGATGGGCACGAAGTGGTACGGGCAGGAGGAACTTTAAAAGGGGGACTCGAAATGGTTAGGGGGGGGTACGGGCGTGTACGAAAAGGAGGGGGCTAAAACGGGAAAGCGGTGTGTCAGGGGGGAACGACCCTGTACGACAGAAAGGAACTAAAAAAAGGAACCCCCCCGGGGGCGGGCCTGGCGTCCCAAATTCCCCCCCCGCAGAGCCCCGGGGCGAAATCGCCGCCCCGGAGGGCCCGGTGTCGAAAAAACCCCCGGCCCCCGGAGGGGAGCCCCGGGCCCCCCGGGGCAAAATCCGTCGCCCTGGGGGTCTGGCGGGCAAATCCGTTTAAAAAATGGAATTTTCAGCATTTAGAAGGGGAAGTTCTTTTTTTAGCGCCCAAAAACCATTAAAAAAAAGAATTTTTGCCCGTTTAAAGCAAGAGAATTTTTTTTGTGTCAAAATCTGTAAATAGAAAAGGGTTTTAGCGCAAAAAATCCCTTTAAAAATTGCCCCTTTTTTAAAGTCAGGAGCGGGGAGAACTAAAATTTGCAGAAAAATTTGATTTTTGCAAAAATCGTTAGTGACCAAAAAACCCAAACCTTTTTTTAGGAACGAGGAAAAGTCGCACACCCGTCAAACCCCTTCCCCTTTGGGAGCTCTGCCTTTGGAAACAAAGAGGGGCCTTTGGCCTTCAGTAGCTGGGCCCTCTGGGTCCACAAACATGGTTCCCTGCAGGGAAATTGAGCATTTCTGAGCTTTAGGGGAGGGGGGCTCTCATGAAGTTAACCAGATGGGAATCATTTCAAATCCCCTTTTCCCAGTATTTACTTTATTTGGGAGCTGCCTTTGTGTCTTTAAAATTAAAACACCCCAGGGCTCTCTCTGAAGGGGGGGGGGGCTCTTTTCAAAACCATGAAATGTATAACTTTTTTTTAAGGGGTCCCCAATTTTAAAATTTCGCAAATGGGAAAAAAAAAAGATGATAGAAAAAAACCCCAATTACTGCCAAAAAAAAAAAAAAAAAAAAAAGCGGCAAATCCTTTAAAAGGGAAACTGTCGCCCAATTTTTTTTTTTTTTTTTTTAAATTTTTGAAAAAAGATTCATATTCTTTTCTTAGTCGGTTTTTTTTTCCTTTAATGTAGATTTTCAATTCCCCCCGGCCCTCTAAAATATGTTTGTGGGGAAGACATTCTTGCTTGGGACTGCTTTAACAGCAGTCAGGGGAGATTTCTTTACAGCCCGCTTCAGCACCCCAGGTTTTTAAGGGCGATTCTGTCCCATAGACCCCTTTTATAGGAGAGTTTTCACTTTTGAAAGGGGGGGGGAGAGGGGGGAAACTTGTGGGGATTTTTTCCTCTTGTGATGGTGGTTTCTGTGTTAAACTGTAAACAAAAGGTGTCCCTTTCAAGGGTTTACCCTGCTTTTACAGATTTAAAGGCACACTGCTGAAAAACCTCTAAAAAAAAAAGGAAGGGGTCAGACTTTATTAGGCCTTTTGTGGCCAAAGTAAATACTGAAGGGGGCTTAAAGAATTATTTAAAAAAAATATGAAAGTTATTTAAAAAAAAAAACCAAAAAAATTCTAAAAAAATGTGTTTAACTAAAATTTGAGTTAACAAAAAAAGTTTGTTTTTTTATGACAATTCCTTTTAATTTCAAACAGGGAAAAGACAAAAAACCAAAAATTGCTAATGTTTTCAGACTAATTTCATAAACCTTTGTATTTATGTTGTGTACACAGTGGAGTAATTTGATCATCTGATGTTTTTTCTTTTTTGAGGCTTGATGCTGCTTTTCCGTGAATAAAAAAAGTCAACTATTTTGGTCTTGGGTTTAAATTTAAATTATAAATTTTGTAGATACCCTTTTTTTTGGTGCTCTTTCGTATCCAAAAATCAATGCCGCCCACGGCTCAGATTTTTTCTCCAGCTGGGGTGATTGAAATTTTGCAACTTCTTGGGGCCGTCAAGGGGAGCAAAAAATTTTTAAAGGGGTTTCAGTAGGGGATGATCAAATATGCAGGCAGGGAGGGGGGGGGGGGGAAAAAAGGGGGGAAAAATGTTTTCTGTGCTAAAATCCATCTGCCAACTAGGAAAAGATTTTCATGTAGAAAAAAATTTTTTAAACCCCGGGGTAAAATTCAGTGCAAAAGGTTTCATTTTTTGTTTTTCAATTAGGGTAAAAAAAATACTAGTGTCACATTTCATGCAATCCTTACTGTGCCAAATACAATGATTACTTATGTCATTTTGACAGTGATATTCAGGCCCGCAAAATTTTCGTTTCTTTTATTCCCTTTTGTTCTCTTTTTTTTTTTTTTCTCTCATATTTCCTATTTTAAAGGGTGACATTGAAAACATATCTTTTCAAGCATTTGTAAGTATTATTACAAAATGATTTCATTTATATATTTCTGAATCAGTTATTGACAATATTCTGGGCCTTATTTATGAAAACTGTCGAAATGGAAGCCTGTCCTTGTTGCCCATAGAAATCAATTAGATCACAGCTTTCATTTTTCCAGAGCAGTTTCAAAACTGAAAGTTGTGCTTTGATCGATTGCTATGGGCAACAAGGAGAGTCTTCCACTTAGGCTATTTATACACAACGTTTTTGGATATGTTTTCGATCCGCAAAATGCATTAAAAAGCGATGCGTAAAACACATCCAACAGCTGCTACGTTTTGGCTGCAGCAGAGAGGAGAGGCCAACTCCGATCATAGGCTGCAGGAGAACTGGAAGTAAGTGAGAGACGCTGCTGCTGCAGCTATATTAATGTAAAGAGCACTTCTGTGAATCGGAGCGCAGGCTCTCCCCCTCCTCACACTCTGAGATGCTGTGGGGCCCCACTGAAGTCTCTGGGGCAGCTCCATAGTTGCCAACTTTTGAAAGTGGAAAAGCAGGAGATTGAAGAGGGTGGCACAAAATTTACATGGACACGCCCATCTTGTTGGTGTGCCACGCCCCTTCAAAAAGCCACACCCACTCGACCTAAATGCATAACAGCTTTGGAAGAAAGCCAGGTAGATGCCCACCCTATCCAGGTAGTGCCCTTATAGCCAGGTAGCAGCCCCCCATAACCAGGTAGTGCCCCTTACAGGCAGGTAGTTGCCCCTTGTAGCCTAGTAGATTCCCCCTTGTAGCCAAGTAGATGCCACCTTTGTTGTCAGGTAGAGCCCCCTTTATTGTCAGGTAGATGCCCCCTTTGTAGTCAGGTAGTGCCCCCTTTTTTGTCAGGTTTGTGCCCTTTATTATTAGGTAGTTGCCCCCTTTATTGTCAGGTAGTTGCCCTCTTTGTTGTCAGGTAGTGCCTCCTTTATTGTCAGGTAGTTGCACCCTTTGTTGTCAGGTAGATGCCCCCTTTGTAGTCAGGTAGAGCCCCCTATAGCTAATAAAAATAAAATAATAAAAGTCACTTACCTCACCAGGCTCCCTGCAGCTCCGGACATCTCCCGGCCGACCGACTCAGCGTCGCAGGGGGAGTGCAGCCGCGCGTCACAACCCCTGCAACGCTGATCTGTATGTACAGCGCACACCGGCGCTGTACATACAGGGGGAGAAGGGAGGAGGGGTACGATCCCTCCTGCCTTCTCCCTGTATGGAGCGTGCAGCTGCTGACTGACTGTGCGGCTGCGGCCACACAAGGCAGTGAAACTCGCCGGACGGGTGAGCGGCCGCTGCGGCCGCTTCACCCGCCTGTAGGAGCGGCCCGGCAGCACCAGAGTAGCGCACCAGCGCTACTCTGGCGCCGCGGTCATTTAAAGAACCCCCGCTGCCTGCTGGCGGCGGGAGTTTCGCCAACTCTGCCAGGGTGGCGGGGGACCCCCATTAGCGGGACCCCCCGCTAAAAGCAGGAGAGTTGGCATGTATGGGCATCCTCTCCGCCCCCCCCTCCGCCCCATCACCCCCCCCCCTCTCACGCCCCCGTTATGTGGGGCCCTTCTCAAGGTCACAGTGCCTCCCCCAGGGCCCCACATGTGTGAGGCCCCTCTCAAGGCCTCAGCACCCCCCTCTGGACCCCAGCTATGTGGGGCCCCTCTCAAGGCCCCATCGCCCCCCCCAAGCCCCAGCTGTGTGGGACCCCTCTGAAGCCCCCCTCTCAATGCCCCAGTGCACCCCTCAGGCTGCAGCTGTGTGGGGCACCTCTCAAGGCCCCCGTTCCCCCCTTGGGCCCAAGCTGTGTGGGGCCCCTTTGAAGGCCCCACTCATCCCAGCGCCTCGCCCTCTAGGCCCTAGCTGTGTGGGGCTCCACTCAAGTTCTTCCCCAGCTGTGTGGAGCCCCATTTAAGTTCCCCTTCCTCCCTTCTGTGTGGGGCTCCACTCAGGTCCCTTCTCCTACCCCCTCCATGTGGGGCCCCACTCAAGTGAGTCTCAGGTATTTGTGTTGTAAATTCTGCAGGGATGTGTAGTGGCCGGGAGAAATCATCATTGTGGTCTGGACCGAATGGAGAAGAAAAGTGAAAGTGAACGACTCGTCAGACGTGACGTCACCTGTGAGTCAATAAATCAACTGCACTGTGTGTGGAGCACCTGTGTGCGGAGCACCTGTGTGCACCTGTATCTAACACTATATGGTCACTGTTTGGCAGTAATATCAGTCTTATTGTAATTAGTGTTGAGCGATTGCGTTGGCTATCGAAAATCAAACGATAGTGATAGTGGGGGCCGGGCTATCAAAAAGGGTTTTTCGATAGTAGCATCGTTTAAAACCATTAAAGCCCTAGGGGAAAGACAAAAACCCCTTTTCATTTTTAAAAACCCCAAACAACCCGGGAGAACCCTAAAATTTAAAACATCCACAACAGTCAAAGGGTCCCGGGGCAAACAATCAAGGAACACCCCTTATTTTTAAAAGCACAAAAAAAGTCACAGACCTTTCCCACTATCCCTGCCCTTGTACCAGGGGGCCTGACCCATAAACCTGCTTTAAAACCCACAAATTAAAAAGTGCCAAAAAGGCAGTATGATTTGAACCACCCTGTTACTTTGAACGGGACATTGAATATCCCTGTCCTGGAACGCAGCTTTGACCCCAAACCTGCATAAACCCCCAGTTTTTAAAAAGGCCGAAAAAAGGATCTTTAAACCCCCCAATTTTTTTTTGAACTGGACAAACTATACCCGCCCCCTGTACCGCAGAATGACCATTAAACCTTTTTCCTGCCCCCCCGTTTAACAAAGGGCCGGGAAAAAGAGTCTTTCAACCACCATTTTATTTTGAACTGGACTTTTTCAAAACTGTCCTGGGGCCCACAGAAATAAAAACCCAGGGCCGGAGTTACAGGGGGTTTGCGGGGAGAGCCCGGGCGGTTCCGTCATCTTTTAACACCCCCAGGTTAAAAGGGCCCTTTTTAAGGGCAGAAACCCAAAAACTTCGGCAAAAAACAGATTGCGGAAGTGTGAAAACCCTCCACCCCCCCTTCCTCAGTACCCATCAAGACCTGGGTACGCTTGCTCCTCCGTATAAAGTGGGGGCCCAAATTTGACCCTTCATTTGGGAAAATCCCTGGTGGTTAACGCTCCTTTTTACCCCCAAGGGCTTTTTTTCCCGGGGGCCCTTTCTTTTTCCCCCCCTTTTTAAAACCCCAACTTGCGGGGGAAAAATTGCCCTCTGAAACTTTTTCTCTGTCCGTGCTCCATCCCCCATTTTCCTCTAAAATAACCAAACCATCGGCCCAAGTTTCCGAAACCCCCCCTTGTACAATTCGGGGGAAAATTTTTTTACCACTATTTTGTACATGCAATTTTTTTAGTAGTTTTAAATTTCTAAAAAACACATTTTTAAAATGGGAATGGAATCCCCCCATGTCTTTGTTTCTCTTTTTTTCATTGTATTAAAAAAGGTTTTGCCCTCAATAAAAGGAATTGATAGTTTATTTTAAAAAAGATCTTCCCAAAAACAATAATTTGCAATATGTTTTTCCATTAACAGTGTCCTCCCTATTCCTGTTTCTGGCAGCACCTTTTACCCTTGAGACACTTTTTGAAAATTTGTGAAGAAAAAATTTGTCTGTTAGAAACAACTTTTTTTAAAAAAGGCCCTTAGAAAAGTTCATGTACAGAAAAATTTCCCCCAAAAAATTTTCAAAGAAATGCCCCTTGACCATTTTTGGCCCAATTGGGGAAGAACAAAGGGCGTTAGAAAACAACTTTTTTTTAGAATAGGACCTTATAAAAGCTGCTCTCAACCCAAAATCCCCCCAAAAAAATTCAAACATGCCCCTTTGACCACTTTGGACAATTTAAAGAACAAAATGCCCTGTTAGAAAACTTTTTTTTTAAATGGGAAACCTTTAGTAAAGCTGCATGCACAGAAAAATTGTCCCCAAAAATTCAAAGAATAAACTTTTTAGCCCCCCTTTGGAAAATTGGGTGAAGAAAAAAAGCGTTAGAAAAAAATTTTTTTTTATTTTTAAGACCTGTAGTATAGCTAAAGTCACGGGAAAAAACCCCCCAAAAATTCAAAGCATGCCCCTTGAGCCATTTTGGGAAAATTTGGGTTAAGAACAAATGTCTGTTAGAAACAAAAATTTTTTAGAATAGGCCCCTGTAGTATAGCTGCATGTCAAAAGAAAAATCCCCCCAAAAATTTCCCAAAACTTTCCCCCATAGCCACTTTTTGACAAGGGGAAAACAAATGTCTATTAGAAAAAACATTTTTTAAAAAAGGGAAAACCTGAGAAATTGCTGAAATTTTCCAAAGAAAAACCCCCCCCAAAAATTTTCAAAGCATGCCCCTTGAGCCACTTTGGTAAATTTGGAAAAAGAACAAATGTCTTTAGAAACAACTTTTTTTTTTAAAATAGGACCTGTAGAAATTGCTGCATTTCAAAGCACCCTGCCCAAAAAATTATAAAAATACTTCTCGGGGCCACTGTTAAAAATTGTGGGGGAAAAAATGCCACTTAGAAGCCACGTTTCTTTTTCCAAAGGACCATGAAAATTGCTGTATCTCAAAATTTACATGACCCCAAAAAATTATAAAAAATACTTCTCACCACTTTAAAAATTTGGGGGAGAAATGCCACTTAGAAGCCACTTTTTCTTTTCCCAAAAGGGACCATGATTATTCTGTATCCCAGCAACATGCCCAAAAAAAAATTTAAAATATGACTTCTCACCACTTTTAAAAAAATTGGGGGGGGGGAGAAATGCCACTTAGAAGCCACTTTTCCTTTTTCCAAAAGGACCAAAAATTATAGCGAACTCACAGCAAAAATGACCCAAAACCATTGACAATGCAAAAACTTCTTAAGAAAAGTGAGTAAATGGAATAGGGTTGTCTTTTACAGCCCTCCCACAGAAAAAAGAGAAAAAAAAGGGGAAAAAAAGAGAATAAAAATTGCAGTAAAAAATTAACCCTTTTAAAAAAAAAGGGGGGGTTTTTCAAGAGGCCTTTTTCGTTTAAAAAGGGAATGGAAGAAACCCCGGCAACAAATTTAGGGACCTGGGAAAAGGGGGCCATAACATAAACAAGATCCATGCCTGATTAAACTTAAATAAAAATTCAAACGATCCACATTATCGTGGAAACCCGGGTGCTTTTGTCTGAAAAGGGACTCCTCCATTTTGTGCTGAAGGTCCCCCCAGATATGACGCTGGCTGCGGGGCAGGACAACACCTCTATGGCGTGACGACCCAGCGGGGGCCCCTTCGTCCTTTTTGGATACCCAGAAAGCATCGAGGGGGGCCCCGGAACACATGAAAAAAACATGGGTTTTAGAACGCAATAGTCGTCCCAACCATGATTTTAAAGGGCCTGATCTCGTGTTTTTGGGATGTGGGCCCCCTGCTTTGGGATGCTTGGGGAGGGGGAAAACAAAGATTGCCAAAAGGTCCCCCCTTGGGCCCTTCCCCCCCCTTCCCTCTGCGCCGCTACCCCCTACTTGGCACTCTACTGCTTTTCCCCCCCCCCTTTGCTAAATTTGTTCCCCCTTTACTTTTTGGGAAATGTGAAGCAGACGCAACAGATGTCTCCATTTGATCAATCAGCAAGGTCCCCAAATTTCCGCTTTTTTACTCTCTATTTGGGTGGGGGGAAGGGAAAGTCCGATTTTTTGTTTTGTCCCCGGGGACCCCCAGGAGGGTGGCCACCCAGAAACTGTTTTTTAATTTTGAGGGCCCTTTAAATGCGGGGTTTAATATTGGAGGAACGGGAAGAAATCCAAGCACCATTTTAGAGATGGACCCTTGATTTCCCAAGCCTCTTTCGGGGGGGCACTACAAACAAAATTTTCCCCCTTTTCCTTTTCCTCCCCGCCCAAATTCGCGCCAACCTCCCCCCCGGGCAGGGCCCTTTGGGAACGTGGGTTGTTTTGGAAATACCTCCTCCTCCCCCGGGCTGCCCCGGAAACAGTTTTCAACACAGCCCGATTTCCCTTTGAGATGATGCACCCTAAAGAGCTAAATGCCCCCCCCCCTTGCCCTAGCTCGGGCCCCGAACCACTGCCAAAGAAGACCTGTAAAATTTGGGAAAAAACTGTGGGCCCTTGTGGTTTTGAGGGAAAAAAAGGCTCCGTGCCCGCATCTGGGGCCCGGTCCCCTCCTCCGCGCTGGGGGGCCCCTGTTGTTTCAGAGTGTCCAACGATCTTTTCCAGAACTAAGACCCCCAAAAAGCTCATGTTTACAAGGGCATTGTCCGCACTAAACCATTTTGGGGGCTTCTTCAAAACTGGCAAGATGGTGCAGGGGCTTTTTCACCTGCCCCACTCTCTTGGTTCAAAACCCCAAAAGGCCCCGAAAACCGCTGCTTGTCGGGAAAGTGGTCATTTCGTACGCGTAATGGAAATTGGGCTGCTCCCCACAATCGCTGGACCCATGGGGAAAGGTGGAATTCCAGTGTGTTGCCAAAACGTCAAAAAATTTGAAAAAGGGTTTTGACGGGGAACCCGAGCTGACCTGCAAACGCAGCCAGGCGGGGCCCAAGCAGGGTGCAAACGGGGGAAAAAGGGGCAAACCAGACCCCCAGCCTTCTTCACACCCCAGCCAAACCCCGGGTAGCTCTTTAAAAATTTCTGGACGAAAAGGGGTTCATGACATTTTAAAGGGAAAGGGATGTGTTTCCACCAACCGATTTTAAAGGGGCGGCCAGCAGTTTTCGCCCTTTTATCGCACCCAAACCTTTTCCTTGCACAAGGTTCTTGTCACCCAGCCAGCCTGGGCCCTTCCGTTGTTTTAGAGCCGCCACAGCCCCTTTGACCTGTGGGGGAAAGGGTCTCCAAGGCAGTTTAAAATTTAAACCCCGGGCCCTGGGCCCTCGGGGAAAGTGATGCCACCAGAGGACCTGGGGGGAAAGGGAGCCCTGCACCATCCCTGGGGTTTGAAGAGCGTCCCGCCGACCCCTGAAAACCACCGTCCCCCCCAAACCATCCACCCACCCTAAACCCAGTAGCTGTCACAGAGAAATAGCGGCCTTTGCCGGCTTACTAGTCCATGTGCGGTGGTGAGTTTAAACCCCTTTCTGGACAAGAGGGCCAGACAACGCGCTTAAAATTTTAGATGAAAATGGGGCCTGGCCAGGGCGGGAGGGTTTTTTCGGCAAAGAAATTTCCCTTCCCCCGGCATCTGGTTTTGGGGGGCAGGCGAGGGCCATGACGGGGCCGGAAACCCATCGGTTTCCCCCCAAAATAGGGAAAAGGCCCAAAAAATTTCCAAGGCCAAAAGCCTGGCAATGCCGACATTCACCCAGGTTTTGGGCTTTGGGAGGTTTGGGTTTTAAAAGTTTTTCCCTTTCTGCCCCAAAACCCCGGGAAAAGACAGAAGGCGGGCTGCTAGACTGGCCGCTGTCGGCGGGGCAGGTCGTAAACGGGCCCGGAAGGGAGAAGGGGGGGAAAGGGCCCTCTGGTTTTGCAGGTGGTACTCGGGCCCCGGGGGAAAGGCTGAAGCGGAGGTTTAACCCTGATCATGACTCGAGAGACAGGGCAGCTGAAAAACCGGTGTGGTGGAGGAGGAGGAGGCGGAGAAAAGGGGGTTTTGACAAGGGTTTTGGAGGCCCGGCGCCCATCGGGCCCTTTTTTTTGGCCAAGTGTTTCCCCCATTTCAACTCATCATTCGCTGCATTTGACTGGGACATGTTTGTGGGGGTTAAACCACTTAAGGTTTTTTTTGCCTCTACTTATCGTTTACAGCAAAGGCGGCCCTATGACCCTCGCTGGGGGAATCAGAGGCTTGGTCAAAGAAGGCCCCCGGGTTGGAGGTCCTGGACCTTTTTAAAAGCGAAAAACGGGAGCGGGGGTTTTCGCTGACCGTGGCTGGGGGGAATCATAACCCCGGGGCTTTTGCGACCCCCCCCTCCCCCCCTTTTTTTAAGGGGGGGACCCAAAGAAAACTACCCCATCTCTTCCTCCCGTCCCCGTAATGAAGGGGCTCGCAAGCAAAAATTTTCTGAAAAGAAACCCCCATGGATCCGCAAAGTCCCCATCATCATCATCAACACAGTTGACTTGGTCCCCTCCTGACTTTTTTGCATCCCGAAAGGGGTGCGGGCTACAAGCAAGGGGGACTGCAAGGGGTTGGGGGAAACCCCCCCCGGATTTTTTTCCATTGACCGGGTTCCCCTTTACCTCCTCTGAGGCATCATAACTGGGCCCTCAGAAACAGACAAAAACATTCTCTTGATCCTTTTTAAAATGCCTTTTGACCCAAAACCCCATTTTTTCATCAAAGGGTTCCCAGACAATTGGGTTAACCACAGGGTGGGAAAACAGTTGACATTTGGGCTGCTTCAAAGTTTGGGAAAGATGCGATGGCTGATACGACATTTGTGGCCGTGACTGCGAGGACAGGAGGTAAGACTGCTAGATTCAGGTTGCAAATTTAAACCCCTGAAAGGGCAGAATTTGGGGACGATGTTCGTTACCCTTTGATTCAAACCAAGGGGCCCCGACCCAGCGATGACAAAGGCCCCCGACGGTCCTGCAAAAAGACGATCCGCTGGGGATGCCCTGTTGTCCCCCAGCAAAATGGAAGGGGTCACCTTCTCCTCTAAACCCCTACCTCCATGGCTTAACCCCCCCCTTTTTCTCGCTTAAAACCCCCTGCATTTCGTTTCCCGTTTTAAAATAAAAAAATTTGAGAAGGTATGGAAAAGTATTGGAAAGTCTCCCTTTTAAAAGAGGCAAATCCCCAGCTAATTTTCAATTTCCCCCCCTAAAAAAAAACAAAATTTTCGGGTTTTAAATTTAACTGCAAGGTGTCTTTTCAACAAATCTGGACTGGGCAAAAAATCCAAAAAAAAACTATCTGGGTTTTGTTTTTTTTTTAATAAACGGGAAATTTTTTTCACCCTTTTTTAATTTACCTGTGGGGAATATAGAATTCTGTTTTAAGATTTAGGGGGATCTGCGTCAAAGAACAATGCTGGGTTGCAAAAAATCAAAAAACAAAGTAACGTTTTTTTTCCCTATGAAAAAAAGGGATTTTTTTCACCTTTCAATTCACCTGTGGTTGGGAAAATAAATTTCGGGTTTTTAAAATTTACGTGGATCGGCGTCAATGAACAAAAGCTGGTGGGGGCAAAAAATCAAAAAACAAGTAACGTTATGTTTTCGTATAATACAAAGGGATTTTTTTTCACCTTTCAAAGTTTACCTGTGGGTGACTATAAAATTGCGTTTTAAGATTTTTCGTGGATGCTGGGGTCAATGAACAATGCTGGGTGTGCAAAAATTAAAAAAAAAACGTTTAAATGTTAAGTTTTTTCCTATGATACACCCGGGAATTTTTGCACCTTTTAATTCAACCCCGTGTTTAATAAAAAGAAAATTGGGTGTTTAAGATTTTTCGTGGAAAGCGCTCAAAAGAAAATTTCTGGGGGTTTTCAAAAGTCAAAAAACACGGGAACTGTTTTTTTTCGAAAGATAACCGGTTTTTTTGCACCTTTCAATTCACCGTGGTGAATATAGAATTGCTGTTTTAAGTTTACCGTGGGATGCGCGCAAGAACAAAAACCCGGGTGTGCAAAAGTCAAAAAAAAACGTAACTTTTTTTGTTTTGGTATAATAAACGTTTTTTTTTTCACCTTTCAATTCACCTGTGGGGGAAAAAGAAATTTGGTTTTTAAATTTTAGTGGATGCGCATCAATGAACAATGCTGGGGGCGCAAAAAATAAAAAAAAACTAACTGTTTTTGTTTTTGTATTTTACACTGTATTTTTTGGAAAAAACAACCTGTGCTGACCCACAAGATTGCGGTTTTTAATTTAACCGCAAGGTGGGGTATATGAACAAAGGGGGAATTTGGCAAAAATTGGAAAAAGAACACCTATCAAAAAGGTATACTGAAAATTAAAATGGGGTTTTACAAAACCCAACAAAAGACCTGCATTACTAGAAAAGAAGTGTATCCTAAAATAATTCAAGGGTTTCCCCAAAAACCCGGAAAAATTTAAATAAAAAACTGTTAATAAAAAAACTTTGCATGCAAATTTTCTACACTAAGCTTTGGGGGAACTTTATCCAGTAATTTTTTAAAGAGCTTGTCTGTGTTTTGCCCGCCCGGGGGCCCCCCCCCCCTCCCCCCCCCCTGACTTTCAAAACGGGTTTGATTTTCCCCTTTTTAAAAATTTTCTCCCCAAATACATAAAATCTTCCCAAACCCCTAATCTAACTAAAAATTTTAAGGGTCACAGCTAACAGTAAGCTTTTTTTTCTGTGAAAAAATAGATTAATTTTCCCAACACTGTTTTGAACAAACGGGGCCACTCCCCCATGAACCCAAAAAGACCACCCAAGGGTGAACAGGGAAAACGCCCCAAAGAAAACCCGGTCAAATTTTTCCCACCCCCAATTTGCAACCCCCCCCCCAACCCCTTCCCCATCCCTAACGTCGCACCCCACATCTCACCCTGCTCTAAATTTTGTAAGCTGAAATTTCTGGCCGCCAAAAAGACAGGAAGCGCCGAAAAATGGCGCGATCTTAATAGATGATTGCAAAAGATTTTTAAACCCAATTTCGCATGATCTAAAAAAAATTTTGATCAACATAAAAACTGTGCCGATTTCAACTTTGTCGATAATAATCGCTCAACACTAGTAATAATGCCTCACTTAGTGCCTCACCCAGTTTAACACTGAAAGTGCCCCCAGATGATTTTAGGGCTCTACCTATTGTGCCACCAGTAGGTAGGTACAAAAAAGTTGAAAGGACAGCTCTTGTAAAGAAAAAAAAAAACTTTATTTATCCCAGCAACAAATTTTTAGCTCAAAAAAAGAGCCTTTTTTTCAAGCCCCGTAGGTTTCTGTAGGTTTCACACTAAATATAAAAGGCATCTCCCCCCCAAATTTTTTAAAAAGGCGATAGGAAAGACCTCCTTTTTGGTTGGGGGGACACTCAATATTAGTAAGTCACATAACTGGGCAGATGCTTTCTATTAAAGGGGTTTTGGTCACCATGTTTTTTCACTGAGCCACAGGCCCGCTTCAAAATTCACACTTTTTATTCCCAAACTGTTCTTTTAGCAGGGATTGGCATATCAGCTCTGCTATTACTAGCTGATGCTATTATAGTGACATTACTGCAGGAGGTTTGTAAATAGCAGTGTACAAGGCTAAAGAGCTCTAAGGCTTAAAACTTGTCATCACTTTAGATAAACAAAGCTTCTGTGTTAGAGATTAGACTCAGTAGGGAGTGACTCACCATGGTCAGAAAGACTGACAACAGCAAGTTAGCGCAGTAAGAGATCAGAGAGAGCAGGGAGAGGTGGAAAGAGCTGGTCTGTAACCAGAGAAACTTGTGTACTCAAAGAGGAGATAAAATCTATTGTATCTCCTTTAAAAAGCAAAATCAACATAGCAATGTATTTGGTAATAGTTTTCATTTACCTTTTCCTACACTTTAAAAGCTATTTATGGTGGTGGGAAAATCCCTTTACGTAGGTAAAGTCCTCAATTGGTAAATAGATATGTAAGCCCCCATTAGATAGGTAGATAGGTAGGTAGATAGTCCCCATTAGGTAGCTATGCAGGCCCCTCAGTAGGTAGGTAAGTATATAGACTTCCCACAGTAGGTAGGTATGTAATTAACCTCAAAATGTAGATAGATATAGGCCTTATTAGTAGATATAAAGATCCATTTAGGTGGATGAGATATAGTCCCCCATTAGGTAGCTAGACCCTCTCCCCGTTCCACCGCTAGACACCTCTTCTTAGGGCCGGAGTGGGCAGCATAGGCAGTGGGCCCTCTAGCTCAGGGGCCCAGTTGTGAGTGACCACTGCAACTCCTGAAAGAAGACACCAATGTGTAGATAACACAGGATCCAGTTTGCGCAATGGGTGATGGTCACAGTTCACCCTCTCTTCCTCATTGCACAGTGACTTCTTTCCAGGTCACATCATTAGGCTAGTGACTCCTATGGTACATGTGGCTGCTGTAAAGGATATCTCTAGATGCCATTAAAACCAGCTCGGCAGTACAGGCAAGATGGCTGCCTCAATAATTGTTGACAAATAACAAAATGAGAAAAAAAATCTACAATCAGAAAAAAAATCAGATAAGAAGGGTTACATGCTAATTCCTTTCTGTTCTGAGCTGTTCACTTCAAACAAGTGTTGTAAGAGAAGTGGCACATAATCGCTGCAGCTAATCACTAACTGCAATGGTGACGTCCCATCAGAAGATGAAAGTAATCAAGACTAGGGGGAAAACGCTAGCGTTAAAACGGAGGAGCGGATGAAGGTAAGTATAACTTTTATTTGCCACCAACAGAGGAGAGCGACAAAAAACTGAAAATGAAAGAAAATGTTGACATTGCACTTAAAAAGGTTTATATGACACCCCACACTGTCTTAATCACCATCATTAGGACAATCTGAAGATGGAAGGCAATATTTCAGGATTTCAGAATTTTTTTTATGTTTTATAAGTTAATTAGTTCTGATGGTTGGTGAGTATTTGAAATGTTCTTGTCTTTTATTGTTAACATAATTTAAAGGGAATGTAGAGGTACCAGTTGCAACAGGGTTAAAGGGATTTTCTCACTACAAAGATTTGCTTTCTATATGTTGGGAACGGTAAATCAAAACTCTATGGATATTGCCTTGGTCGGGAGATAAGAGAGATTTTATCTGTTATGAGTGCACACAAGTTTCTCTGGTCAATATCCTGATCCCATTTCCTGATTAGACAGCAGGCGGGAGGGGAATCCCCATGGTCGGAGGAAGCAGAGACTTTGGGCCACATGTGTGAAAACTGTCTTGGCCTAAGACTTTTCTTGTTGCCCATTGCAACCAATCAGAGTTCCACTTTCATTTCATATAGTGCGCTGAAAAAATGAAAGGGGCACTCTGATTGGTTGCTATGGGCAACAATAAAAGTCTTAGACCAAGACAGTTTTCATACATGTCCCCCTTTCCCTAACAAGTTTTAGATCTTTTTTTAAGAAAAAGCAATTTTTTTCACTCCACAGTGCCCTTGGGTTTTGTTTACCTTAAAAAATTTCCTACCTTTGTTTTTGTAACCAGTTATAGGGGAAACTTAATATGTAAAAAAATTTTGAGGGCAGTCGTGCCCAAGAAGTCTCATGGGGGGTCTGGCAGGATGAGAAAAAAAAAACCCCATCATAAAAGAGTCTCGGTGAGTCCTAGATGAAAAACTGTATGGTAATCGTTTTTCGAAGCCGTGTATTTGGGGTAGCCACCACTATGGTGGAAAAAAAATTGGGTAGTTTGTAATGATTTGTTACAGTTTAACGTATCCCCACTTCCTGGATGCTGAAAAGGCTACCAATGTCCAAAAAAAGGGGGTACGCCATGCCCAAATTTTTAGCTTCTTCCACAGCCATTACGTGGAGTGGGGCGTGGTTTCTGTGAAGGGGGTATGGCTCACCACCAATAGGGTATGATCATGCAAATTTTTGGTACGCCGCGCTACGCACCCCACACATTCAAATCTCCATGATGCCCACTTTCAAAAGTCAGCAAGTATGCTTAAAAGAAAAAAACCAAAGGGGTCCCCCCCGATTTTTCCCCTCATTTTAACCCCAGTGCCAAATTCATTGCAACCTAGGGTATTCACAAACCCGTTGGGGTGGGGCCTTTGTGGCCCCCATATTGTTTTTGTATTGCTCTGAAGCAAAAATTTTGGGAAAAAATTATTCAAAGTTTGGGGTTTTCCATTTTTTTTTGGGTTTGTTCGTAAAAAAAGTAGCCCAATTTTAAATTAATAAAAAAAAATTTTTTGAAAAAAGGCAGTTCTTTTAACAGCTAGTGGATTACAAATCCTCAGTGTTCTAGTTTCCCAGTGTCCTAGAGTCCTGAGCACATGACACCTATGTTGCTCTGTATACTGAGGTAGAGAAACACAGGCGTGGATGCTCCTGGAGGCTGTCTCCCTGCGTGAGAGAGGAGAGCTGGGATACTAGATACTCCCAAGAGGATAAAGGGATTTATGCCTGTTGCTCTCCTGGACACTAGCCTGAGACTAAATGAGTGAAATCCTTATTTTTTTTATAAGGACTGTTGCCTTGTTTCCTGAGTATTTTTTAACTTTGTTGGGGGAGCAAAAGGAAGGTTTTGCTATGTTAACTTTGCAAATATATGTCAAAACCAAAAACCCCGTTCAGCCCGAGGCAAAAAAGGCCCCAAGTCATTTTCGTGGATTAAAGAGCTTAGAAACAGTGTTGGGGGAAAATGGACAGGCAAAAGCAAGAAGACTAGCTCTCCATTTCCCGGGGGGGAGAAGCCGTGCTTGCAAGGTGGCAGCAAAAACACAGTGAAATGGGACCTCTTGGATTCGAGCTAAGTGTACACCTCCAAAATAAAAGTTCAGCAACTCCAAGGTGGTACTCGACAACCCTTTCAAGACATCTAGAAAACCACCCTTTAAGTTTGGGAGCTCCGATTTAAAGGGTGGAAGGATTTGGACTATTTTAAACCATATGCAACTTGGGCCCATGAAGTCACCATTGGAAAACATTAAAAATTTTCTTGGGGGAACAATTTGAAACCTTCATACATTCGGGAAAGGGTTAAAATTTTAATACCTCGGGTCACTTTCATTTGTTTTAGGTTATTTAAAAATATGTTAAGGAGTCGCTACATTTATACATTCTTGCAGTTACAAACGATCCTTTTGAGGGCAACTGTGATGCTGATGTGGCCCTTGGTGGAAATGAGTTTAACACCCATGATGTACAGTAAGAATTAAGCTTCTTCTCATGAGGTAGTTGAACTGTCATGCAAATTAGCTATTTCTGTTGACTTCCCCATAAACATCTACTTCAATGGGCACAGGGGTTTAGGTTGCTGCCAGACTTTTTTGACAGTTGCTTATTTTCCTTTAAACCAAAAGGAACAGTTTTTGAAATCAAAAACCTTTACCCCCTCTTTCCCTTGAATTGGTTAGGCACAGTGGGCCCCCCAACCATTTTTCTTTGCCTTTACAAATGTTAGGTAAAAAATTCCCCCCACACCTGTTGTTAAAGGGGTTTGTTCATACAAGGAATGTTTGATTTTTTGATCTTGCAACAACAAGTTTTGCATTGTGTTTTTTTAGCTTTTGTCCTCCTTTTCCTAATATCCCCTTTGTATGGGGGGATGCATCAGCCCCCGGGTCGTATAGCTACGACCTGTTGAGCTTTTTTATAGGCTCCCAGCGAGGTCCTTACTCAGCGGGTGTTCCTCCCCGCTGTCATGAGGCCATAGAAGCCAGTAAAGCCAGTAAGCATCCCCTTAATTCAAAAATGAAACCGGGGGAAAACGGGGACAGATAATAAAATTCTTTATGAAAAACCCCTATAAAATTAAAACCCCTTAAAGGGGACCCAGCCGTTTTGGTTTTCCGACACGCCCTTTTCTGAAATCGGGTGTGTAAACTTTATGTAGGAAAAACTTTTTAACACTATTACCTATCCATGGATTCAGAGATTGTTTTTCTCGTGCCATTGTGTTTTAAGTTAGTAAGAAAATTTTATCCTACAATCCTTGTTTTTTTTTGAAAAAAATATCAAAATTTTCCCTAAAAAAAATTTTAAAATCTGTGTTTTTGAAATTCAAAAATTTGTGTCAAGAAAAAAAAATTATTCACCAAAAATTTTTTTAAAACTAATTACCATATGTCCATAAAAGGTTGGATAATTTTTTAAATGCCCCTATTTTTTTTTTAGAATTAGAGGGCTTAGAAATTTAGTATTTAATTTCCCAAAATTTTTTCACGAAAATTTTGCAATTAATTTTTTTGGGGGACCATTCCTTTGACTGGCTTTAAAGGGGGGCCTGTTGTTAGATCCCCCTAAATGACACCTTCTAGAAAACTGACCCCTTTTAAAAGAAATTTAAAACATTTTAGGAAAGTTTGTTAACCCTTTAGGTTTTCACGAAATTAAAGCAAAGTGGAGGGAAAAATTTCAAAATTTCACTTTTTTTTGAGTTTTTCTTTATTTTTCCATTATTCACGGAATAGGGTAAATGGAAGGAAAATAAAAATGTAATATCTTTCCCCCCGGTCCTGCCTTTTTTTAAATTACCCATATGTGGCCCTGTGCATTATTTGGCTCAACCCCAAGCCCCCGAATAGGAGGGCCCCTACTGGACTCTGGGGTTCTTTTTCATTACCATTTTATTTAGGGGCCATTTCAGGTTTTGAGGGGCCCCAAGGTGCTAAAATTTAATAAACACCCTAAAAAGACCCCAATTGGAAAAAATACACCCCCTTTTAAGGTATATATACAGGGGGTAGTGAGATATGAACCAAGGGGATTCACAATTTTTTTTTTAGTTTTAGTCAGTGAAAATTAAAAAAAATTTTTTTTCCCAAAAATCTGCAAAATTTTGCTTAAAAAAGTTTCTATTTCAAGTAATCCCGGAAAAAAAAAAACCCAAACTTTGTTAAGCCCTTTCTTCCAAGTTTGGGAATACCCCTGTGGTGGGTGAAAATGGTTTGGGGGAGGCAGGGGTACAAGGTAGGGGGACTTTGGCTTTTTTGGAACGCAATTTTGGGGGGGCATGTCGCATTTGCAAACCCCCAAAGTAGCGAAAAAGGTGAAAATTTTAGAAGGCCCATTTTAGATTCAACACCCCTCATGGAAACTCATCTATGGGGTTTTTATTGTGCTTTTTTGGGACCAGGTGTTCCTCTTTTTTTTGTATTGGGAAAGAAAAGGGGGGAGGGGAAACGCATTCCATCTTTGTTTTTTTTTGGGTTCAATTTTACAGCGTTCGCCGGCGGGAAATGATGTGTGGGGGGGGCGGGGAAATTGCAATGGTATAAATTTTATTTAGTTTTTTTATTTTTTTTTTTTACACAATGAAAAAAGGTCTATTTAAAAATTTTGGGTTTTTTGTTTTTTTTCTGCAGTCATAACATTTTTATTTTGCTGTGTACAGAGCTGTGTAGGGCCTTGATTTTTGTAGGGTGAATTGATGCTTTTATTGGTACCATTATGGGGTGCATACAACACTTTGTTCACTTTTTTATTAAGGTTTTTGTGAGGCGTTTTGAACAAAATACAGCAATCCTGGAAGTGTTTTTTTATTTTTATTTTTTATAGCGGTCACTTTGCGTTAGATATGACATGCTAACTTTACTTAGCAGGTCGATACAATTACAGCGATACCCAATTTGTCTATTTTTTTAATTTTTTACTGCTTTTATACAATAAAAACACTTTTATTCAAACAGGAAAACACATTTTTGCATCGCCATAGTCTGAGAGCCATAACTTTTTATTTTTCTGTGTACGGAGCTTTGTAGGGGCTTGTTTTTTGCGGAATGAGTTGAAGTTTTTATTGGTATCATTTTTGGGAGAACAATACTTTTTGATCAGTTTTAAATCCGTTTTTTGGAAGGCAGAGTGAAGAAAATACTGCAATCCTAGTAGTGTTTTTTATTTTTATTTTTAACAGTGCTCACTGTGCAGTATCCGTAATAAGTTAGCTTTACTCTGTGGGTCGATACGATTATGGCGATACCCAATTTGTATCGTTTTTTTATGTTGAAGCACTTAAAAAAAAAAAAAAAGTGTTTTTAGTGTGTAAAAGAATATTTATGCATTGCTATCTTCTGAGAGCCATAACTTTTTTATTTTTCCGTATACAGAGCTGTAAGGACTTTTTTTTGCGGGATGAACTGAAATTTTAATTGGTACAATGTTGCCATTTATAGGAGTTTTTGATCACTTTTATTCCATTTTATGTGCTGCGGGATGAACAAAAATCTTAATTCTGTGATTGTATTTTTTTTTTTTTTTTAAGGTGTTCACCGTACGGGTAAATTAACATGACAGATTTATAGGGCAGGTCGTTACGCACGTGGCGATACCAAATATGGGTACTTTATTTATTTTTGATCTTTTCTGGCGCGATTGGCGTTTGTAAAGGGAAAAAGGGCGGTGTACGTGTTTTTTATTTTATTTTTTGTGTTTGTGTTTTACTTGTCTTTCAATTTTTTCACTTTTTTTTACTTTTTCACATTTTTTCTTTACTTTTCCCCATAGAGGATTTGATTGAGAGATCTCTAGATCTCTCATTCAATAGGAACCAGTGCACAGCTTGTTGCTGTGCACTGGTTCCTTATGGTAACTGTCAGTCACGATGCCAGGCCATGCCCACAGGGCACGGCCGGGCATCCTGACGTTACAGACAACCCAGAAGGTATTCTATGCCCTCCGTGCTGTCTGTCAGCACACAGCAGCCGCACGATCGTGCGCTGCTGTCGCCGACAGAGACGCAGGAGGAGCGATCTCCTCCTGCGTCTCTCTTAGTTATTGCGACCCGATGGTCGCGATAATTAAGGGGTTAACCGCCCTCCCTCCGGAGTGTAATATACAGCTGACACCCCACGCCGATCGCACAAACTCTGCTTTAGAGTTCGCACGATCCTCAGGACGTATGCATACGTCCAGGTGCGTGAACCCCCAAACGACCTGGACGTATGCATACGCCCAAGGTTGTGAAGGGGTTAAAGGGGTGTTCTCACTATGCTTTTTCACAGAGCCTGCTCTTCACAGCCAGCTTAAGGCTCCCACTTCCTGTTCAGGCTGTGGACAGTTCTAAAGCAGTGATTGGCAAATCAGCTTTGCTATTCCTACCTGAGCCTTTTAGAGGAACATTGCTGATGGAGGGATTTTAACAGCAGGGCAGAAAGCTACAAAGCTTTAAAGGGTTAACGTTTATCAGTGTTAAACATAAACAAGCTTCTGTGCGGATTCAAAGAAACCGCAGGTAGTGACGTCACCAGTTACAGTGCCTTGCGAAAGTATTCGGCCCACTTGCACTTTTTCAACCTTTTGCCCCATTTCAGGCTTCAAATATAAAGATATAAAATTTTTATTTTTTTTGTGAAGAATCAACAACAACTGGGACACAATTGTGAAGTGGAATGAAATTTATTTGATATTTTAAACTTTTGTAAAAAATAAAAAACTGAAAATTAGGGTGTGCAAAATTATTCGGCCCCCTTAAATTAATACTTTTTAGCGCCACCTTTTGCTGCGATTACAGCTGCAAGTTGCTTGGGGTATGTCTCTATCAGCTTTGCACATCGAGTGACTGAAATTCTTGTCCATTCTTCCTTGGAAAACAACTCGAGCTCAGTGAGGTTGCATGGAGAGCGTTTGTGAACAGCAGTTTTCAGCTCTTTCCACAGATTCTCGATTGGATTCAGGTCTGGACTGTGACTTGGCCATTCTAACACCTGGATACGTTTATTTGTGAACCATTCCATTGTAGAATTTGCTTTATGTTTGGGATCATTGTCTTGTTGGAAGATAAATCTACGTCCCAGTCTCAGATCTATTGCAGACTCCAACAGGTTTTCTTCCAGAATAATAATAATAAATAATAATAATCTTTATGTATATAGCGCCAACATATTCCGCAGCACTTTACAATTTAGAGGGAGTAGGTACAGACAAAAAGACAGGTTTACAATGGTCCAGCCATGTGACATAAATATGGGGTGGTTTATATAGTATTCGGATGAACCTGCCAACCTGACAATACATCTATATACAAATAAGTGCCGAATTGTAGAGAGTGACAGAAATGTGTGCATTAGAGAGTCGGGAGGGTGGAGGGGGGTGGTTAGCAATTAGGCCAGACTGAGAAAATGTATTCTCAGGGCCCTCTTAAAACTATGAGGGTTGTGAGTGTACCTGATCGCTTGCGATCAGGGCCGCCGTAAAGGCAGTACAGGGGGTACTGCCGTACGGGGCCCGGCGGAACAAGGGGGCCCGCTGCAAGCTAGCGCTCTCGTTTCACAAACCAGTCAGTGCTGGCTGCGCACGGGCCGTGCACGGGCTCTTAAGACGGTAGGAGGAGTGCGGCCCGTGCGGCTAAGATGGTAGGAGGAGCGGGCCCGTGTGGCTCAGAGGTTGGGAGGAGCGGGGTCTGTGCGGCACAAAGGCTGGGAGGAGCGGGGCCCGTGAAGCTAAGACGGTAGGAAGAGCGGGGCCTGTGTGGCTCAGAGGGTGTGAGGAGCAGGGGCTGTGCTCTACTGCACAGGAGTGCTCAGTCAGAGACTCACACTTACTTGTTCCGCTGAGCAGCCTGTGACTGGAGCTGGCCCGCCTCTCTCTCTGCGGGCGGGATGCTTGACAATTTGAATTAGTGAAGCCCCGCCCATAGGCAGAGAGAGAAAGAGAGGCGGGGCCGGCTCCAGTCACAAGCTGCTCACCGGAGCAAGTAAGTGTGAGTTTCTGCTGTAAGCAGCTATATTAAGGTACTGACCAAGTGCTCCTGTACAGCAGAGCACGCCCCCACTCTGTGAACTGGCCTCTGAAGTGTGTGGGGCCACTCACAGCTTGGGAAAAGGGGGGGCTTCAGAGGGGCCCAACTGAAGCCTCCTCTGGGTTCCAGCTGTGTGGATCCTCTCTGAAGTCCCATCTCTGGGTCCCAGCTGTGTGTGGCCCCACTGAAGCACCCTCTTTGGGTCCCAGCTGTGTGAGGCCCCACTGAAGCCCCCTCTGGATCCCAGCTGTGAGGGGTCGCACTGAAGCCCACCCCTGTTCCCCGCTGTGTGGGGCCCCTTTTTCTAGGGTTGGTGAATGGTGAGGGGGCGGAGTTGGTGGGGCAGGGTGATATGGGTAGGGTGGGGACGGGGTTGGCAGAGGGCGGGGTTGATGGGGGCCCAAAAGATTCAGCTGTATGGGGCCCTGAAATTTCTGATGGCGCCCCTGCTCGCGATAGCATGTTCCCGAGAACTGGTGCCGCACGTGAAAATTCTTGGAAGCGGGCGTTGGAGGTTCGGATGTCTGAGGAATGTAGTCTAAGATAATCCTCTGAGTGGAGAGACTGGGTAGGGGGGTAGACAAGAGATGAGGGAGGAGATGTAGAGGGGTGCAGTGCTGGGTGAGTGTGATGAGTTTATATTGTATCCTGTACTGAATGGGCAACCAGAATGGTCCTATATTTGGCTCTATCCATCTTCCCATAAATTTTAACCATCTTCCCTGTCCCTGCTGAAGAAAAGCAGGCCCAAACCATGATGCTGCCACCACCATGTTTGACAGTGGGGATGGTGTGTTCAGGGTGATTGCACGCTCCACTTTTCAGTTTTTTTTTTTTTACAAAAGTTTAAAATATCCAATAAATTTCGTTCCACTTCACAATTGTGTCCCACTTGTTGATTCTTCACAAAAAAAATAAAAATGTTATATCTTTGCAGCATGAAATGTGGCAAAAGGTTGAAAAGTTCAAGGGGGCTGAATACTTTCGCAAGGCATTGTATCTTGGCATAAGAAAATTTAACAAGAACAAGGCTAAATTGCCCTTATTTTTATTTCCACTGTTTAAATATTTAAACATAGCTACACTTAAGAGGTTCCTTTTTTTCCTTTTGTTGTCTTTAGTAGATATCAGTGACTTTATTAGTGAGTCTTCAAGAACATACTTTTTTATGCCAGTAATTGAATATTTGCTTTCACAAGCATTTTAATTCCTGAAAAATCACTACTATTTACAGAGACAGCAATTTAAAACCTTTTACCTTGTCATCTTTAGGCATTTGTCTTAAGTTGCACAAAAGAGTTCAATTTATTATAATAAAAATATGAATTGCCATACCAAGCCTAATAAACATAAAATACTACAGCCATGTTAAATTTTAGTATTCATAGTTGATAGCAGGGCCGTTCCTAGGGGCGGGCGGGGCGTGCAATCGCCCGGGATGCCGAGGCTCCGGTCACCCGAGGGGTGCGCAGCCTGCCTCGCCCGCCCGGAGGATCGCCCCTGACTCTGCGCGACTGTTTTATAACAGTCGCGCAGAGCCAGCAGCTGCTCCTGCAGGGAGGAGGCGGGACGGATCGTTCCCGTCCTGCCTCCTCCCCTCTATGTATCAGCGCACACTGAGCGCCGATACATACACAGCGTCGCAGGGGGCGCACAGCTTTCACCGCGTCCCCTGCGATGCCCGATCTCCTCGGCTGGCAGCTCTGCCGCCGAGGAGATCCCTGTGGGCTGCGTGCAGCGTAAGCAGCGTGATGACGTCACGCTGCTTACATCGCTCAGCAGCTCCCGGAGCTGGACTCGCGGACCGTGGTCAGGTGATTAATTTTTTGTTATTTTATAATTAGCTACAGGGGGGATCTAATGTCTACAGGGGGCATCACTGGCTACAATGGGGGCATCATTGGCTCCAGGGGGCATCACTGGCTATAATGGGGGCATCACTGGCTACAGGGGGCATCACTGGCTACAATGGGGGCATCACTGGCTACAGGGGGCATCACTGGCTACAATGGGGGCATCACTGGCTACAGGGGGCATCACTGGCTACAATGGGGGCATCACTGGCTACAGGGGGCATCACTGGCTACAATGGGGGCATCACTGGCTACACGGGGCATGTACTGGCTACAGGGGGGCATCACTGGCTACAGGGGGCATGTACTGGCTACAGGGGGACATCTACTGGCCACAGGGGGGCATCACTGGCTACAGGGGGCATCTACTGGCTACAGGGGGGGCATCACTGGCTACATTGGGGGGCATCACTGGCTACAAGGGGTGCATCACTGGCTACAGGGGGCATCTACTTCCTACAATGGGGGCATCACTGGCTACAATGGGGGCATAACTAGCTACATAGTGGCAAAACTGGCAACAATGGGGTCAAAACTGGATACAGAGGGTCAACACAGGCTACACGGGGCATCACTCGCTACAAAGAGGCATCACGGGCTACAGGGGGGCATCACTGGCTACAATGGGGGCATCACTGGCTACAATGGGGGCATCACTGGCTACAGGGGGCATCACTGGCTACAATGGGGGCATAACTGGCTACAGAGGGGCATCACTGGCTACAGGGGACATCACTGGCTACAGGGGGCATCACTGGCTACAATTGGGGCATCACTGGCAACAATGGGAGCATAATTGGCTACAGGGGGGCATCACTGGCTACAGGGGCATAACTGGCTACAGGTGCATAACTGGCTACAGGGCGCATAGCTGGCTACAGGGGCATAATTGGCTACAGGGGCATAACTGGCTACAGGGGGCATCACTGGCTACAATGGGGGCATCACTTGCTACAGGGGGCATCACTGGCTACAGGGGGGCATAACTGGCTACAGGGGGCATAACTGGCTACAGGGGGACATCTACTGGCCACAGGGGGGCATCACTGGCTACAGGGGGCATCTACTGGCCACAGGGGGGCATCACTGGCTACAGGGGGGCATGTACTGGCTACAGGGGGCATCACTGGCTACAGGGGGCATCACTGGCTACAGGGGGGCATCACTGACTACAGGGGGCATCACTGGCTACAGGAGGACATCTACTGGCTACAGGGGGCATCACTGGCTACAAGGGGGCATCACCTGGCCACAGGGGCATCACCTGGCTACAGGGGGGCATCACCTGGCTACGGAGGCATCACTGGCTACGGGGGCATCATTGGCTACAGGGGGCTACTACGTGGCTACAGGGGGCTACTACGTGGCTACAGGGGGCATATTACATGGCAACCATGTGAGGTGCTATAGATGGGGCATTTGTATAGAGATAGGAATTGGTAGAGAAGTGCTGATAAATTGAGGAATCTAAGATGTTTGTTTTGTAAATTTTACAGTGAAGAGTCAGGAGTAGTCGTCATGGCGCCTGGGACAGATGGAAAAGAAGAAGAAGAAGAGAAAGAGAACAACTCTTCAGAGACGTCTCCTGTGAGTCACTAAATATAACTTTACTGTAATCGCTTATATGTCTGCAGAGCCTGTGTACAGCGGGTATCCACCACTGTATGGTCACTGTATGCTGGGAATATTGGTTGTAGGATAACGGTTTATACTCAGTAATGGTCAGTTTGTATTATCCGGTCACTATATGGTGGTGATATGTGGTCATGGTGTGGTTTTATTATTCGGTCACTGTGTGCTGGGGATATGTGGTCTTTGTGGTCTTGGGATTCTGGTTTCGTGCAGCAGTGTTATTTGGTAACTGTATGACTATTATTTGGTAGTTTTATATGTAGCAGATTGTGGTAAAGCTTTTTGTTTATTTTGGTTTATGGTGATGCAATGTGGCGTCATATGTTACAGGGGTAGGAGGGCGACATTTCTTCACCTCGCCCTGAGTGAAATTTAGCCTAGGAACTGACCTGGTCGATAGGTAATGGTTAGTGTTGAGCGATTGCGTTGGCTATCGAGATCAAGCGATAGTCGATAGTCGGCCGCTATCGATAAGGTTTTTCGATAGTGAGCATCGATTATGAGCGATAACCATTAAAGTCTAATGGGAGAGCAACAACACCTTCATTATTACACCCAAACAAGGCTGGAGAAGCTGAAATTAACATCCACAACAGTCAAATGGATACGTGCTACATCTAAGGCAACACACTTAGGTTATAAAAGTCACAGAACCTTTCAATTCACCTGTGGTGACTATAGAATTGCTGTTTGAAGATTTACGTGGATGCTGCGTCAATGAACAAAGCTGGGTGCGCAAAAGTCAAAAAACACGTATCTGTTATGTTTTCGTAAAAATACAACGGTATTTTTTTGACACTGTTCAATTCACCTGTGTGTGACTATAGAATGTTGCTTGTTCTTTTAAGATTTACGTGGATGCTGCGTCAATGAACAAAGCTGGGTGCGCAAAAGTCAAAAAACACGTATCTGTTATGTTTTCGTATAATACACTGTATTTTTTTGCACCATTCAATTCACCTGTGGTGACTATAGAATTGCTGATTTAAGATTTACGTGGAAGCTGCGTCAATAAACAATGCTGGGTGCGCAAAAGTCAAAAAACACGTAACTGTTATGTTTTCGTATGATACACGGTATTTTTGGCAACAAACAACCTGTGCTGACTACAAGATTGCTGGATTGTAATTTAACTGCAAGGTGGATATATCAACAGTCCCCAGGTGTAATGGGTAAAATTAAAATGAACACATATCTGAAATGTTATACTGATAATAAAAGTGGAGTTTTGCACCTAACAAAGAGACCTGCAGTTACCAGAAATGATGTGTATCCAATATAAGTTCAGGCTGCCCAATATCCAGGAAATATTTCAATAGCAAACTGTTAATAATAAAGATATTCCACTCCAATGTCTACACTAAGTCTTGGTGAACTTTATCCAGTGTTCTTTTTTAGATAGAGCTTGTCTGTGTTCGCCCGCGGGCCCCCCCCCCTGCTCTCCCCGCCGTGAATTTTACAGCGGTAGATGCTGCTTTAAATTCTCTAGCTAATACAAACAATCTACAAATCTCTAATATAACTAAATTGGAAGGATCACAGCTAATAGTAGAGGTTTCTCTGTGCAGAAATAGACTAATTTCGCTGAGTTGTTTGGCCACAGGCAGAGCGCAGGTCCTATCCCTATGAGACGCTGAGAGACATGAGGCTGAAACAGGAAACGCTGTTCTATGTAAACGAGGTCATGTGATTTTTCCAGCCATCGCAACCATACACATCCCAGTCTGACGTCGCAACACACATCTCACCCTGCTCTTCTGTAATCTGATTTGCTGGCCGCCAAATTACAGGAAGCGCCGAAAAAGGCACGATCTTAATAGATGATGCTCAGATTTTAACCTTAATTATCGCATGATCTGGAAATTTCGATCACCATAAAAACCTTGCCGATTTCAGCTTTGTCGATAAAAATCGCTCAACACTAGTAATGGTTAAATGAGTAGATAAATTTGGAAATACATCTTTATGCTTAGTATAGTATTTGTACATATTTCTAGCTGGTACCCACAAAGATAACATTAAAGGGGTTGTCTCGCTACAATGATTGGGTTTTAATTAAAAGATCTTTAAAAAACAAGCAGCTTTGCAATATATGTTCATTACAAATGTCCTACTGATTTTGAGATAGCCATGTTCCTAGGAGTGCAATCAGCTTCTCAAATTTCTATAGCAGCCGACCTGTTGATCCTTATCTTACTGGCTGTCAGGTCTGAATGACTCATCACCTTTGAAGACAGGTCAGAGCAGAGAGCCCCTCCCGCACAGAATGCTTCTGTAGTGTAGGGAGGAGGAGGGAGGACTCTGGCTTCTATGTCCGTGCTGCCTGGATTAACCCTGTGTGTGCCTGCTTCCTCCTGCTCTCTACACAGATTGAGCAGAGATTAGGCTGATCAATAGATGTGACAGCAGTGACCCTGTTTGTTACTATAATCATGATGTCTGTGGAGCTGTAACTATAATAATACTATACAGATCAGGGAGGCTTGTGAACAGTTCATGCTGTGCTGTACTAGGGACACATCCTGAGTAACACTTTGCAGCTTTCCTGCCTCTGTTCTGAGAGGGTTTGTTTGTTGTTGCTGGAGATGTGGAGATATGTAAGCTAAGCAGAGGGTATAGGAACACTATTAGCAATCATAGACCTCTCTAGGCAGGCACACACAGGGTTAACTCTGGCAGCAATCCCCCTGCCCCCCCCCCCCTGCTGTATAGAAGTTATGGGCGGATAGCTGCCTGTGTGCTGAGGGGAGGGGGGAACAGGGAGGAGAAGAGGCAGAGAAGCTAGCACGCCCCTCAATTCAACTCCCATTCACAGACAGAGGCTGAAAGCTATTAATGAGACAACTCCTTTAATGCTCAGAATTCTCTTCTGTGACAGCTCTAGAACAGATTAATATTACTGCCCACTTTTCAGGCTCTATAAACATTTGTATCCTTGTGGGTCCTATTTCAGGGCTATTAGATTTATTTTCTCCCACACTAATCAACTTTATCTATTTTTTTTGTCTTACACTGTTGCAAGTTAAGAGACAGAACCATTTTCTAAAGGCAGAAAGAAAAAAAAAAGAAATGGTTGTCTTCAGGTTTCCTGCATGGCCAGCATGAAATGCAGAGGATCCTGATTTAATAGCTTCAACAAAACTGATTTTGACATAGAAGATACAAGATCATAATCTTCCAATTTTAGGACAGAAAGAAAATTAAATAACTACCTTATTCCAGTCAATTACTCTAATAGTACACATTGCTGGCATCCATGTACAAGGATAAAAATGGAAATTACTAAATAATTACATTGTCATTCATTTTAGCATTCAGTACGTATAAACTATTTCTGCATGACTGATATTTAGAGAACAATTGTAGAACATTTTGGTATTATTTTGCTGATAGTTTTACACTGGAAAAATTACTCAGACTGATACATGTTTACAAGAGTTTGCGCAGATTTTTGTGAATTGAAGTAACTTCAGCATATGGCACACCAATAGGATGCACATAACTATATATGATTTTTGCCGTATACTGTATTGCCAGTTCTATAGATGTATGAACAGGCATACGGCCAAACTTGGTGCAATTTTTGCCTGACAACACATTTTAATGCACCAAAGCTTGGTGTAAAACTGCTATACAAAGTTTGGCACATAACACTCTATGCAACAATTTTGTGTGTTATGCACCAAAAATGTTTGGTGAATGACACTTTCATTCATACTGTCGTATTATACACCCCTCTACATCTATTTAGACTTTGTGTGTCGGAGTCAAGTTACAAGAATGGCGCAAGGGAATTTATGGATGTCGCCCAAAGTATATGTTTAAAGCAAATTAACATATTCTGTCAAAGAAATATCTGCATTTTAGGGACTAATCACATTTCACCTGGTTTCCATTTAACATATGCTTTGATATATATGATTAAAAAGTCTGTGACAGATGCCATATAGTGGTGTCCATCACCGATAGGGTCTATTGGAAAAGACATATACCTCCCATTTTATGCCTCCCAGCAGCTTAAAGTTGCCAAAGTATGTGTTTAACAAATGCCATACAGTGGAATCTGTGACCAAAAGAGTGAACCAAAGAGTAAAAAAACAAATGTTTAACCAATATACTGGACTCCATGGATTGGGATATGGTAATATATTACTGTATACTATTCCTTCCCCTTTTTTGTGGTGCACTGACATATATGAGGTCAGAAAATGGCCAAAAAGCCTTCATTGGGCCATTTAACCCCATTTACACATTTTAGCTTGTTCGCTGGGAGTTTTCCCGCCATGTGTTTGGCAACTGCAGCCTATCCCTAAGTAGCCTAGGGATACCAAAAGTAAATTTCTTTGTATCAGCTCTTATTATGTTCTTTTTCTACCTGCAGCATGAAAATAAAGTAACTAGGCAGGGCTGTCTTAACAACATTAAGGGGCCTGTAGGCAAAGCAGAGCAATGGGTCCTGCCTAAGGACATGACATCAAACCAACACACATCTCCATTGGGCAGGCAGGTCCTGCATAAGGCAAAAACGTAAGCTATCAGTATGCAGTTAGGGAAAATGATAGGTAAGGCCTTAGGGTGGTAAGGGGGACAATTAGATGATAAAAAACTGCACATTGAATTGATGCCTGTTCACACCAGTATGCAGAAAATCCACAGTATAATATATGGGGAGATTGCACAAATGCAAAAATACTGATAAGACAACAACTAACACACCTTCTATGTATGAGGGGGGTGGTTGCTGGTATTATAATTGAATATAGATAAGGCGATACAGAAGGGTGTCATTAATACAGATATATGTGGTGCACCATGCTGGCTTACAGCCTATTATGCCACTACTATTTCATTGGGCGGGCTGCCCAGCACTTTTACTGCATACTGATGTGAACAGCCATCAATTCAATGTGCAGTTTTTTTTATCATCTAATTGTCTCCTTAGTGGATGGGTGTGTGAGCTACTGCTCAGCAATTACCTGCACCTGTTTCCCAAGTAGCACAGGGGCTTGTGATACCTCCTACTGGGTTCAGTTTCTAGTCCAGCCAATGAGCTGTAAGTATGGCCTTTGTTTTGTTTTTGCTCTTCCATGTATGGGTTGTATGTGCTACTAAGCATATTTTTTAAATCAATTTTTCAAAATAAAAAGAGTTTTCAATTAATTTCACCGGTGGATATGCAGCGGGTTTACTTTTGTTTCTTGGTTGGAAGCTACTGGGCGTTAGTTGTACTACGCTCTATCCTGCCAGCGAGACAATTAAGAATAAGGTGAGCGGACTTTGTTTTTCCTCTTTGGATTAATTTATAGAACGATCACAGGGCTGCTGTGTTCTTCAACTAATCCTTCACCTCATGCCGCACCATAAGGTAAAAGATTAAACAACATTGTCTTACTGCTTTATACTGGTCTATGACAAACCTCAAATTTACACAATTATTTGGTGCTGTCAACAACCATTTAGGACGACATGTATGAAGGAAGGCGCGTCAAAGTCAATTGTCAAGTCTCGTTTTCAGTGTATAATGTGCCTGATGTGTGAAAGTGTTTTTTGTGTGTTCATAAATGGAGTGTAAAGTTTGACGCGCCTCGCTTATGTGTTAGGCGCATTAGGGAACTTAGTAATGCGCCTAACATGTATTAAGGTTATAGACAGGCTGGAAATAAGAGAAGACATTAGAATAGCATGTCAGTGAATAGAAGCTATGGTACTGATCCTGCTTAGAGGACCACAGGTCCCAGCAATACCTGTGCTGGCTCTTGCCGTATGTACAATAATGGTTGAGAGAAGCAAAAATAAATTTAAAATTTAATGTACTAAAAATTTTAAATATAAAAATATGAATAACATAATTAATGGGTGTTTTAACGTAAAATTTGTTTTAGATTCTATTAATTTTAAATACATTTTATAGGAGATATTTTTTATATTTTTGGAATATGATATATTTTATATTAATTTATATGATCATATTTTTCATAAAATTTAAATAATTAAATTTTATACAGTTTGATAATTATAATAAATTACTTTTTATTATTGTACTGCTGTAAGTTGAGAAATATTGGACATTTTTGCCCCTTACAGCAAATCTATCTCCACCTCGACTCCTCAGGCTCAGACAGACCACACTGAGATGTTTGTTGGAGCAGTAATGCGCCTAGTTTTGCTGAACCACATTCATATATGTGTCTAATATTACGAGTGTGGTGCAACACACCTCCATAATGCCCCCAGAATGCCCTCAGGACAACCCTTCATGTTAGGCGCATTAGAAAGTGTCGAGTCTTGCGAACAATGCACCTAACACATTCATTAGTTGCATTAGACATCATAGACTGCTCAGTTAGGTGCATTGTACGCCAAAAAAAGATGAAAACCCTTTCACACATGTCGCCCTTAGTGTCGTAAGTTGGTGCTTTGTATTGTAGTTTACTCTCAAAGGAATTCTATTGCCATTTTCTGATTGTAGATTTTTCTCATTTTGTAGTCTGTATAGTCTGTATATAATTATGGGGGCAGCCATCTTGCCTGAACTGCTTTTAACAGCATTTAGAGAGATGCTTTACAGCAGCTTCATCCACATAGGAGCCTGTGAACTGGATCAGTCTCATTGACTTCTGTAAGAGAGTTTACTAGGCATACTCTGTGACTTAGGAAGAATCACTGTGCAGAGAGTGAAAAAGGGGGAGCTGTGACCATCTCCTTTTGTGACTGGTGGATCCTCTGTTATCTATACCATGATGTCGACGTTCAGTGTAATCCTGCCTGTGTTAAAAATGAGGAGACTGCTATAAAGTTTTCACTGCAGAACAGGAAGTGTCAGACGACTATTAGGCTTAGTGGTCAAAGTGAAAATTGCAGGATTTTTTAAAAATATTGACAGGATTATTGAAAATAAAAAAATAATAACCAAAAGTCTTAAAAAAAATGTGTTTAACAAAAAAACCATGAGTTAAACAATAAGTTATTTTCTGATAACACATTCCCTTTGAAATCTGATGGTTGTGAAGGGTTTTCCAAACCTTAACACCTCCAAGCTCATTACAAAATAGTTGTCCAAGCCCATCAGACTGTCTAATGTCTATGGGAGTCTTCTGACTTCCCTCTCAACAGATCCTGAGGCGAACATGCATGTTTATGGGAAATCTGTCAACCAAATACTCATTCAGTCAACAGCTACTTAAGGTTCATTGTAGGCAGATTTATAATGCTGCTGACAACCTACAAATTAAAATGGGCGTTCCTGTACCATACCACCCTGGTCTCCCATCAATACTCCTCAGCTTTTAATAGCTTTTCGTCATGTCACATGATGGGCTGCCAATAGCCACATGCTGCAATAACATTATGTCAGTATTGATTTCATTATATTTACTATTTTGCCATAGGCAAGCTTAAACTATCAGTTCTCTATCTATAAAACACTAAAACGTAACTTTTATTATGTGTAACTCTTAACCTCTATACACACTATATAAAAACCTGATTTCTAACCTCACCATTTAACCCTTTCTACCTCTGAAGGAAGGAATAGCTCCTTTTCTATTATCAAGTCTGGTGGAACACCACCTATTAACAGGAAAGCCTTATATATACAGCAATTTACTAACTCCAGTAAGGGATTCCAAGTTTCCTACTTGGGCAGTCGTCCCTAATCTAATGGACACAAAACAAATAAGGCCCACTTGTGACACCCTCTGCAGAGGATGACACTTGTAGACAGAGGTGAGAAATCACAATTTAAAATGTCATGCCTGACCTCCCCAACATGTTTCACCACTAAAACTGGCTTCATCAGGGGTTAGAGGTCCGGTCCCATGTGGTCTAAGCTCATTTCCTTTTATATCATGTTAGGTACACACCCTATTCAGGTGCTCACCAACTAGCCACCAGAGAATCAACAAAACCCAGTCCCCCTTTCCCTCTCCTGCATACATACTGATACTATGTGCTGCTGCTGCTGCCGCTGCCGCTGTGTTCCCGCAAACAACATTCCTCAGACAAATTCACCATCTCCTTAGCGGGCTTGCGCCCTATCTTACCATGCTGCCCGCGTACTGTATCAGTGGAGATATCTGCCCCGAGTGTGATGGACTTCCGTCCCATTTCTCTCATATTATTGCCTCTGCATGGCTCACCTAGAACGGACTAAGCAGAATAGATGTTACATTCCACAGCACACTACCAGCTTTATCAACTCCCATAAACCCCTTCTCCTCCATGTCTAATATGCATATTCATTGGGAATGTATACTCCATTGTACTGTACACTATTGTCATAGTCTCTTCCCATAAAGCACTTCTCCTTTATATATAATATACATATTCATTTTAATAAAGCTGCAGGCTTTATTAAATACATATTCCATTGTACTGTACACTATTGTCAGTCTATTCCCATTAACCACTTCTCTTTTATATCTAATATACATATTCATTTTAATAAAGCTGTAGGCCTTATGGAAAAAACTTTTAATTCGTTATATAGGTACCTTTGATGATAGAGCCAATAAAATGAGAGGTATACTTAGAAGACATTGGCACATTCTGAGGGCAGATCCAGTTTTCTCTGAGGTGATTCCTAAATATCCTAGTGTCACTTATAGAAGAGGAAAAAAATCTTAGGGATGAATTTGTGCATAGTAATTTTGAGGGAGATGGCAAAAAAAACTTGGTTACAGTCTCTGGTGGTAGGTTCATATCCCTGTGGCAACTGTTCATTCTGTCCATTTATATGGAAAACTAAAGATTTTGTTAATCCCATTGATAAGAGAAGATTTGAGATAAGACAATTCATCAACTGTAAAACCAGAGGGGTGATTTATGGGGCTATGTGTACTTGCCCCAAGATCTACGTGGGAAAAATCATACAGGAGTTTCCTCGTCGGATCTAGAAACATCTGAGTACTATTAAAACTAGAGGTGACACCCCCCTAGCGAGACACATTTTGGAAGTACATAATGGTGAAATAGAGGTGCTAAAATTCTGGGGCATCTGTGTGAAAAAGCTAGGGAAAAAAAAGGGCGATCTGGATGTAGTTTTGTTGCAGGAAGAGGCAAGATGGATATACAGACTCAATACATTGAACCCTAAAGGCCTAAATGAAGGCTTTTCATTTTCAGCATTTATTTAATCTTGCTGATTCCCTATATAATAATTTTTGAAGAAACATAATATATGTGATTAAGTACGGTCAGTGGACATAGCACGGTTGAATATATGACTATAGAAGCATCAGAGTTCACATATATTTTTTTTTTTACTCTCCTCCCCCCCCATCCCCTTCTGCCCCCCTTCTGCCTCCATGTTGTCACTCTTTGTCACCTGTGTTTTGCAATGATGATAGGTATTGATCACGTGAGGCCACGGTTTCTATTTAACAAATTGGGATGTATGTATATTGTTTCTGTACATGAGGGGGTTGCTGGCAACTGAATCATATAATATACCCACTCCCGTTATTGTGGCGAGACGCAGCTCGGGAGTAGATTACCATCTATTCATGTATACATTTATATATGTATAGATTTATTGTTTCTGCTCGCTGCGTAGATTTTGTGCTAACTTTAAATACAATATATGCAGTACAAATGTATGAAGATGCATTTTTGCATGCTCCCATCATGACGTAATGAATTAGGTGGCTAGCCGTGACCTGTAAGCAAGAATCTTTATGGGAAGGTGGGAGGTGAAATTGCAGGAGGGAGGGCGGGCTAACCATAGGGCCTGCAGCTTTATTAAAATAAATAAAGAGAAGTGGTTTATGGGAATAGACTAAGACAATAGTGTACAGTATAATGGAATATGTATTTAATAAAGCTGCAGGCTTTATTAAAATGAATGTATATTAGATATAAAGGAGAAGTGCTTTATGGGAAGAGACTATGACAATAGTGTACAGTACAATGGAGTATATATTCCCAATGAATATGCATATTAGACATGGAGGAGAAGGGGTTTATGGGAGTTGATAAAGCTGGTAGTGTGCTGTGGAATGTAACATCTATTCTGCTTAGTCCGTTCTAGGTGAGCCACACAGAGGCAATAATATGAGAGAAATGGGACGGAAGTCCATCACAGTCAGGGCAGAAATGTCCATTGATACAGTACACAGGCGCGGGCATCATGATAAGATAGGGCGCAAGCCCATTATGGAGATGGTGAACTTGTCTGAGGATTGTTGTTTATGGGAGCATGGTGGCAGCAGTAGCAGCACATATTATTAGTGTGCGTGCAGGAGAGTGGAAGGGGGAGTGGGTTTTGTGGATTCTCTGATGGCTAATTGGTGAGCACCTGAATAGGGTGTGTACCTAACATGATATAAAAGGAAATGAGCTTAGACCACATGGGACCGGACCTCTAACCCCTGATGAAGCCAGTTTAGCTGGTGAAACATGTTGGGGAGGTCAGGCATGACGTTTTAAATTGTGATTTCTCACCTCTGTCTACAAGTGTCACCCGCTGCAGAGGGTGTCACAAGGGGGCCTTATTTGTTTTGTGTCCATTAGATTAGGGACGACTGCCCAAGTAGGAGGTTTGGGATCCCTTACTGGAGTTAGTAAATTGCTGTATATATAAGGCTTTCCTGTTAATAGGTGGTGTTCCACCAGACTTGATAATAGAAAAGGAGCTATTCCTTCCTTCAGAAGTAGAAAGGGTTAAATGGTGAGGTTAGAAATCAGGTTTTTAAATAGTGTGTATAGAGGTTAAGAGTTATACATAATAAAAGTTACGTTTTAGTGTTTTATAGATAGAGAACTGATAGTTTAAGCTTGCCTATGGCAAAATAGTAAATATAGTGATCAAAAGTCACTCTCTGTTCTCTTGCAAGATTCCCATTTTTTTGGAGACTATTTGACAAGTATTGATGTCATGTCACTAATTTTATTAAAAGCTGTGGCATAGATTTAAAGGTAATATAAAAACAGCTGAATTAACAGGTATATATTTCTCAGATCCAAATTTACATTAGGATTAAAATTTACATTTAAATTAGAGAAAAAGGAGGGAGATTATTCTTAGAGATTTCTTAGGTGGATGAAATGTGGATGATGTTAAATATTGCCATGTAGTTACTACAAAATTATTTAAACAGCCAGTCCTTATTGAAAGGGCTGTCAGAGAAAGTAGTTTTTAATTTATAAGAAGACAATGTGGGTAAAAAAAAAAAAGATAACAGATCACTCACCTTATATTTCTGCTGCTTTGATGATCAACAGGTCCTGGCTGCCCATTGTTTTCTTGTTCTGTCCTTCCACACAGGAAATGCCAATCACTAGCTGCTGATTTGGGGAGCAGCTTTACTTGTATGTCGAGATCACACTTGCCAACTTTTTCTGGGAGTCTCCGACTTATCGGGACGTACAGATAGGTCCAAAATGGGCATTCTTTGATTAATCCCAGGTGGGGCTGGGCATTCCTGGGTGAGGGCTAAAATCCCCTAGGTTCCAGAGTTAAAGGTTGGCAAGTATGGTCAAGATGGAAACAGGAAGCATTACAGGGGTTGTCTCGCTACAATGATTGGGTTTTAATTAAAAGATCTTTAAAAAACAAGCAGCTTTGCAATATATGTTCATTACAAATGTCCTACTGATTTTGAGATATCCCTGGTAGTAGGAGTGCATCAGCTTCTTAAATCCCTATAGCAGCCGACCTGATGATCTTTATCTCACTGGCTGTCTGTGCTGATGACTAATCAGCTTCTGAATACAGGTCTGAGCACAGAGCCCCTCCTGCACAGTATGCTTCTGTAGGGAAGGGAGGGGGAGGGCTCTGGCTTCTGTTTCTGTGTAGCTGAATTAACCCTGTGTGTGCCTGCTCCCTCCTGCTCTCTACACAGATTGAGAAGAGCAGAGGTGAGGCTGATCTGTGGTCAGTACGATGTGACAGCAGTGAAGTGTGTTACTATAATCATGATGTGTCTGTGGAGCTCTGACTATACTAATAGAACAGATCAGGGGGGCATGTGAAAGGTTCATGCTCTGCTGTATTAGTGACAAATCTTGATTATAGTAACTCACTTCACAGCTGCCCTGTGTCTGTTCTGACAGGGTTTGTTTGTCGTTGCTGGAGATGTCCGTGGAGATTTGTATGCTAAGCAGGGGGTATAGGAACCTTTACATCCCTCCCTGCTCTGCTATTAGCATACACAGCTTCACAGACATCTCCACACTCATAGATCAGCCCTCTCCTGTCTCCTGACTCTGTGGAGAGGAGCAGCAAGAGCTCGGCCATAGCAGCAACACAGTGCAGCTGATCCAGCAGTGAGCAGCAGATCTAGGCAAGCACACACAGGGTTAACTGCAGTTGGAGGAGGAGAGCTGTCTGTGTGCGGAGGGGAGGGGGAGGAGAAGAGGCAGACAAGAAGCACGCCCCTGAATTCAAAAATCCTTTGCTGCCAGACACATTGAATTAGGCTGAAAGCGTGTAGTGAGACAACTCCTTTAAGGGGGTGTTCCAAAAGTACTCACAGCTCACCAGTCCTTTGGGGATGCGTAAAATTGGGAAAAAAAATCAATTTACCTTGTAAACCTGCTCCTTCCGTCCGTGATCTAGGCTGATGATGTTACCTGTCATTTTGCTCATGACCTTGCAGCAGTCTCTTGGTGAGTGCTGTCCTTGCAGCAGTCTCTTGGTGAGTGCTGTGGCCTGTGTTTGGCTGCACGGTTACATGAAGAATGAATGGGTTTACAAGTTTTTTTTTTCTCTATTTTGAATCATTCCCAGTAGACTGATGAACAGTTACTACTTTTACCCATTTTAACAACATTTAACAACATTTTAGGGAGGGAGGATCAGGAAGGTGCATAGTTGCATAATGCTTTTTTGTTTTTGTACCCATGCCTTATAATTAAAAATGATTTCCCTGAAAAAACCCTTTACATATCTGTTGTTAAGCATAAATATAAGTGTCAAGGAATCACTTGCATAGTAAAACAAGATTTCAACAACAATCACCCAACCACTGCATATGGCATCTCCTTGGGAGTTGAGTGCATGGAAAGCATGATGAAAATGTGAAAAAATCCAATTACCATGAAGTGTAATTTGAGATCTTGTATTGCAAGAAGCAGCAATCTTGAGGGGTTAATTGCTATCTTTTCTTTCTTTTTGCCCTCACTTCCACTTTCAATAACAACAAATGGCAGAGTTTAATTTGAGGTGTAATTGTGTTTAATGGAACATTAAGGACAATCAGAGTGCTCACATACAGCCCTATCCAGCTTCCAAAGTGATCATAGACTGACGAAAGGACCTTGCTGGCTCCCAGCAGGAGTGTAATCATTAACCCAATTGTTGCCAGCCAGGAAGCATTCTAAGCAAAACACATCTAACTGCTCCTATCAAAGTCTAATTTTGTAGTAATGAAACACACGTTTTATCATGGGGAGTACAAATGTAAATACAGCACAAATGAACAAAATGGCTATAGCCACGTTTGTAGATGTTCTTAGCACCTGGTCTTTGCATCAGTACCCTTTTTATTTGACAGTACTGTGGATTAATAGGGATTTTAATTATTTAGTGTTCTCTACCTCTTGTAAACTGAATAATCAGGCCTCTGCTCTGGAAATCTGACTGAAAAGTTCAATGTCGCCAGGATATGTCTACATAAACTTAACCCATTGTGTTCCTATAGCGCACAGTTCTTACTATACAAACAGATCATATTTACCTGAAACAAAGGAGCATGGTGTATGGCAGTGTGTAGATGTAAGTCACATTTCAGTGAGTAGAAAGGGTTGCTTGGTCACATCCTTTATGGTAAATAAAATTACCTATGTGTGACTGCATCTTGTTTTGATTGTTTCACAAGCAGCTCTACAGTACCGTATAAAAGAGTTGACACCACCATGCATTGTTTTTGACATGGGTCAGTAGTAATGTTTTGAAGATAGGAGCCCTCTTTACTGCACTAGAATATATTATATACAGTAAAGCCTTTTCACCCTCTGGGTCTTTGTCTCTTATCACTATCAGGGCCTGGTATTTATCAGAAGAGCATCTTGTTGTTTTGGATTTAAAAGCCCTTAACTCTTTTGTATCAAATTGATATGGCACAGCTGATAAATTTTTATCATCCTGAGATTGACTTATTTGCTTTGATTTATTCAAGAACTTATTTAAAAAATAAAAAACAAAAAAAAAAAAAAATATATATATATATATATAAATATATAATATATATATATATATATATAATAAAATATATATAATATATATATATATATAGTATGGGTCTGAAGTTGACTGTGAAGAGAAAACCCTTTTAAGGAGCTCTAGAAGTTTTTTGGAGTGGGTTAGTATATTAATAAAATTGCAAAAAAACATGTAATATCTGTACATGCCACATTAAGTGTGGGATTTATTGTATAATGGCTACTCCATATAAAATATAATGTAAACTGATAAAACGCTACCACCTTACAATTCCCTAATAGAAATGTCATACAATGCCTACAGTGCCATTGGTTCCATATACTGAGATACATATTTCTCTATAACAGTACCATAAGATGTGTATCTAATACTGCCATAGTAATCACATAATACTGCCATACAATGCACATTAATAGTAGTGCAGTGACCAAATATATGCCGAAGTTATATTGTTGTATAATTCCTAAATAACCATACTGCTTTCAATAGTCTGCAATAATAAGGTATTTCAATTTAGGGAATTGCAATTTTTTTTCCCCTAATTCTTTAAAATATAAGCTAATATGATTTACAGAACATTGATTATGAGAGTGCAATCAGTACAATAAAATAAAGTCCTTTTCAGGCCCGGGCAAAAACATAACTAAAACAATAATTAAATTGATGTCTTCTCTACACATGGTAATTTCTTGTCTACTCTATTTAGGCCAGGTTGATAGAAAGTCTTCTCCTTGCTTTGATTAGAGCTACCCCCGTGGATAATTATGGCTTCTCTTTTTTACAGTTCATCTCTGACATAATCTCTGCCACATCTCTTTAATACTGATAAAAGCTTTGTGTGGATGCTGCATGCAAATAAACGAGTGATCATATAAAACATGGTCTGCCAGAGCAATAGTAGTTCCTGTTCTGGCTCTGTGAGAGAAGTTTGCAGTGAGTAGTTCCCTGGATTTCCTTTAGTGTATGTTTTTAAAAACAGACAAAATGCCATACTCGAAGCTCAATGGGAGGCAATAAAAGCCCAAGTGCTACGTGGGAGAAGTTACATGGATGCAGATTAGTAATGAACAATGCTCACACACCTGAATGTTTCTCCTCAAAATCTAAAACCTTTACTTTTTTTTTGTCTTTTTTTTATTTATTTATAATTCTACTAGCATTGATCATATATGTAGATAATAAAAAAATAACCATGTGAATTAACACTTGAGAAGTTAAAGGCCAAAAATCATGTAATGATATACAAAATTGAACAAAAGCACAAAGTTATTACCCATATTTTTTGGCCTGCATAACAACATTCTCCAAAATGTGGGGTCTAAAGCAAGTTAGGGATATACAGGGGAGTTCTACATATGAGTTGACATCTTAAGATATAGAAATGAACGAAGTGGAACATTTGTAGCTCTATAGCAAATGTATAGGAAAATGTAGTTATAAAACTGCATCATGTCTATAGTCTAAATGGGGATAATTATCAGGGCAGTTTGTTGAAGGTATGAACAGGATGGCATCCCTGGGGTCTGGTTGGCATGGAAACTGCACCTTCTGTCTAATGATGGAATAGCACCATCATAACCACATGACAAAGTGATAAAGATAAGTAGAGGGCAGACTCCTCCTGGTGGCAATCAAGTGATAGCACAGTGATATCATACACTTTATTGCTCTTATCTCACACTGATAATTTCCTCTCTTTCTCATATGTACACTTCAGTTTATCTTAACACTTTTTTTTATTTATGTTTTTGAAATATATTGTATTTTCCAGTGTTGTTTGCACTTTTTCTAATTCATCAGCAAAATTGTAGTAAATATTCCTAAAATTGAAGAACATCAGGATTTACAAAACATGACCAAGCTTACTGTAGAATGACAAAATACAAAAAAAAAGCATTCCCAATGGGATGCAATAAAAGCCCCATGGGAGAAGTTTCACAGGTGCAACAATTGCTCACGCATCTATCCATGAGCGAAGGAATGGTTTAATATATAACTGCACACTGGATAAAAACCAGTTCACACCAGTATTCAAGAAAGCCAGTATGTGAGACTTGCTGCTTTGTGACCTCATAATACATACTACCAGTTATATGTATATACACTGGCACAGTTTATCAGTTTAGGACAGCTACAGTACCTTATATTGAAGGATATATAGTGTGGCATGCTGAGACCTGTAGTCCCGGAGTAGCAACCGCACAACCACTCTCCATAGGCCTGCGGCCTTTAGGCATTTACTAACTGTGCTAAAAGAGCACAGAACAAACAGGGTAGAAAGACAGATAGACAGCGATCTTCGGAGTTGGACAGGGAAAGGGTCTCAGGGGAAGCACTTACATTCTGCAGTGCTTGGGCCAGTTCTCAGACTCACTGCTGCTCAGAGTTCCCACCTGGGATGTGCTGCACTTTTTGGACCGCTCTTCCTCATCCCAATCCTCATCTGCTATGCCACTGTGAGAATACGAATCTAGTACAGATGTGCAATACAGATTTTTTTTATAGTTTGTGTCAATATGGATCCATTGGACTGTGCTGCGCATTGAAAAATGCACATATAATAAAAAACGAAAAAGGAAATAAAACTATTAATACATTGACAACATTTTTAAAAAAAGTATGTATCTACTATACCCTACCGTTCAAGAGTTTGGGGTCACTTAGAAATTTCCTTATTTTTGAAAGAAAAGCACAGAATTTTTCAATGAAGCTAACATTAAATGAATCAGAAATACACTCTATACATTGTTAATGTGGTAAATGAGTATTCTAGCTGTAAACGTCTGGTTGTTAATGCAATATCTACAGTATATAGGAGTATAGAGACCCATTTCCAACAACCATCACTCCCGTGTTCTAATGGTACATTGTGTTTGCTAACTGTATAAGAAGGCTATTGGATATTATGAACACCCTTGAAAACCCTAGTGCAAGTATGTTAGCACAGCTGAAAACAGTTTTGCTGATTAGAGAAGCTATAAAACTGACCTTCCTTTGAGCTATTTGAGACTCTTGAGCTTTACATTTGTTGGTTTGATTAAACTCGCAAAATGGCCAGAAAAAAATAACTTTCATGTGAAACTCGAGAGTCTATTCTTGTTTTGAGAAATGAAGGCTATTCCATGCGAGAAATTGCCAAGAAACTGAAGACTTCCTACAATGGTGTGTACCACTCCCTTCCGAAGAGAGCACAAACAGGCTCTAGCCAGTGTAGACAGAGAAGTGGGATGCCCCCCTGCACAACTGAACAACAAGACAAGTACATTAGAGTCTCTAGTTTGAGAAATCGACGCCTCACAGTTCCTCAACTGGCAGCTTCATTAAATAGTACCCACAAAACACCAGTGTCAACGTTTACAATGAAGAGGCAATTCCGGGATGCTGGCCTTCAGGGCAAAGTGGCAAAGAAAAAGCCATATTTGAGACTGGCTAATAAAAGGACAAGATTAATATGGGCTAAAGAACACAGACATTGGACAGAGAAAGTTTGGAAAAATTTTTTATGGACAGACAAATCGAAGTTTGAGGTGTTTGGATTACACAGAAGAACATTTGTGAGACGCAGAACAACTGAAAAGATGCTGGAAGAGTGCCTGATGCCATCTGTCAAGCATGGTGGAGGTAATATGATGGTCTGGGGTTGCTTTGGTGCTGGTAAAGTGAGAGATTTGTACAGGATAAAAGGTATTTTGAATAAGGAAGGCTATCATGCCATTTTGCAACGCCATGCCATACCCTGTGGACAGCGCTTGATTGGAGCCAATTTCATCCTGCAACAGGACAATGACCCAAAGCACACCTCCAAATTATGCAAGAACTATTTAGGGAGGAAGCAGGCAGCTGGTATTCTATCTGTAATGGAGTGGCCAGCACAGTCACCAGATCTCAACCCCATTGAGCTGTTGTGGGAGCAGTTTGACCGTATGGTATGCAAAAAGTGCCCATCAGGCCAATCCAACTTTGACTTGGCCCTTTGGACACTGGCCTTATTTGTCACTCTGGTTTTATATTTGCAGTTACCACTTTGTTAAAAATACATGTCCCTCATGTCCCCTTGGATTTACCCTTTTATTTTAGGTTTTCTTTCTGGGACTGTTTCAAAGAAACCTGACAGGAGAGTTGAGACTTAAAAATTTTGTCTTCTTCTGCTGATACAGCGGATGACAAAAAAATCCATAAGGCATTAGCCAATCTGCCCTAGTATATTTCCTTACTGATACCAAGTGATAATCAGACTGGCGAACCATATGTTGTATGCTCTCCCATGTTAATCATGGAAGCTTTTAGTGCCCTCCTCTGACTCTACGCTTTATTCTTTATGATTAGATTGACTTTACCTTGAGTTATACTTTGTGAACTTTTTGTATCCATCTGTTCATCTCTGTTCATCATTTGCCTTGTACTAAGTTTTGGAATATTAATGTGTCTTTATGAATTTCTTTTGTGCTCGGAATTTAAATCTTCAGCAACTGGTTCTTCCAAAGACATATCTTCATTTCATTAACTGTGTGACTTCTAAAATGAATTGGTTGATTGAATGACCATTTACATATAGTATAGCATTTGGAGTGATTATTTAACAACATCTAACCGTAACAAGTGCGGATAATTTCTGTTTCCTTTGATCTGTCAAAAACCTACATAAATTTGCATTTAAAACATGAGCAAGTCTGAGAATGGGGACAAATAATTTTAATGTAATGACTTGAGATTTAAAGCGAATGAGTTTTTATAAAGTGTTGACAGCCTTGAACTTCATTACTAAGGATCAGGTGCTGGTCGAAGTGTTCATTACAGTGGCATTGTTTGTATTTCAGTTCCTTTTCCATTCTTTACTATCACACCACTTGTTGCATAACATGTGGAATGCCCCTTATCCAGAAGTCTGTTAGCACTATATTGGTTGTCACTTTTCTTCCCAAGCTAGACCAATCAGCTGCAAGCCAGAATCTGAATCCGTGCCTCTTTGTTGTCACATGGCTGAGGCAGGTGCTCTCTGAGTACACTAGAGAGAGCCCCCACTTTTTGAAGTCCATCTTGGTTCCTCTGCTAGTAAAGAAGGACTTGCATGACAACAAGAAGTAGCTGGCAGACTAGGCGGAAAGAGACACATAGTAGCAGGAACTTCAGAGACATATTTCAGTTTGAAAACTAATATTTTTAATGAACATAAATAGTATTTTGGACAGTGCTTAATTATCACGTTGAATAAACAGAAGTTGTATTGAAAGTTAGTGACCACTAAAATTTAATTTGCAAAATGTATGCAGTCACTGTTAATAATCATTAAAGGGGTTGTCCAGTTTAAAAAATTATACTTAAATAGGACTAGCATGGGAAAAATAGAAAAAAAGTGAAACTTACCTCTCAATCCCTTGCTGCTGCAGCTCCAAAGCTCCCCGGGATCCACTGCTTTTCAGTTTCAGGTTCTTGTCCCAAGACCCAGGAAAAGCTCCATTCACCCACTATGGGGTGTGAGCTTCTACTGTGTGTCTGGACTAGAAGCTGGAACTGAAAAAGAGTAGTACCTGAGCAGCTTCAGAGCTGCAGTTTCTGGGGACTGGGAGATAAGTGGCTCTTATTTTTCCCCACTCTTGTCTCGTTTAACTATAATTTTTATTAAACTGGACAATTCCCTTTTGAAGAACACAAATATAACTCCACAGACTGTTAGAAGCCTCAGGGAAAATGTTTTACCTAACAATGACAAGTTTCACGAATGATAAGAACAAAAAGCATAAACGTAAATATTGATACAATATCAAGAATCAATGAAAAATGACTTATGTTTCTGTCTACACAGTGTGATTAGAGAAGATATGGGATATCACTTTGACTAGAAAAAGGTTTTATGAAATATCTCTTGAGTTATTATGATATTTGAGTCTGATTAATGGATTACACAATTACTGGGATCGTTTTAAATGACTGTAGCAATGGCCAGGAGCTGTCTGCTCAATCACAGCTCTTTATCCCCTGATTAAGTGATGCAGATTTATTCCCAGGCAACCTTGTATTATAGAAGATTAGCGAGCCACAAATCCAAGCAAGACACTTTGCAAGTTATTTATCAAGTGAGACAAAAAGGGCACTCAGAGCAAACGCTTCCTGGAAAATTTGCTTGCACTTGTCAAGGGCAATTTAACAATGTTCTTCTCACCACTGCTCATACCTCAGGCTTTACTGATGATCAAATGTCAGGACACTAGTATTATTTATGTATGTACTGAGAAAAATACAGGACAAATGAGAACCCTCAAGATCCAATGTAACAGTAGAGGACTGTAATAATAAACAGATAAAGGATAACATCACTTTCAAACTACATTAAAGTATATTCCAATTGTACATGAGAAAGAAGATTTCAAGTGAGTCAGGGGCATCATTAGAATTCTTAGGGCCCCATAGCAAAATGAGATGGGGCCCTGCCACCTAATAACAATAAACTAAAACAGCAGCAAAAATAGCAATAATTAGAGGTATCAATACTACCTCCATATATCAGGGAACCCACATAGTAGTTCCCTACAAAAAAGAACAATGTTCTTGTACCTCAACCTCGGGGCCCCATAGCAATAGCTATTGCTGTTATGGCTATAGTCACCACCATGAAGTGAATATAACCTTCTCATTACAGAACAAACAATAAATTAATGTCCATTGGCTTTAAAGCTCCAAAGAAAGGAAAGTTCAAAAGGTTACATGAAGGGAGTATTTGATTAGTCAGTTCTCTTAAATTGGTTTTGCAGCAGTACAAATCTGTGAGTTTCCAATGCTTTTAATGCAATTAATCTCTGTGGAGAGGGACAATGGATACTCATTCTGTTTTCCAGTCGAAGATAGGAATTTTTGGCCCCTTAATCTTGGCAATCATGAGAGTCACAGGAAGATGGAATTTAAAAGTCATAAGAATGAAATTTATGGTTTGTTGGACATTCTCTTTAAGCAAAATGTATTGATTATAACTTGGGAAAACCCCTTACTGCCTGGGACTTTGTACTCACCTAACTAACATGTACTCACCTATATATATATCTCCATATCTCAGTAATATATATTAGATGTGAGTAATGCTTTATCTGTGAATTCATATAGTAAAGAAATAGACTCACTAAATAGAGTACATCTGTATGTAACTTATTCTTATTATAACTTCAGTTGCTTTATGAAGGCCTCAGAGGTTCGTGAGAGAATATTAGTGAGCAAACGGCATCATGAAAACCAAGGAACACACCAGACAGCTCAGGGATTAAGTTGTGGCAATGTGTATTGCAAGGTTAGGTTTAAAAAAAATAGCCCAAGCGCTGAACATCTCCCGGAGCACTGTTCATTCGTCATCCGTGTTTGGAAAGAGTATGGCATAACGACTTACTTACTAAGACATGGCCGATCACATAAACTGACAGCTCGGACAAGGAGCGCACTAATTAGAGAAGAAGCTGCAAGGTCTAGAGTCACTCTGGAAAAGCTGCAGAGATCCACAACTCAGGTGGGAGAATCTGTCCACAACACAACTATTGGTTGTGTACTTCACAAATATGGCCTTTATTGAAGAGTGGCAAGAAGAAAGCCCTTTTTGAAAGCAAACCATAGGAAGTCCCATTTGCAGTTTACAATAGGTTATGTAGAGGACACAGCAAGCATATGGAAGATGATGCTCTATACAGATGAGACCAAAATAAAACTTTTTGTCCTAAATGCCGAACGCTATGTGTGGAGGAAAGCCAACATTGCACATCACCAAGAACACACCACCCCCACTATGAAGCATGGTGGTGGTAGCATCAGGTTCTGGGGATGCTTTGCATCAGCAGGGACTGAGAAGCTGGTCAGAGTTGATGGGAAGATGGATGGAGCTATATACAGTACAATCCTGGAGGAAAACCTGTTAGAGGCTGCAAAAGACTTGAGACTGGGGCTTAGGTTCACCTTCCAGCAGGGCAACGACCCTAAACGTCATGTGTTTGGTTAGAGGCGTGGCCTGATGTGTCCCTCTTTGCAATCTCTGAAAGTTGTGAGGTATGGATTAAGGTTTTATTAACCGAAACTGGTAGTCGCATGATACTACCACTAGAGGGTCTACGGCCGGAGACCTTTTGCAGATGTGCCACCGAGGACCTGGGCTCGGTGGGGAAAGGCCACCTATATTGTGCCAGTAGTGACAGATTACTGACACTTACAGCAGTGGCTAGAATAGCTGCAAGGCAGCTATGTATGGGGTGGCTCTTTCGGGACAGCTATAGAGTCGGGTGGGTGGCTGTCCCCACATTCCAGGTCCCTGGGTTCCAGCCCTGATATTGGATAGGTCTCTGGAGACTTATTTAAGGCTTCCTACTCCAGGTGATCGGGGGGCGTGGCTGCTACCTGGATGTGTGGAGCAGCAGAGCTGGGAAGAGAGCTCTGGCTATGGAAAGCCTGGTACACAGTAAGCACTGTAATTTTGAGGTGCTGTGTGATAGCCACAGACCTCTAGACAGAGAGGGACTCTGTGTGTGAGTTAGTGGCCAGACGGCCGAGGATTTATTTTTGTGTGTTTGTTTTTCGTGTAAACTGTGTGCCTTAATAAAGCTGGCTGAGGCCAGTTTAAAATATTCCCTGGTGTTGGGAGATTTCTGTGCCAATATCGTCCTACCAAGGACAACGATTCGAAAAGCAAAGCGAGAAACCCCCCGGGACGGGCCAAGAGGGCGTTCAGAGCTAAGCGGCAGCTTACAATATATACATATATATATATTCGATATGTTGCAACATCTATAGTTATGCTCCATTTCAGACACCTGTATTTGATATACACATTGACACTAATTGTTTTAATTGATGGAAGCAAAAGTTATATTTTAGCTTAGGCTATGTTCACACGGGTGAAATTGGGACGTATTTTGGCCCATATGTTGCGGCGTACTGCGCTCAATATGGGGTGAGATACGTCCCATAGAGTTCTCATAGGATTTCGCCTCCTCTCTCCACTTGTACAATACACCGCGGGGGGAGATAAGTGACATGTCAATTCGTGTATTTGCCGCTAGTAATGAAGGTCTTTGGGGCTGGCGGGTTGCCGGCCCCCCGCCCCGTGGGAGTCGGCGCGAGCTCCTGAAGTCCCGGCGTAATTGTGGGGCGTAATTACGCCCCGCAATTATGCCGTGTGAACATAGCCTTATGGTTTTCATTATGCTCAGTGACTAATACACGTAATCATCATCCCACTCAGTGACAAATTTGTTAGTATGAAACATAAATAAGCTCCTGTGCTGCTGATAATACAAAGCAGAGAGTTATGTTACCCGCCTGCTCATGGTCGGTAACCTAGATAAATTGTGCATACAAGCAGGAGATAAGAACTGCTTTAGAAGGAAGCAAAATCCGAACAGCAATGTACTTGGTAATAGTCTTTATTTACATTTATCTACGTGTTTAAAACAAATCAATGAGGTGGAAGTAACACTTTAACATCTCTGATTGATTTCCCCTTTTGTTCATTTTTAGGTTGTCTGTGCACGTCTGTTCAGTGAGGCTTTCAGTGTAGGACATGCATGAGCTGTAAAACATACTCTGCAGTCTAATCTATCCCTCTAATCATGGTACATTGATTTATCTTTTGTAATTTGCCCACTTGTTTTGCTTGGTGTTCCCACTGCCAACAAATATGAGCTTACAGGGCAACCAGTGACCAGTGTAAGTGTAGTATAGTTTCAGGCTTGCACATGTAAATTGGATCGGATAAGAGCGGGGATGATTACAGTTATTCCTGAAAGGGAAGGGTAACTACCCATTTCTTCAAAATTGCAAAACAGCCAGAAGATAAGTAAAATTTCCCCACCCCCAAAATTTGGGACGCTGTGATATTGTTCTCCAGGAACCAAAAACAGATCAAAACAGTAAAACCAATTTTCGCACTGTTTTTTAAATTTTAAATTAAACCCCCTTTAGAGAAACCCCTTAAAGTGGTTGTTCGCCTCAGTAAAAAGTTATTTAAAAAGGTCCCCGTCACCAAGTAAAAAAAAAAAAAAGTCATACTTACGTCTCTCCAGTGTTCTTCCAAACAGTGATGTACCTTAGGGGCACAGGACCACTGCAGCCAATTAGCGGCTGTTGCAGGGACGTCCCCATTCGTAGGTGAACAGAAGACTGTTATAATAAGTTATACTTACCTTCCCCTGGTCCCTGGTTCCAGTGGCATTCTGGGACCAGGGGAAGGTAAGTATAACTTATTTTTATTTTACTTGGGGCCCGGGATCTTTTTAAATAACTTTCTACTGAGGTGGACAACCCCTTTAACACGTAAGTGGAGAATTCATTTATGACAGAACACTGGCATACATAAATTGAAAACTTAACCCCTCAGCTTTTCTTTGCTGTGTAAAAAAACAGCATGTATTTCAGACATTGTTAACAATTGTTTTCCCACAAGGGTTTATAATTTTTGCTTTGTAACACTTAAAACAAGCATTTTCTGCTGTTTTTTAGGTCTTTTAGAGAAACCTATGGGAAAAACAATACCATAGTTAGAGCATGCTATTTTTTTTTTTAAAGGCAAAAATGGTAAAAACACATACACAATGCAAAAGCATGACTGCCAAAGAATGCTGTGTTTATTAATGCACTTTAGACTTTAAAGTCTCATCTGCATGTATAAAAAATGGAAGTAGAAATGCAGAAAAGAGCCACGTAAAAATGTCAAAAAAAGTTAAAAACTCAGTGGTCACAGTCCGTTTAAACCATAAGTCATTCTCTGATTATACATTCCCTGTAATAACTTTGCACTTGATTAAGAATTTTATATTCAACAAGCTCTAGGGAATTTTAGCTACTAATAAAAAAAATATTGGAGATAATGATTATGAGTTGGTCATTTGCCGCCTCTTGATTTTAGAGCAGTTTTTTGGTTCTTTATGCTTCCGATGCCTACACTACTGTGCCTGAGAATCCCAGTTAGCGCAATAGATTACCGTATATTATATATATATCATAATGTACACCTTTGTTTTTTCTCACTCACTTTGATGTATTCTTTTGTAGCTGCTCTGTATTTTGTTATGCACATTGTTGATGTATTATATACCAATCTGAACAGTTTACAAAAAACATCGTCTAAGTCCACTAAATGTTCCAGCATTAGAACATTGTATTTTGTGAGAGTAGGTGGAAGATTTCAAGCCTAGCTGCACAGATCTGTTATTAGTTAGTGTAGGAAATGAAGGATAATTGTACTCGAATGTAGCACAGCTGCTTTCAGGAGATTTCATTACAGTTCCAGAGCGGCTGCTGTTTCATCTCATTGCAGATCATTTAGTTGCTATGTTAAAGGGAAAACATATTGATAGCCAATCCTTATTTGTTAAAACATAATGGCAGCTTATTTCCCAATTTTTGAAGAAATAAGAAAGGCACTTAGGTTGCCAGGCTAAAGGTTTCTTCACATGTTTGTTTATTGTGGCATTTTTTAAGCCTGTAATAAACGCCTCTAAAAATGCATACATTTTTATAGGTTTTAACAAAATAATGAGTTTAAGTATCTGTTATTTTGATGCTGTTTTTTTTCTGTGGCATTTTTATTTATTTTGTAGATCATGTGATTCATCCCTTCCATGGTGACACCACTCTCTGCTCTCTGTCTAATCAGCAAGGCAGATATGGACTGTAACCTAGAGACACTTATGTGCACTCAGAGCAGATAAAATCTCTCTTATCTCCTGACTATTGTGATATCAAATAAGCAATGCATTTTGTAAAAGTCTTCATTTACCTTTCCCTACATGTTGAAAGCAAATCAATGTAGTGAGAAAATCCCTTTAAAACAGACCCTGCAGCTGCTGTAGGGCCATTGGAGTAAGGAGACACAGATTTGTTGGTCTCATTCCCTTTCCTACTTGTTTTTGCGAGCCTTTGTACTGCCCTAGGCACTGAGCCTTAATACACCCTATTAAATCCTTACCGCATCTGGACATACTATTCCATCTAGGCTGCGGTAAGGGGCTAGGTAGAGGTATCTCGGCGCAATTCCGCTACATAGCTGGTGGGTGTCAGCTGCAATAAGCAGGTAACAATATGGAATGGAACTGGCTTCATTCTGTGCGAAAACGGTCACGGCTTCTAAATGAAAGAGAAACTATGCTGCACATTGTTCCTTACGGCGATCGGGAACTCCGCGGTGAGATCGTGGGATCCTGACCAGTTTACATGGTAGCTGGAAGCTTTGTGAAGGCTTCCGTCATGTTTCCAGTTTTACTACTTCCTGACACATATTTGTACATCCTACTGCATTGTTTATTGTTGAGTGGGGAAGCATAAAGTGTATAAAAAAAAATTAAAAGTTCAATTCACCCCCTTTTTCCATTTTACAAATAAAAAAAAAAAAAATAAATAAAAATGTTATACATAATTGGTATCCCCATGTCCATAAATGTCTGATCTATTAAAATATAACATTATTTATCCCATACAGTGAACACCGCAGAAGAAAAAAAATTCCAAAAGCCAAAATTGCGTTTTTTTCCACGACCCTTAAAAATGGGAATAAAAGTGATCAAAAAAGTTGCTTGGATTCCAGACTGGTATCAATATTTCAGCCCACAAAAAACACCTTCACTCAAATCCATAGGTAGAAGTACAGAAAAGTTATTGGTTGCAGAAAATTGCGCCATGGGAAAAAATTTTAAAATTAAAAAATATTTGGATTTTTTTCACAGTCACAAAGCACACCAAAATCCCTACTGGTATTGCTGGATTTGATCGAATTTACAGAATACAGATAACACATCATTTATACTGGAGATTAAAGACAGTAACAACTTAGAATGTTTTTGCGGTATCCCAGTATATTCTATGGTACAGTGAATGACACCACTAGAAAGTACATCTTGTCCTGCAAAATAAAAGCCCTAATGAGTCTATGTAGGTGGAAACATCTTGGAAGGCAGGGAGGGAAAAACGAACGTGACAAAAAAATAAAAAAATCTTGCCCAGCTCCAGCAGACCTTTGCCAAACAACAGTGGCATTACTGGCATATATAAAGATGTATTTATTTCCAACACTATATGTCATATAACTAAATCCATAAAAATAGCTATAAGATCATTTGCTATGGATGATGCCTCTAAATAATGGTCATACAGTTACTTTATAATATTGCTATACAAGGAGCAAATATCACCATATTGTTTCTGATCAAATTAGCATGCCAAGACTAATATTATCAATAATACCGCTATACAATAAACAAGTAATACCACCATATTATCATCATAAAGTGACTGAATAATACTGCTGCACAATGACCACCATATAGTGACTAAATAATACCACCATACTGTTCTTTCATATAAACCATTATACTAGGACCAATATTACCACCGTACAATGACGTTTATCAGTGTACACGGGCACTCTGCAGACATATAAGTGATTACAATGCAGCTACATCCAGGTGCTCACATGATACGTCTTCTCTGACTAAATTTTTTTTTTTTTTCATTTTCTTCTCAATCCAGCTCAGATCGCCATGATGATTTCTCCCTGTCACAACTCATCACTTTTCCAGCACCTTCCTAGCTTTTCCCACCTCTGTATAAACACCCCATGGTGTGATAGGTGGAGGTGAGGGTGGTATAGGGTGATAGGTTAGCGGGGATTGTATTTCATGTTGGCACCAGGCCGCATAACACAATAGTGCGGTAGGAGGTTCAAGCCACTTGTTACAGGCACAATCTCCTGGGAAATGGAACAGAGGATCAGAGGATCTGTAGCCTGTACCTCCAAGAATCATATTGTACAGCCTGAAAACCCTCCCCTGCATCTCCAGAAGATAATCCACAGACATGATCCTCAGGCGGTGCAGGGGATGTAGTTTAATAATGTCATAATTTTTGTACCGTTTCTTTTACTCTACAGGTTTCCACATTGGACTTCGTCAGATTGGTTGAATGCATTCCTTTAATAAAATGGTCAATAAGAGATGGTGTTTTTGTGTTGTGTCCATGTGTTTCTTTTACAATTTTTTTTTTCTATATTTAGTAATTGAGGATCAGACAGACACCTCTGTATTACTAGCACTGGGGTTTGGTGTCAGCTAGCGATGTTTCTTGTCACCCGAGGCAGACGTTAACCCCCTGTCATTGTTACTCCATTGCCCAATGCACCAGGGGTACTAGGAAGAGCCAGGTAACCGTCAGAAATGGACCCTCTACTATGATGATCTGCTTATGGGGTGGCTGCAGCCTGGTATTTTTAGAATGGGAAGAGTCCAAAATCCTTGCAATTTCCTATCCTGATTGTATCAGGCAACAGCTGTCTGTTTTACCATAGCTGGTTATGAAAAGGGGTGACCACACATCGTTTTCGGGTCCCCCTAATTTTCCATAACCAGCCAAGGTAAAACCAACAGCTGCCGCCTGATACTATCAGAATGGAAAGGTTCATCGATATGGTCCCTTCCCATCATTCTAAAAATACCAGCCTGCAGCCACTCCAGAAGAGAATACTCACATTTGAGGGTCCGCTTCGGACAGTTACCCAGCTCTTCCAAGTATCCCTGAAGCATTGGATACTGAGATAATAATGACAGGGGGTTAGTGTCAGCCATGGGTGCCAAAAACAGCACTGTCTGATATCTAGCCCCAGTGATAATAATGAAGAAGCATCTGTGAGACACCTCTGTTACTAACACTGGAATAAAATGGTAAAAAAGCCCCACACTAAATGCATGAAAAACACTTTATTTAAATAAACACTCCCCAACTACATCCCTCGATAATTTTATTTAGCAAATAAATTCAACCCTAATCTGCTGTAGTCCAATGAAGTGGATGTAGTCCAAACTGGAAACCTATAGAAAAAAAAAAACAACAAAACACTACGCAAACATATAGTTGCTATCCAGTGTCCAAGAAAGCTGGGCAATTCCACATCCCCCAGAGCAACCTATTTTCCTATTAGTAGGAAAGCTGTGTATCTGTTGCGGGGTTTATGGCATGATCCAGCTTTCCTGGAAGCTGGATATTCTATCTAGCACCTGGGAGAGCTGAACACCCCCCCCCCTCCCCTCCCGAGCATATAACCATATTTACCACCCGAGGAAAGCGGGGTATCTGCTGTGGGGGAGGGTCATCACAGACAGACACACACAGACATACAAAAAGACACGCACACACACACACAAATGCACACATACACACCCACGTACACCCATGCACAGACATACAGACATACATAACCATACACGGCCATGTACACACACACAACCATGTACATGCATACACACCCATGTACATATATACACAGATGCACACCCATGGACACACACGCACACCCATGTACACACATACACACATCTACACACATACACGCATACACACATCCACATGTACACACATGCACACTCATGTACACACACATCTACACACCCATGTACACACATACACACCCACGTACACATGAACACACATGCACACCCACATATCTACACACATATACACCCATGTACACACATACACACACACAAAATTTGCCTGATTACCATGCACGCCTCAGCATGGTATTAATAAGCAGCAGACCACTTAGGAGTGGGAGACACAGCAGACAGAACAGCAGGCAGCTTCCTGAACAGTGCTGTGCTGAGATCACCCTTCACCCTTCTCTCTGTCCCAACATCTACAGTGAACTGCAGCTGAGGCTTCCTAAGCACTCAGTCCGGATAGCTGTGTACAGGAGGCTGCAGAGCTGCAGGAACTTCAATTACTGCGCCATTAAACTGTCACAGTGTGCCACTGAACTCCCTGCTACCTCCTCCCCCTCACCCCAGGCTGGAGTTTCACCTGCAGGGAGGGTAGGCAGAAACATGTGGTACGGCCCTGCCCATGGCCCAACTCATTTACTTTTATTTATGCCAGAAAAAGAGTAGATTAGCAAGAATTTGAAATTTATGCCAGGTAGGAGCTGACATAAATTTCAGTTTTAGGAACGCAGACTTCTAAATGATGTGAAAAATGTATTAAGCATATGCTTCTTAAAACATACCACACATCATATTTGTGCGCTATTTTCATTAGGAGCTCTGTATGAAATGCTGATCTCATGGAGAGCCTGAAATACACGGCTCTCCATAACTCCCCCTTACATCTCTGCTCTCCTGTGTCAGCTCTTCACACAATGGTTTCCAAGACTTGTCTCATGCTTCCCCATACTCTGGAATTCCCAACCACAACACATCAGACTCTCCTGCACCTTTACAGCTTTCAAAAGTAACTTGAGCACCCACCTCTTCAGAATAATCTACAATTTATAATAACCCTGCTGCCTCTACACCATAATACAAACATCCCAATCCCTCACCTTCTGTCTTCTTTATTGTAGATTGTAAACTCTTGCGAGTAGGGTCCTTGTGGGATGGTGCACAGCCTTATTGTGTGTATCCAGTAAAATCATATGTGTAATTGTTGATTGCGAATTATCCTGTTGCATTCTGCTTTTTGGCCACAAGATGCCACTGTTTTCAGAATTTAATTTTTGCATAATAGAGACTGAGACATGTTGTGTGACAAAGAGACACGAGGGAGCAGCAGTCATCTTAGAGAGAGGGAGTGAAGGACTGAGAGCTCAGGCAGAGGAAAAACACAGAGTGCGGTTCTGCTCAGCTCTCCTGATTCCGTAAGTCCACGAACTATGATCAGCTCCTAAGAGAGAGAGTTTCCAAATTCGGGACATTGGAGAAGGCTTGTCATAATACTGTTACTTTTGCATATATTAATCCGTATGTTATACAGTATATATATATATATATCTTCTGGGAATAGCGAGTAGAGCTAGATAGATTGTAAACTGCTGTGCTACACCGCGAGCGTGCCTTTGAAATGCACTACACACAATTGTTCCTGTCTTGTAAGGTATTAAAAGGCAAAGGGTGTTCAGGCTTTCCAAAACCCCTGGGTAGGTAATTATATTGTGTATCCAGAAAATACACTCCCGGCGGCGCGATATGTAGAACAGAAACCTTAGTCACAACTTTGTACATGTGTGTTTGGGAAATTTGTTGAACATACTTTTCTGGCAAGTTCAGTAAACAATACTTTTGGTTGGACTGGTTTTCCTTGTGCATGCTGTATTCCGGGAAGCCTACCTCAGTACTCGGCTTACATCATCTCTCCTTCTGTATCCATTTGTTATTTAATGTTATCATTGTATTTGTCCTTATTTTATATTATGTACCCGAAACCCCGGCTTGTACAGTGCCCTGGAAATATTAGCACTCTAATTTAAATAATAATAACAATGATCTTAAAGAATGACTCCATTGATGTGTGTGGACTGGCTCTCAATGCTTTGTAGCATTCTCTCCTAGGTTTTGAGGCTGTGTACTTTATTTATTGGAAACCTGTTCTAAAATATCAGCAATTACATAGTGTTTTACACTGAAGATTATTCATCTTGCAGTTTCCTCCATGCACCGATCACAGAGATCAGAGCAAGGAAGTTATATGGAGTGCTGTACAGCTGTGATTGGACAGCTGTACAGTTCTCTTTGTGATTTAGCAGAGCAGTACATGAACATAATAGTGTTATTATTTAGTATACCATACAAATTGTACATGTTGTACATATAATGGGTTTACAGTATGCGCAAATTTAAACAATATGTTGCACTTAATAGGCCTTTCTGTTTTTTAACATCAGATAGCTTACCATCAGGGCTAGGACAATACATTTTGGCGCCCTATGCAAATAAAGCAAATGGCACCCCCTTCCTGGGGAAAAATAAATCCCCTGGTCCTTACCTGATGCATGGTACCTTCGGCTACTCTTTCCCCACCTTGTTGAAATGGTAAAAAGACCCCATTGTGCCATCTTTTTTTTGAGATATGTTATAGATTACATTTAGACTTTAGATTTAACTTGAGACCCAGTTAGCCTCTGGCCTGGCCAAATACCCCAGTTTGTAAAGAAATCCAAGGCATTTGATGAAAGGGACTTCCCCTGCTATATGGCTAAGTGGCTGTGTGAAGAGAAATGTATTTTAGAGTAACCCTCTCCTGTGTGTGTAACATTGTGTCTGAAATTATTAACCCATCGTCTCCTGCCGGCCATTCTGCACCGCACACCAAGGGCACCTCACACACCATCTTCACAGGCAGTTGAGGGAGATACCACCAGAGTATGCCCTGGGGAAACTACTACCACCATAATCTCCTAAAGTGAAGACCCCCTCTTTACTGGTACCGGAGCCAGGGGTGCATGAGAGGTGTGGTTAACAGAAGTTTTTAGCCACCATGACCAGAGTAGCAGCCTCTAATTTGGCTAACCTCTGCTCCTGCCCTCTCCTCTGCCCCTCTGGCGCCCAGTCTACCACAGATATTTACTGTGCAGGATATATAAGATTATATATTAATAGACCTGAGTTTTACAGATGCAAAAATAACAATTTGTTTTTATTTTTTCTTTGTTAAATGGGAAAATGGAGAGTGTTTTAAACTTAATATTTATTTTTAACCTCTTAACATTTTTTTTACTTGTAATTTAAGTCCTCGTAGAGCACTTTTAGGGGACACAAACACTTATGCTTATCTACAATACTAATGTATTGCATAATAAGTGCTATTATAGCTCTTCTATTACACCCTACCTCTGGCAGTAGTTAAACATTGGGTTTGTTTTTACTCTACCACAATCTTTCACTCATTAGAACATGGTTTATTTCAGAGGTCAGTAAAATCATTTATTGTACCCAGTGCATGTAATGCCTTGTGATTGCTCAGTAAATAGAGAATAATTGCTCACTAATGGCTCTGCATTACACAGAAAATAATTATTGTTTGATTATAGTAAGGAAGAGAGATTCGGAAGACTCACTAGAAAGTCGCCCTTCCCTTTTGTATTATGTAAGAAGTAAAAAACACTGGCCCATAGCCATATACCTCACTCTACAAGTCTCCTTAACTTGCCGCTCCCCTGGGTACCTCAATACTGGCAACCATTATTATTTCAATTTGCCCTATTGCCTTAATAACATAAGCCACCTCATTCATACTTTATCTACTCATTTTGTGATCTTGTTGCTTCTTTTTGGCAATCCCTCTGACTGTGACATGCATGATTAAGGCTTATAGTTAGCCGAAACGTCGCATCAATCTGTCACATTACTGGATTCCCAAAAAATGGATAAGAAAAAAGCACTTTGATTATTACTCACTTATTTTATCACTATAAAGATCACTTTGCATTATGTGGATTTTCTACATTTTATGAAGACGGGACTGCAATATCCCTTCCACCAGCACGTTTTTCACTAGAGTGCTGGATATACTTCTCCTAATATCGGCCCATAAAATTAGACGGCATAAACTTAGGCTGTCTGAAAATGCGCTACATTTATCAAAGTGGCTCATGCTGTTTGATGAATTTTGTGCATCAACTGTCAGGTTGCTTAGTTTCTATGGCACAAATTTTTGTTATAGCTTTTGACCCAGTGTGCAGCATCATGTGCCATGACAAGGCTATGTCCACATTCCACTAACTCACTCCCTCCCCCGAATGTCTGAGAGACCACAAAATGTGTCTAAAGTGTCCATGATAAATGTGCTTGAAACACACTGCGACATGTGGCACCAAAAAATGTGCCACCTTTTGGTAAATTTTACAACATTGTTATGTGCAACCACAATAGTAAATGTGTTCTGCTGTGTTTTACATAATAATCCCAATCTAAATTGAGTTATGACCAATACTTTAGGAAGGGAACTAATAAATAACCCAGTTTAGATTTACTTGTTAGTATTTCCCCATCAAATCCACTTGTATTGTGCCACAGTTCCATTTTCCACATTAACAAGGTTAATATACTATGCACATCAGTTGTCTGTCTGTGCTTATGGAGATATACTAGCTATTGAAGCATCTATCAGCTGTTATGCTAGTCCTACGCAGCCTGCTCTAATTACAATCTGTCAACACTGATAAAAGCAAAGCACTCAGTCAACTAATTAAGCATCACTTTAAGGCTCTAATATTGAAATTTTGGTTGCTAATTTTATCAACGGTAAAAGAAAATGTTTTATGTATATATAGAAAGCTTGGGATTAGCAGGCAACAAAGCTGATTTGCAGGCATCAAAAGTTGATATATAGTGTGTGTAATGTATATGTTGTACACATGCTGACAAAAATACCTGCATACTGAACAAAATGTCTTTTATTTTGTCTTTAAAAGGGTTGTCTCACTGCAAGGATAGCTTTTTATGTTAAAGATTTTGTAAAAACAAGTCACTTTGCAATATGTGTCCATTAACCGTGTCCTACCTATTTCTAGATATCCCCTCTTGTATGGGCTGGATCAGCTCCTCAGGTCGATATAGCTACAGACATGTTTGATCTCTCCTAATAGGCTGTCAATGCTGATTGTTATAGCTACAGACCTGGTGCCCCCAGAAGCTTGTTACTGCAGGCCTATAGCAACCAGTAAACATGGCCTTGAATTCAAAAATGAAACCGAGAAAACAATACTGAAGTAAAATAAATCAGTGTGGTGAGACAACCTCTTTAATGCCATGGCACTATTAGTATGACAAGAAATATAGGGGATCTTGGCTACTTAATTCTCTCACATTTCTGTTTGTAAAAGGTTATATGTCCTGGCTGGTTATGTCATTACTTTTGATGATCGGACCAAACCATACAGAATTCCCTTTAGTCCCAACTGACATTCTCTGTCACTGTTGATTTGGCCAAATATCGCATTCTGCTGCACTGGCCAGATTGAAACCTATAGGAGATAGAAGAAAAGGTCATTCACACTGTTTTGAATATAACAACTTTATATCATACCTTGTGTTTGTATTTTCTGTGTTGTTTTTTTTTTTTTTTTTTTTTACAATCAGGATTCTCATAAATATTGGCAAATTTTTCTCATTGACTTGACTAAGTGACTAGACTAAAATGCAACAAGGATTAATACAGTAGGAAACCTGGTTTTCATTTTGAATCTTACATGTTGTACTCAGGTTTGTAGCTAAAGACCCATGGGCCGAGGTGCAAAACTTCAGCTTGGGCTACTTTAACTCCAGACAATGGTTGTGGACCACTAATTTTCAACAACAGATTCCTAACTTGGCGTGACAGATGTCTGCGATGTTCCCTTTTGCCCTCCCAAAAGAAGAAAAAGAAATTGTGGGGTGACCAGGAAAAAAATGCAATTGTGCTTTTGTTTTTGTGGGCTTAGTTTTTGTGGGAGTTTACACTGAACAGTTTAATTGGCTTGTTATCTGTATTCTGTGGGTCAATAAGTATACATGGGCCACATTATCAGCGCATGTCATCACTATATAATATAACTAATACCACCATGATGTTACTGACCAAACCAGTATACCAAGACCAATATTACCAATATCAACAATATACAAAGACCAAATAATGCCACAACATATCACTACCATATAGTGATCAATACCACTATACTGTTACTGACCAACTCAATATATCAAGGCCAATAATATCAATAACAAAAATATACAAGCAGCTAATAAAACCGCCACACCATCCCCACATATCACCAACATAAATGGTCTGAATAATACCACCATACTGTTACTGATTTTAAACCGTCACAGTAAGACCACTATTACCACCATGCAGTGACCATATAGTGATAGAAATCAGCATACACAGACTCTGCAGACTGTATATTACCGCCATATAGTCACCATATAGTGGTAGATAACAAAGTACACAGGCTCTGTAGACTGTATATTACTGCCATACAGTGACCATATAGTGGTAAATAGCAGTGTACACAGGCTCTGCAGACTGTATATTACCACCCTACAGTAACCATGCAGGGATAGAGTAAAGATAATAATCTCACTGCACACAACGTGTAATGCTTTTAAATGATAATACATTTATATTAAGGTATTGTACGGATCATACAAATTCAGTTACAGAGAATCGATGAAGTTTACAGTGCCTCTATGTACATAATCCAATTTTAATAATCATTTGGAATATGTGATCACTTAGGTGGTACATTTCGGCTGTCGCCGCAGCCTTTATCAACCTGATCACTGTGGAGAAAGATAAGTAGTATAAATTAGGAAAAGTGACAGATAACAGAGATAGAAGGACCAATAGAACTTCCGTTATAGAAGTATGAGAGCATAGAAAGCGAGGAAGAAAAATAGAGGACTGGTATAAAAGGGATATATGTGAAAAATAAGAAGATAAGACCGTACTTATAAACAAGGAGACAAAAGAATGATAGACAGAAAATATAGAGCCAGACTAAGGAAAAAGGGGGAAAAAAGGGGAAAAAATGCAAAGAATGTCATGTAAATATATCTGGAGATGCTTACCAATAGATAGAGAGGTATAGATATATATAGTGCTGGTCTGTATAGGCACATATGTGAAGTAAGCTGTAAAGAAAGAATAAATAACTGAGTAGTGTATATGTCAGATAGAGGGCAAAAGAAGGAGGGGAAGATGCTTACAACAGAGGAACCGCTAAAAAGGCTGTTGGAAAAGGAGAAAGGTAGTGTTAAGAAATGCGGTAGAAGGAAGCAAAATTATAATAAGGCAATTATGTATGGACTCAGGAGATGTCATATAGTGGAACTAGGCGTTACCTGAAGAGAGCGTAGGCATGTGCAGAGAATAGGCGCCAGCGGGCGCCCAGGGGAATAGTCGCGCAGTCCTCGCTGGAAGAGAGCGCGTCGCCGTGTCTTAAAGACGTCAGCGCATGCGCTGAGACCAATAGGACTGAAGAGGAGCTATAGTAGTAATGGACCGAGATAAATATGTACAAGGGATTTTAAGACAACTATCTGATATCGACACCTATACACCACTTGATCATGACCCAGTCCACACCATCAACTCCAAGATACGATCTATACTAGATCAGGCTCTCTATTCTGAGATTATTGACCGTAAGACCTCTGATTTCCTCCGAGTAACGCACCCCATTACCCTAGTATTCTACACTTTGCCTAAAATTCATAAGAATTTACATAACCCACCAGGCCGCCTGATAGTACCTTCAACTGATTCAGTTTTTTCTCCAATAGCTCAATTTATGGAGAAAATTCTTACATCTTTGGTACTGAAGACAAAATCGTTTGTTAGGGATACCTCACATTTTCTGGACATCTTACTATCTCTCAGCCTGGTACCTCCTGATACTATCTTGGTTACACTTGACGTAAACAGTCTATACACCTCCATCCGTCATGATGGCGGTACCAAAGCTACCCAAGATTTACTTTGGACCACAGGCTTATCAACATCTGAAATCGACTTTTGCATCGCATTATTCACCCTGGTATAGGTACATCGATGACATATTTTGCATCTGGCAAGGCGATGATACCTCAATCTCTGAATTTTTCAACTTTCTTAACTCAATTAACCCCTTAAAGACCTTGGGCGTATGAGTACGTCCCAGGGCCGCTAAGGGGCTTTGCAGGGGCGCTCCCGACCCCCCCCGCACAGCCCCGTGGTGTTAGCGGCAATCGCCGCTAACACCCGGATAAGCGCTGGCGGGTCCCGCCCGCTGGGGGGGCTGCTGGTTTTAACCCATCAGACACCGCGGCAAAGATGGCCGCGGCATCTGAATTAACGTCGTTACGGTCATCGGCATCAGCGCAGCTATGCTGCGCCGATCCGATGACCGGGCATGGTGGTGGGGAGCCCTGTGAAGGCTCCTGTCACTTACACTGGCCGGTTTGCCCCACTTCCGTCCGCAGACAGGAAGTGGGGAAACTGCCATCTTTGTACACCCTCATGCATTGCCTATGCAATGCATTAGGTTGTATTAACAATCGCGCCACCTAGTGGTCAAGTACCATAGGTGGTCTCAATGTTACAGTTAAAAAAATAAAAAATAAAGTTTTAAAGTACAAAAAAAAAAGTATTAAACGTTCAAATCACCCCCTTTCCCCATTTTACAAATAAAATCATTAAAATAATAAAAAAGTTACACATATTTGGTATCGCCGCGTCTGAAAAAGTCCGATCTATAAAAATATATAGATATATATAGATATATATATATATTTATCCCATACGCTGAACACCGTAGAAGAAAAAAAATTCCAAACGCCAAAATTGCGTTTTTTGGTCATTTTACGTCACTCAAAAAATGGAATAAAAATGATCAAAAAAGTCGCATGCATTCCAAGCTGCTAGTGATAAAAAGTACACTTCAGCCCGCAAAAAATCCACCCTCACTGACTTCCGTAGGTGTTAGTACAAAAAAGTTATTGGTCACACAAAATGGAGCCGTGGCGCAAATTTCAAAAATAGAAAATGTTTGACATTGTTTTACGGCACCAAAACTTAACAGAAACCCTACATGTTTGGTATTTCTGGATGCGTAACAACCTGCAGAATACAGATAACACATTATATTTACCAAAGATTGAACGTCGTAAAAGCAAAACCCCCCCAAACATTTTTTTTCACATTTTGTCCCACTTGGAATTTTTTTTGCGGTTTCCCAGTATATTCTATAGTATAGTGAATAACACCATTATAAAGTACATCTTATCCTGCAAAATAAAAGCCCTCATGTGTCTATGTAGGTGGAAAAATAAAAAAGTTATGGCTTTCAGAAGGCGAGGAGGGAAAAACGAACGTGTCACCAAAAAAAAAAAACGCCTGGTCCTTAAGGGGTTAAACCAGGCTTGACCTTTAAAATACATCAGGACCACTCCCGCATTAATTTTCTTGATACAGGGGTTATTAAATCTCCCACTGGCAACATCTCTACTGACCTCTACACCAAACCCACAGACAGGAATTCTCTCCTACACTTTCGGAGCTGCCACCCAACTCACATCAAAACCTCACTACCTACTTCACAATTTATCAAAGTTAAAAGGATAGTGACCAACCCGCACGATTTGACCACACGGTTAAATACAATGTCCAATAAATTCATAGAGAGAGGATATCCCCCAAGACTCATAGCAACAACCAAAACGAAAACCAGATCCCAAAAACCTTTTGGTCCATATCTACCGAGAATTCATTTCATTTACACCTACCACCCCCTAATGCCAAAACTCCATCAGTCCATTAGAAAACACTGGCATGTATTACGTAATGGTTACCCAGATACAAACGACCAAAGAATATCAGGGACTACCTTGTTAGAGCCGATATTGGCCCATCACGTAAACACCATCAACAAGCCTTTCTAGGGAACCGAAGACATGGCACATTCTCATGCCTACATTGTAACAATTGTTCGAATATCATCAAAGGAGACACGGTATAACACCCCCTAAATGGAACACCTATAAAAATAAGAGGATTTTATACAAGCAACTCTTCATACGTTGTATACTTGATAAAATGTCCATGTGGCCTCATACACGTTGGGGAAACAACACAACGTATTAAAAGATCGCCTAGCTGCACATAAATCCACGATACGGTGTAAAAAAATCTGGTTACCCCTTCCCCAACATTTTTGTGAACGTCAACATCAAATTAGCCAACTCCGTTTTCAGATTCTGGAACAAGTTCAACGACTGAGACGAGGTGGGAACCATGTGGAGCTCTTGAAAAAACGTGAGGCCTATTGGATACATCGTCTTGGTAGCCTATATCCAGGTGGCCTCAACAGGGAATGTGAATACATTGTTTGAACTCCCATTTATTCAAACTTTTTCATCCACATTGTATTTTTCATGTCTGTTACTTATACGATGCCTTCTTTATGTGATTCTCATGGTTTATCATTTATCAACAGATCCGCTAGGATAAAAATTTTACACCAGTTCCATTACCAAGGTGATGTATGACAGGTCTATATTCTCATGTTTACTTTGCTGCATGGACTCTTTTCTCCATTTATTGTATATCATGTTGGGTTATACCCTATTGTTTTATCTTCACAATGTACCAATTTATTATATGTAGACCATATACTTTGCTTTGTATACATTACCCTGTTATTATCTCCCATTTTATGTCCCCCCTGTTTTCTTCCCGATTGCCTACAAGATTGTATTATGCATGTATTTAATATTGCATCTTTATTTGTCTTCTCTCTTATATTTTCCCCATCTCTGATATCTACCTATACTTCTTCTCCCTTTTATCTTCATTCTCGTCCACCCATCTATCTATGCACACATTGCGTGGCACTACTCTTTCACCCACGCATGCGCTATACCGGACCCGTAATTCACGCACACGCAGTATTCCTCTTCAGTCCCATTGTGCTCAGCACATGGGCCGGCGTCTTTAGTTTGGTCTTATCTTCTTATTTATCACATATATCCCTTATATACCAGTCATCTATTTTTCTTCCTCGCTTTCTATGCTCTCATACTTCTATAACGGAAGTTCTATTGGTCCTTCTATCTCTGTTCTCTGTCACTTTTCCTAATTTATACTACTTATCTTTCTCCACAGTGATCAGGTTGATAAAGGTTGCGGCGACAGCCGAAACGTACCACCTAAGTGATCACATATTCCAAATGATTATTAAAATTGGATTATGTACATAGAGGCACTGTAAACTTCATCGATTCTCTGTAACTGAATTTGTATGATCCGTACAATACCTTAATATAAATGTATTATCATTTAAAAGCATTACGAGATTATTATCTTTACTTATACGTGGGGTTGCAATACTCCTTCTCATTAGCACTGTATAAATGAGCCAAGTGCAAGACATTTTGTTATTACATACAGGGATAGATACCAGAGTACACAGGCTCTGCTGACCTGTATATTACCACCATACAGGTGAATGGTGGTAGATAACGGTGTACACAGGCTCTACACACATAAGTGATTACATTGCAGTTACATTTAGGGACTCACAGGTGATGTCTTATTTGATGAGTCATTCACTTTCCTTTTCTTTCTTCATCCGGTCTAAACCACCATGACCACCACAACTTCTCCCTGCAGAATTTACCACACAAACATGTTAGACTACAACCAGTGAAAGTGCTGAAAGCCAACTATAGGGCCCTCGTTTGTGCCACCAGTAGGTAGGAACACATCCCATATAGTCGACAGCCCCTCCCCCCAACTTAGACAGGCAGATAGGTAAACACTCTTTTTATATAGGTTAGTCCCTAGAAATTAGTCAGATAAGTGGGCAGACTCTTCCTATTAAGTAGGTAAAGTCCCCCTTCAGCATATGGCTACCCTCAGTTGGTAATTATAGGGGCCCCCCCAATGGCTAGCTATATAGTGTGCCCAAATCAGTAGCTATTTGGGGGGCCCTAAATGCTTATCCACTGAGGGGAACCCTATACTGAAGGGGGACTTTACCTACTTAATAGAAAGAGTATGCACACTTTTCTGACAAATTTTTAAGATCAAACCTACCTAAATGCAGTGTCAAGACATAAGGTTCCCCAGTAGATAGGTTGGTTCATAGGGGCCCCTCAGTAGGTAGGTATGTAAGGTCCCCCCCAGTCAGTAGGTACATAGACCTCAGTAGGCAAATAAATAAGGTCCCCCCAGTAGGTATGTATAAAGGCCCACATAATAAGAAGGTGCATAAGGTTCCCTACTAGGTAGGTTTGTATATAGTGTCCATCCAATAGCTAAGTACATAGGCCCCCGGTAGGTAGGCATATAGGGCTACACAATAGGTAGGTAGGTATATAGGGACACCCAGTAGGTGGGTATAAAGGGCCCTCTCTAGTGGGTAGGTTTATAGGACAATAATTATTATTATTATTATTATTTATTTTAAAGCGCCATTGATTCCAGGGCGCTGTACATTCGAGGGGGTTACATACATTACATAAGTCAAACGAGTACAGTGATAAGGGATAATGACAATTGGCACGACAGAGGGAGAGAGGACCCTACCCGCGAGGGCTTACAATCTACAAGGAGAGGGAAAGAGACAGGAGATGAGGGGCAGACATGTCTGTGGAGGAAGTAGTGACAAGTTTAGTGAAGGTTATAGGAAAGCCTGAAGAAATGGGTTTTCAGGTTGCTTTTGAAGATGGTGAAAGTGGAGGAGAGTCTGATGTGTTGGGGCAGTGAGTTCCAGAGTGTGGGTGAAGCACGGGAGAAGTCTTGGAGACGGTTATGTGAGGAGCTGATAAGGGGATAATAGGTAGGTATATAGGGTGCCTCAGTAGGTCAGTAGGTACATAGGACCCCCAGTAGGTAAGTAGGTACATAAGTCCTTCAGTAGGTACATGGTAATGTAGGGCTCCAAGTAGGTAGGTATATAGGGCTCCTCTTTAGTAGGTAGCTGTATAGAGACCCACATAGGTAAGTAGGCACATAGGTCCCCCAGTCGGTAAGTGGGGATTAAATGTGTCCCAGTAGTTAGGTAGGTAGGGTAGGGCTATGGGCTCTCTCCCAAGTAGTTATATAGGGATATATAGAACTAGAGGGCATCCTCCCAGTAGTTATGTAGGTATACTGGGCCCTCTTTTAAAAATAATATTCATCTCTTCCGTGTTCTCCCATCAAATACCACTCTTTAAATCCGGATTGGGCGGTGTGACATCATCACGTTGCCCGCTCCAGGACACCACTTCCGGCATCTACTAGGACCTAGTACAGGCTTCGGTGTGATGACATCATTACATTGCGCTGCTGCCGCCAAATGGCTAAACAGCCGGGATCAGGGGATCCCAGCCGTTCTGCCTCAGGCGCTGACTAGACTGTGCAGGCAACTGATCATTGCACCACTAGGTTTATGTGAACCAGCGATGCAGCTGTGGGCGAGGGTGCCCTGTGGGCCCTATTGATTCAGGGGTTCCGTTGCAAGAGCGACCACTGCAACCCCTGTAGCTACGCCACTGGTTTTACTGTTATGTGGTTTTCCATAAAGGCAGTTTTGGAGGGTCCGTTTGATTGTAACATTATGACAAATTTGGTGCATCTTTTGCTATGTTGCTAGAATAGTTCTCTATCGCAGCACTTCTACTTAGTATGAATAGGATGCAGAAATGTCCGGGGATGGCTTTTCTATTGCCATTTATGAAAAAACAAGATTATGCTTTTGTACCTGCTGAGGAAGAACACAAACTGTTGTTTGGAGGAACCAATTTAATGTGCATGGTACGTAGCATGTGGCTCCTCTAAAATGATGTGGCCACTATGATGGACTCTCTCTTGGCTATTAAAGTGGGACATTCATAGAATGTGTTCTTCAGAAAAGAGCACTGAACAAGAGTTTAAAAGTTGCAGTAGCACCCACAAAAGTAATTTAGAAGAAGCATCCTATGTACTGTTTTTTTCTCAAAGCTACCTGTCTAGTGACACATTCTCTTTAATGTTCTGCACAGGAACAAGCAGCCAAAACAATTTTCAGCAGAAATGCCCTTAGGTAGTGACATCAACATTAAAAAGAAAAATACAACACTGTTCTGCACTTGCTCAAGTCCATTAAATTTCCCATACACATAACAATCGTTCTCTATAAAAACAATTATTTTTCATTCTGACCTGAATTTTTGCTTAAGCTTTTAGCTTAAGACACAACTGAACATAACTCATTCAAGTTAAGATAAAGTACATTTTCTCCTTTACTTGTCTCTTCTACGAAAAAAATAGTAAAGTTTATGACCAGCTTAAACCATTTCTTCTCATAACCAAATAATTCAGTTTTGCAAATCAGTCTTAGTACTCTTATAACATTTCCTCAACTACTTCAGTTGCCTGCTTTTGGATTCTCCCCAACCCTGCTTTGCCCCTTATATACAGTATTAGTTAAAATTGAATGTAACCAGGGCTTTCCATATTAGAATAGAGTAAACATACTTTGTGGGTCTGTGGTGATGAAGTGGTCATTGATATCTAGGAACTGTAAAAGGCGCTGGAGCTAGGGTTGCCACCTTTTCTACCAGAACAGGTTCACATGGGTAAAAATGAGGTTTGGTTTGTGATTGTGATAGTGTGTAATTTGGGGCATGGCTCTTCACAGCAGTTTGGTCAATATTTAGTGTTTGTGAATGATTTTCAGAAATTTGTGTTAAAAAAAGCAGAGTAAGAGCAGATATATTCTTTTTTGGACTATATTTGTTTTGTTTTTTTACGATAGCATATGCTTTACATACTGGACATGCACTAGACCATGCTAGAGCATGTACCACATTAAAATAGCGAAAAAATAGTTAAAAAATATAAGGATCCTTGATGGTCCAGGGCAATAAAGGGATTAATTATAGATCCATGGTGAAGACCAGTGAAACAGTAAATGCTGCACAATTGGTGGTCTATGGTAGTGATGGGGTAAATGTATGCATTCCTGGGGATATTGGGCAATGAAAGCCTTAATGCACGGCTCTCTGGTGGTCAAGAGCAGTGAAGGTGCTAATTTAAGGATCTCTGGTGGTCTAGAACAGTGAAAGAATAAATGCAAAGATCCCTGGTGTAGAGCAGGGAAGAGGCTAATGTTATATGCCTGAGGTCTTGGGATTATTCACCTCTCCAGGTTTTCTGCGTCGCTCTTGCAGTCACTTCCTGTTTCCTTGATTTCAACCCTCAGCTTTTCCAGGGAAACTCTTATAATATAACTGGATAGTTACCACACTTTAACTGTCCATGTATGGACAGTTATATCATCAAGAATTAACTTTGGTGGTGGGCCACAAGAATCAACTCCACTGGTGGGCCCCAACAATCAATTCCACTGGTGGACCTCAAGAATAAACTCCATTGGTGGGCCCTAAAAATCAACTTCATAGGAGGGCCCCAGTCACCCCAGCTTGACATTGGCAGTAATTGTATTGAGGAGCAGGCAGGTAGTTTGGTCAGTTGAAAACCAGTGGTTGGTATACGAATGTAGCACAATACTTGTACTGGTAGCAGAGCAGTCAAGGATCACTAGACTAAGGCTGTGAGCAGGGGTGTAACTTTGGTTCAAAAAGTGGGGGGGACCAATTTTCCCTCTCATCCCCTATCTTTCTATCCCTCCCTCCCTCCTTCACTCGTCTTCCCTTTCACTTCCCCTCCCTTTCCTGCTGTGAGCTCACCCAGCAGGTCCGGGCGGAGTACTTATGGCAAAATCTTTTGGTGCAATCCGTAAGGCTATGAGTGGCTCTCTAATTACTGAAGTTTAGAGCGGGACTGGGACTAAGGCTATGTTCACACGGCTTAAAATGGGACGTATTTCAGTCCGTAATTCAGTCCGTACTGCGCGAATTATGGCTGGAATACATCCCAGTCATTATGGTAATCCACAGTTCTCTATGAGAACTGTGGATTACGTCTCCTCTCCCTGCTCGGCGAATCCGCCGTGGGGGGAGATAAGTGACATGTCATTTACTAGCGATGTATACGCGCTGCTAGTAATGATAGTCTATGGGCCGGCGAGGTGCCGACCCCTCGCTCCCGCCCCGTCCCCATCCACACGGCCCCGCAAATAAGCCGTGTGAACATAGCCTTAAAAGCAGCCCTGGCAATGAAACCGAACCAGCCCCCCTATAACATTACCCCCTCTAGATGGAAATAAAAAATGTTGCACAATGCAGCAAATTTCGCTTAACTCTCCCATCCCCCATCTCTACTCCATTAAATTTTTTATACACACAAGAGAATGAGGAAAAAAAAGAACCCTATCTCACTGTAATCCTAGGAATCACTTATGTCACATATTGTACCCCAAAATGTATTTTATTGCATACCATACACCAGAAATGACATCACTTACTGCACCCCAGAAACTAATTATATTACACATTGTAGACATAGAAATTACATTACTAACGGCACCTTAGAAATGAATTGCACATTGTACACAAGAAATAATATAATTCAATGTACCCCAAAAATGTATTATATTACACACCGCACCCCAGAGATTACATTACATGCCGTACCCCAGAGATTACATTATACGGTACCCCAGAGATTACATTACACATTGTACACCAGAGATTACATTACACTGTACCCCAGAGATTACAGTACACCGTACCCCAGAGATTACATTACACATTGTACCCCTGAGATTACATTACACATAGTACCCAAGAGATTACATTACACCATACCCCAGAGATTACATTACACACCGTATCCCAGGGATAGCATTACTCACTATACCCCCGAGATTATGTTATACATTGTGCCGCAGAGATTACGTTACACACTGTACCCCAGATATTACTAAATTACACACTGTACCCCAGAGATTAAATTACACACTGTACCCCAGCGATTACATTATACAATGTACCCCAGTGATTACCAAATCACACTGTAAACCAGAGATTACATTACACACCGTATCACAGAGACTACACTATTCCCTGTATCCCAGAGATTACCACATTAGACACCATACACCAGATATTACATTAGTCACTGAACCCTAGAGATTACTACATAACTCACTGTACTCCAGAGATTAAATTACCCGCTGTACCCCAGAGATTACTACATTACACACCATACACCAGATATTACATTACTCACTGTACACTAGAGATTACTACATTACCCACTGTACCCCAGAGATTAGTTTACACACCATACCCCAGATATTACTGCATTATTCACCATACCCCAGAGATTACATTACACACTGTACAACAGAGATTATATCACACCATACCCCAGAGATTATTACATTAAACACTGTACAACAGAGATTACATTACACCATACCCCAGAGATTATTACATTACACACTGTACCCCAGAGACTACATTAGACAAGGTACCCCAAAAATTGCGTGTGTATATATAAATATATTGAACATAGACACTACACACTTAGGCTGAGTTCACATGATGGTTTTTCGGCGCTGACAATGTCGTTTGCTTGTTAGAAATTCAGCGCTTGCACATGATGGTTTTTCGGCACTGACAGTGTCATTTGCCTGTTGGAAATCCAGCACTTGCAAACACAGAATTCCGATGAGCAAACGACTCAGACTCACTGAGGCAGATTTCTTCCTCCGATCCTTTAGAGCTGTTAGTGCGTAAAACAACTCGAAGAATTCTTTGTAGGCGCTGACACTACACACCGAAAATACTCAAGTAAAATCAGTGTCATCTAAACAACGACACAGATTTTACATAGGGTATAATGTAAATCAGTTTCCTGATGGATTGGACACCGATTCTGAGGCAGATCGAGCACTGAATCCGCCCCAGAGTCAGCAATCATATCTTCTGCATGAATGTACCCTTAAGGTATGTTCACACGGCGTTCACACGGCATATAGCAGGGTGTAGTGTGCGCTCTGCTATATGCTGGGCGTTTTAGAAGTACGCGGTGTGGGGCCGGCCCCATTCACTTTTATTTTCCCCGGCGCGTAAGTGCAGGAAAGAGGTGACGTGGCTAGACACATGGCTGTACAGTATATACACATCTCACATATACAATACATACCAAACTCACATGCACACACAACGCCTGGCACCATTGTCCCCTCCTTACCTGTCTGGTCTAGTCTGCAGATGAGGGCTGAGCATAGGGGAAGTGGTATATGACGGGAGAGAAAGATACAGCCCCAGATACAGAGCATGCTGGACTGTGAGCAGCATTCTCATTGGTGAAGCAGCCCCTGCTGACTCCTGCTCTACCAATCAGCGCTGCTCTGACTCTGCACTGACACTTGAGGCTACCTACTTTGTTTCAATAAGATGCACAGAAATATAGGAGGCAAAGGGTTAACTTCTTCCACCTCTGTGCTCTGCCCTCCCCCACTTACCATATTCTCATGCTTTCATATGGATTATTTTTATTGAAGTGGCTAAAAAAGTGAGGGGGACCGTCCCCCACCCAGAAAAAAGTGGGGGGGAACCAGTCCCCTCCGTACCCCCCTAAAGTTACACCTATGGCTGTGAGCACAATAATCTCTCAAGGAAGAAAGTGCAAGGCCAGGCTTAAATGGGGTGTCCAATTCAACCATAGGGTGGAGCCAATCAATAAATCAGGAACTGAAACGGAAAGAACAAGGAACTAGACCAAGGTTCAGTGCAGGAGGTGTCCAGGCCGCTGAGTTAGTCAGTGGAAAGAGCTGTAGCTTGTGTTACAGGATTCCATGGTTTCAAGTCATTATAGTTGCTGCATATATAGTCAGGTGTCATCATGAAGTATATTTACAACAGAAAGTTGTTATCTCCGGACTCTTGGTAGAATTACCAGTTGGGACAGTGGTTTACTGGCCAGGTGCCAACACTAGCAGAACTTCTTGACTCAGCGGGAGCAGGAGTCCAGAGTATGTATGTTACGAGCAGTGCAGTCTGGAAGAGTGAGAGAGAAGGAAGCTCGCCCAAGGAGTGAGTCCCAGCTGATGAGTCTACTGGAAGAGCCACAGCGTGACCGAAGAGAATCACAGTGATGGACAGCCAGTTAATGAGAGTGGTAATAACAGAAGTACAGCTGGCTGGTTGTGAACAGTGAGAGGCTTCACGCGACTGGAAAGGGAGACTCATGAACAAACACTGGGTCTTGGCTTATGGAAAGATTACAGAAGGGGGACGATGACCATGACTAGCACACGGGACTAATATATGCATCACCATATAGTTAAGCCACTGTTTTTCTTGTTTTAGTTAAATATCCTTGAGAATGACTATTTGAATACCAGGTTATATGTAAGATAATGCAAAACAAAGATAATGTAAAGGTCACTGCCTACATATTAAAATAATGTTTCTTAGTACGTAACCAATTGTATCAAATTATGATTAAACTGACAAATGGTATTGCAAATTGTAATCAAAGTGTAAAGTAATGATGATGCTGTTTGTAACGGTCAGTGGTAGTGGATCCTCTGGACCACCACAAGCGATGGTAATAGCCACGCGAGGGAGCGGAGTCTAAGTAGGTCCGTTTTTCACCAGAGCCCACCGCAAAGCGGGATGGACTTGCTGAGGCGGATTGCTACCAGGTCGCTACCCCTGACGTGACTTGCTTGTGGCGGCGGCCTTGGTGCCGCGTGGTACAACATCATGAAGCAGGCTCGTAGTCGGGGACAGGCAGAAGGTCAGGACAGGCGGCTAAGGTTCGTGGTCGATGGACGGAGGCAGAACGATACGATACACAGTAACGGCAACAAGACACAATAGAACGCTTCCTCTCTAGGCACAGGGCACTATCGATTCGGCAAGGTTACTGGGAAGGGGCAGGGATCAAATAGGAGCAGCGCTCGATGAGACCAATCATCGGCGCGCTGTCCCTTTAAATTTGGCTGCAGTAACGCGCGCGCGGCCTAGGGGGCGAATGCGCGCCCGGACCGGAACAGTAGCGCGGCGAGGTAAGTACCAACAGAGAGCTGCAGGCTGCGGGGATGGAGCTGCGGCATTGCCCGCAGCCGGAGCCGCTGCGTGGGTGCTGGTGTTCCGCGGCCAGACACGGGGACCGCGGGGAAACCCGTAACAGTACCACCCCTTTGGCCTCCCCCTCCTGACGGCCCACGAAAACCTAGACAAAAGACCCCGGTCCAGGATGTTCTGCTCCAGATCCCATGACCTCTCCTCTGGTCCAAACCCCTTCCAATCTACCAAGAAAAATCGTCTCCCCCTAACCGTCTTCATGGCCAAAATTTCCTTGACGGTGAAAACATTGGTGGAGCCAGCTACAGGAGACGGGGGAACCACCGAACGAGAAAAACGGTTATGGACGACTAGTTTCAGCAGGAAGACGTGGAAGGAGTTTGGGATGCGCATAGTATGAGGGAGCCAGAGCTTGTAGGCCACCGGATTGATCAGAACGTCAAAGGGACCCAAATAACGAGGGCCCAGCTTGTAGCTAGGGACTTTAAAGCGGACATATCTAGCAGACAGCCATACCCTATCTCCAGGAACAAAGGAAGGAGGGGTCTTCTTTTCTTGTCTGCCTGGACCTTCATACGGGCGGAGGCCTGAAGCAGAGACTGGCGCTTCTCCTTCCAGATGGCAGAAAGGTCACGGACCAGATTATCCACCGCAGGGACATCGGAGGAGGCAAACGGCAGTGGATGGGGTGGGCGGGGATGCCGACTGAAGATGATGAAGAAGGGGGATGCCCCAGCGGAATCAGAGTCCAGGAGTTATATGAAAATTCTGCCCATGGCAACAGACTGGACCAATCATCTTGTCTAGCAGATATGAAGTGGCGGAGATAGGTACCCAAGACTTGATTCACCCTTTCGACCTGGCCATTGGATTGCGGGTGGTAAGCCGAAGAGAAGTCCAGCTTGACTTGTAATTGCGAGCAGAGGCCTCGCCAAAATCTTGAAACAAACTGAACCCCCCCGGTCTGAGACGATGTGCTGTGGAAACACATGCAACCGGAAAATATGCTGGAAGAAGAGATTGGCCAGACGTGGAGCGGAAGGAAGATCAGGCAGTGGGACGAAGTGGGCCATTTTAGAGAATCGGTCAGCGACCACCCAGATGACCGTATTTCCATCCGAGGGAGGCAGATCGGTGATGAAGTCTATGGCAATGTGGACCCAGGGACTGTTAGGGACAGGCAGAGGCTGCAGCAGACCCGCCGGTTTGATGTGCGGGGACTTGTTGCGAGCACAAGTGGTACACGCTTCCACGAATTCCTTCATGTCTTTCGCTAGATCCAGCCACCAGTAAAAACGGGAAATCAGGGAAGATGACTTTCGAACTCCTGGATGTCCAGCAATTCGAGAACAATGTCCCCAGTTCAGCACCCTTTCCCGAAGTGTGGGGCGCACATACTTCTTACCCGGGGCTGCGCGTTGGAGATTTGCGGGGGCCACGGATATCAGATGTTCTGAGGGTACAATGTGCTGAGGCTTGGCCTCCTCTTCTCCACTAATATCTGAGGCACGAGACAGGGCATTGGCTTTGACATTCTTCTCTGTCGGTCGAAAGTGGATAACAAAATTGAAATGGGAAAAAAACAGTGACCCCTTGGCTTGGCGCGGGTTTAGCCGCTGTGCTGTTTGGATGTAAAGGAGGTTCTTGTGATCGGTGAAGATGCTTACGGGATTCCAAGCACCCTCAAGGAGGTGGCGCCATTCCTCCAAGGAAAGTTTAATGGCCAGTAACTCCCTATCCCCAATGGTGTAATTCCTCTCAGCGGGCAAAAAGGTTTTAGAGAAAAACCCGCAGGTCCGAATCTTGCCCTTTGTGCCCTTCTGGGTGGGGACCGCTCCAGCGCCCACAGAAGAGGCGTCGACTTCCAAGAAGAAGGGGCACTCAGTATCCGGACGGGATAGAACAGGTGCAGAAGCGAAGGCGGCCTTTAAAATGCATTTTTCTAGTTTGGTGAAGAGATGATTGTTGCGCAGACGCCTCAGAACCTGACACACGTGGGACTGTTGGGACTCCAGATCGGGTGAGAAAATCAGAATGTCATCCAGGTAGACCACTACGCAGGAATACAGGAGATCTCTGAAAATATCGTTAACGAACTCCTGGAAAACCGCAGGGACGTTGCACAGGCCGAAGGGCATCACCAGATATTCGAAGTGCCCATCCGAGTTTTAAAAGGGCCCCGTTTTCATCATCCCCCTCCTATCCGAATGAGTTGTAGGCACCCCACAAATCCAACTTGGAAAAGATTCTGGCCCCTCGGAGATGGTCAAAGAGTTTGGTAATTAACGGTAAAGGATACCGGTTTTTAATGGTGATTTTGTTCAGTCCGTGGTAATCGATGCATGGGCGCAGTGACCCGTCCTTCTTTTCCACGAAGAAGAAACCAGCACCTGCAGGAGAGGTCAACTTGCAAATGAAGCCTTTACCAAGATTTTCTTGGATGTAGGTTGACATAGCCTTGGTCTCGGGTACAGAGAGAGGGTAGACCCTACCCCCGGGGAGGACTAGTCCCGGGCAGTAGATCAATGGGACAATCATAGGCACGATGAGGCGGGAGAGTTTCCGCTTGCTTCTCCGAGAAAACATCCTGAAAGTCCTGGTACTGTGTCGGCAGACCCGGAAGAGCTTTGGGAGATATCCGTGGAGGAGTGGGGCGCACAGGGCGAGGTGCCACTAAGCCACGAGACTGGCAGTCGTGACCCTAATGCAGAACCTTCACCCGTCTTCCAGTCTAGCATAGGGGCGTGACATTGCAGCCACGGGAGCCCCAGGAGAACAGCTGAGGAAGAACAGGGTAGCACGAAGAATGCGATCCTCTCTTTATGTAGAGCTTGCAGAGACACCGGTTCCATCCGAAAAAGGATAGAATCACTCAGCAGTTCGCCGCTAACAGACGTGATGACCAGGGGCTAGTTTAAGCGGACCACTGGGAAGCGATACTTCGTCACCAGGGTTGCATCAATAAAATTCCTGGCTGATCCAGAGTCCAGGAATGCGGACACTTGGAACGAAATTCCGGAATGGGTAGTAATCTGAACCGGGGATGCCTCTCCCACAAAGCCTAGGTGCGCGCGTTTCCCGGACATTGCTGGCGGAGCGGACAACCCCTGAGGAGATGTTCAGGGCTGCTGCAGTAGAGGCATAGGTTCTCCTCACATCATCGGTTAAGTTCCTGCGGAGTCAGGTAGGCTCTGTCCAATTGCATGGCCTCTTCCATGGCTGGCTGGGAAGAAGGCAGTGGAGGCCGAAGAAACACTGGTGCAAGACGAGGTAGATGACGTGTTTGGACTGGTACACGCTCTTGATGGAGCTCCTCACGTCTCTCCGAAAAACATATATTAATCCGGGTTGCCAGATGGATGAGCTTACTTAATGAAGACAGAGGGTCCTGGGTGGAGAGGGCATCCTTAATCTGGCTGTAGAGGCCCTTCTTGAACGTGGTGCATAAGGCTGCATCGTTCCGAGCCAACTCTGAACCTAGTGTGCAAATTGCCGGAGTAGTCACCTAGGGAGGAGTTCCCTTGCTGCAGGTTCAGTAAGGCGGTCTCGGCAGATGAAGCGCGGGCAGGCTCTTCGAAGGGCACTGCGGGAAATCCTGCAGGATGTCGCAAGATCAGCTGGGGACTGATCAGCTCGGTCCCAGAGTGGAGGTCGCCCTGGCCAGGGCTTTTTTCCCGAAAGGAGACTGACCACGAGGCCACCTTGGACCTTTCTGACGGGGAACTGACCAGCCATAAGTTCCACGTGGTTAGAGCACTGGGTGATGAAGCCCCTGCAGGCCTTTGGGTCCCCATCAAACTTCGAAGGCCTGGACAACCGGAGTTTAGGACCGGCGGACTACCCCGGAACGACTGCCACGGGAGGAGCCACCGCAGCCGACTGCTGCTGCTGAGTGGCGAGGAGCTGCTGCATCACAGTAGACAGCTGGTTAAGCTGCTGCGCTTGCTGCACGACGCTCGGTAGAGGCACCTTGGCGGGATCCATGGGGGAATCGAACTGTAACGGTCAGTGGTAGTGGATATTCTGGACCAACACAAGCGATGGTAATAGCCACGTCTGGGAGCGGATTCAAAGTAGGTCCGGTTTTCACCAGAGCCCGCCGCAAAGCGGGATGGACTTGCTGCGGCGGATTGCTACCAGGTCGCTACCCCTGACGTGACTTGCTTGTGGTGGCGGCCTTGGTGCAGCGTGGTACAAAATCGTGAAGCAGGCCCTTACAGAGTGCTGCTGGCTGCGGAATCGCAGCTGCGGCATTGCCCGCAGCTGGAGCCGCAGCGTGGGTACGGCTGTGCCCGCAGCCAGACACGGGGGCCGCTGGGACACCCGTAACGCTGTTAATGTTAACACATGTTTAAAACAACTGTATAAAAACTCGTGTCTGTTACCTAAAATAAAGCATTTTGCCTCTGAATCAACTTGATGTCAGAAGTCATTCTTCTCTGACATGTACGCATATATCCATTCTTCTATTAATTTGGAAACCGCACACTAAGTCATGGGTTTATAGCGGCAACATATATGTATATAGATCGATATATATATATATAAAATAATCTTTATTTATATAACACCAGCATATTCTGCAGCAGTTTACAATTTAGAGGGGAAAAGGCCAAGCAAAAAAACACACATAATACAGAGAAAGCTACTCACAGATCAGACATAAGGTGTGAGGGCGAGGGTCGCAAAAGCTTATGATCTACTAGGGTATATGGGTGAGACGAAGGGTGAGAAGTGCTCAGTTTACACAATGTTTATATATATTTTCTATCAGGTCAGTAGTATAAATTATTCCCAAGTTGCCCAGTTGACCTTGGAGTTTTGGCCAGCATACATACATCCACCTGAGGTATATTACAGACCTTACTGCATAAGGACAGGTGGAGACATGGTCTCTTTGACCTGATGCATAATACTGTAGTTAGGCTTAAAGCTAACAAAGCATTCTCTTTGCTCACAGACAAGCCATCATCTAGTATTCTCCATTAATTTCTATCAGGGCAGGACAGTGAGAGAAAGCCTTAATTGTTTCACAATTAGGGCGACATGTATGAATCCTGGTGCTGACAAGCCAGTTCTAAATAGCTTTAATGGGGGACTGCCACAATCTAATGTTGATGTGGAATCCTCCAAAATGGGTATTTAATCACTTTTCTAAATATATGTCATTAAAAAAGTGAAGCCTGTGACAGCTACAGCATTAATTAGATGTCCTTGGTTTCCTGACAGTTTACATTAGACATGACCAGGACACTGACAGGAGCTGATCTTGCCGTGCTTGCGTGTTTGCACTTCTTATCTGACGGCAGGGAACATGAACGAGCTTTGTAGGGACTGGGGAAAAAAGTCTCTATCTCCTGTATAGGGAATTCACTGGTTGTAATGTAATCATCAGAGTAAAGATTGCAGATGCTCTCTGCTCATCCCTTCTCTCCCCTCCCCCCCCCCCCCGCAGCTTTGAAGGGGCTGGGGAAAAATGTTCCTGTGTGTCCTGTATAGAGAATCCATTGTTTGTAATGTAATTATCTGAGTAAAAATGCAGACGCTCCCTTTGTTCACTGCTCATCCCGCTCCCTCTCCCCCTGCAGCCTGTTAGTGAAGGAATGCAAGATGCTGCTGCCTTCGGAGCTTATCTCCACTCCGGTGCAGATAAGCGGGAGAAAACAAAACCCATTAACTTGTGCACAATAGTTATTCTCTGTGATTTAGCAAAACAATGTTTGCTCAACTATAAAGACTGAGCCTCGGGAACGTACATGGGAGGTGGTACTATGACATCACAGAGGAGACACTTGTTTTTTTAAACACAGAAACCAACGCCCCTCTTTTCAGGGCTCAAGGCTCAAGTTCAGCCTGTTAGCTGATGAAATCACTTCTTTGCAAAACCCCTTTAAGGCAGTGTAGAATGAACCAGAATGTATGAACCTTTTCTTCTTCATACATACAGGCTCATTGTAGTTCCACTAATACAACTGAGGCTTGGGCAGATCACCTTTAACCTGGTCTGGCTGTACTAAGTGTTCCACGCCTAGGTTTGGTGTCAAAGATTCATAAATGAGTCTAATCCTATGAATGTGGTTCGACATGCCCCCAGATGCCGCATTAAAAAGTGTTTGGAGTGCGTCTGTTTATACATACTTTTGGCTCAAAATACACCATAAAACTGGTGCAGCCCCGTTCATACATGTCGCCCTTAATGTCTTTGTAGTACAAGGGATTGGATGGGTGATGCATTGGGGTAAAGCCGTGAAGCCATCCTTACTTCTCACTCTTACTACGTAGTACCTACTACCTCATACCTGACAAGTAACATCTGGGGGCTCATTTGTAATATCATAGTGCTATAAGTGCTGTATCTGGGTCAGAGGCTTGCTGCAAGATGGAGAGGAGCAGCTCCACTGGGCATTTCCTCTCCTTGTTGTCCTGCACCTATTCTAATGATGGGCAATGGGTGGGCTGCCAAGTGTGAATGTGCTCCAGCACCAGGCAGACCCAAACCCTGTCACCCATCTGCTATGTAGCCCGCTCAGCTCCGTGCTCTGCATTGCCTCCCTACCTGTTCATGCTCCACCCCCAGGTGCCGCTCACAATACTTAGTCTGTATTACTGGGTCACATTGACCCAGCAATTAACTTTGCATATTCATGAGAGAGAAGGAGTAGGCAAAGGCTTTTTTTCCCTCTTGCTGAAGCAGTAACTGCTCCTCCTCTCCACACTACACTGACTGCCTGCTTACAGCCCTGGTGGGCCACACCTCCCTGCACTGTGTCCCAACACAAGGTACATGCCTCTCCTTTCACAAAGTTGTGTATACGCATACTTAAAAAACCCTCCCAGGTTGGGCGGGACAGTCCTGCAAATGGGGGCCATCTCCCACCTCCCTGGAAGGGTTGCTTAACCTCACGCAGCTGAACAGCTGTCGGAGGTTCTACAGTATAAGTGGCATCAAGGCAGCATCTCTTGACGCTGCTCTGAAGCCGCTGTCCGCCGCCGCCGACAATGCTCTGATAGCTTCTTGCATAGGAAGCTACCAGAGCAACGAATCCCAGAGAGCACTGCTGGGAAAGGGGCGGGGCTTATTGGGAGGCTAGAAGCTCTGCCACCTCTCCCCAGCAGAGCAGCGTGAATAGCCAGGATGCTGGCAGCAGGACAAGTGAGTGCACTACTGGGGGTTATGTGTGTTTGAGTGTGTGGGTGCGGGGTGTGTATATTTGTGTGTGTGTGGGAGGTGTGTGTGTGTATTTGAGTGTGTGGGGGGAGGGGTGTTGGTGTATTTGAGTGTGCAGGGGAGGGGTGTTTGTGTATTTGAGTGTGCAGGGGAGTTGTTTGTGTGGAGGGGTGGCTGAGTGTGTGTTTCAGTGTGCAGCGGAGGGGTGTGTGTATTTGAGTGTGTTGGGGAGGGGTGTTTGTGTATTTGAGTGTGCAGGAGAGAGGTTTGTGTGGGGGTTGGCTGAGTGTGTGTGTTTGAGAGCGTAGGGGAGGGATGTGTGTGTATTTGAGTGTGCGGGGTTGGGGAGTGTGTGTGGAGGGGTGGCTAAGTGTCTGTTTGAGTGTGCAGGGGAGGGGTGTGTGTATTTGAGAGTTTGGGGAAGGGGAGTGTGTGTATTTGAGTGTGCGGGAGAGAGGTTTGTGTGGGGGTGGCTGAGTGTGTATTTGAGTGTGCAGGGGAGGGGTGTGTGTATTTGAGTGCATAGAGAAGGGATGTGTGTGTATTTGAGTGTGCGGGGGAGGGGAGTGTGTGTATTTGAATGTGCGGGGGAGTGGTGTGCGTGGAGGGGTGGCTGAGTGTGTATTTGAGTGTGTGGGGGAGTAGTGTGTGTGTATTTTAGTGTGTGGGGGGTTGTTGAGTGTGTGTGAGTGTGCGGGGGAAAGGTATATGTGGAGGGATGGCTGTGTGTGTGGGAGAGAGGTGTGTATTCGGGGTGGCTGTGTGTGAGTGTGCAGGGGAGGGGTGTGTGTGTTTGAGTGTACGGTGGAGGAGTGTGTGTGTGTTTGTGTGTGTTGGGAGGAGTATGTGTCTATTTGAGTGTGCGAGAGAGAGGTGGGTGTGGGGGTGGCTGAATGTGTGCATTTGAGTGTGCAGGGGAGCGGTGTGTGTATTTGAGTGTGTGGGGGAGGAGTGTGTGTGTGTTTGAGTGTGCGGGGGAGGTGTGTGTGTGTATTTGAGTGTGCAGAGGAGGGTTGTGTGGGGGGATGGCTGAGTGTGTGAGTTTGAGTGTGCAGGTGAGAGGTGAGTGTGGAGGAGAGGCTGAGTGTGTGGGAGAGAGGTGTATGGGGGGTGGCTGAGTGTGTATTTGAGTGTGCAGGGGAGGGGTATGTGTATGTGAGTGTACAGGGAATGAGTGTGTGTGTATTTGAGTGTGCGGGGAGTAGTGTGTGTGTATTTGAGTGTGCGGGGGAGGAGTGTGTGTGTGTTTGAGTGTGTGGGGGAGGGGTGTGTGTATTTGTGCAAGGGAGGAGTGTGTGTGTGTGTACTTGAGTGTGCTGGGGAGGAGTGTGTATATATTTGAGTGTGCGGGGGAGGGGTGTGTGTGGGGTTGGCTGAGTTTGTATACTTGAGTGTGTGGGAGATAGGCTGAGTTTGCGGGAGAGAGGTGTGTTTAGGGGGTTGGCCTGAGTGTGTGTGTTTGAGTGTGTGGGGGAGAAGTTAGTGTGGAAGGGTGGCTGAGTGTGTGGAAGAGAGGTGTGTGTGGGTGTGGCTGAATGTGTGTGTGTTTGAGTGTGCCGGGGCGGGGTGTGTGTGTATTTGAGTGGGGGGGGAGGAATGTGTGTGTGTTTGAGTGTGCAGGGGAGGAGTGTGTGTTTACATGTGTGTGGGAGGGGTGTATGTGTTTGAGTGTGCAAGGTGGTAGGAGTTGCCCACTTGTCTTCTGCCCCTTGCTCCTGGTCTCAGGGGGCAGAAGATAGGCCAAAAGGGGAAGAAGTTGCCCTATGTTCCCTGTCTTCTGCCCCTTGTGGTCAGTCTCCAGCGGCTGCAGGGAGCAGAAGACAGGCCGCAGGGGACAGACTCTGGTGATTGCCCATGGCAATAGCCTATTCAGCATCCATGAAAGCTGGGTGACATTCCATCCCCCAAAGGTTGGACCCAGTATTCCTATAATGGAAAGCTGGATGTTTCCTGTGGGCGATGGGTGTCAGCCAGCTTTCTTGGATGCTGAATAGGCAACCCAGCCTATATGTATTGTGATGCTTCACTTACGTTTGGCCACCATCTTGGAACAACTCAGGGGATCTTAGCTCACGGGATCGCCGTCTTTGGTAAACTATTAATGGCAAACAAACGAAATATCACTCCGACGCCAGGTTTTATGTTGAAACTGACCTCAGTCAGTTTTATTCCTCAAACAGGATAAGTACAGGAAAACAAACATAACACAAAAACTCCTTGGCTGTCTGGCCACTGACTATACATACTCAGTCCCTCTCTACTCAGGGGTCTGAACCTAACATCCAGAACCACCAATACTGTCACACTGTAAGGGCTTCCCTAAAGCCTATGGGGGCCAGAGCTCTCTCCTCAGTTCTGCTATTGATCCAAAACTACAGGCAGCAACCACACCCCCTGTTTACCTGGAGAAGCAGGCTTTTTATAGGCCTGGAAAAACCTGGAACTGGCACGTGGGAACAGTCACCCACCCAACTGTAGCTGTTCCGGGAGAAGCCAGCCCATAATGGTTGGACGTCAGCCGTACTACATACGAGTGTCAGCAACCTAATGTTGCTGACCGACAACACCTGGCTTCCCCCACCAAGACCAGGCCCTTGGTGGCACGTTTCTAGCAGGTCTATGTCTCAACCTAGTGGCAGCACCATTGGACCACCTATGGTCACTCTGCCACATATCCTCCCCCTTTGATAATGGCCGTAGGCCTTGATCACCCTGCACAACCCTTCCTCCAGGGTCAAAGCTCCTACACAGGGCCAACGTCTTCTCTACATCCTCAGGGGCAGAGACAACATTTTTCACGTACAGCTCAGCTGTGGGCTCATACCATGCACTCATCCCATAATGGGCAACAGACTGGTCATAGCCATTTTCCATAGGTTGCACCACACATACCTGCTCTGGAAAATTTAAGTCACCACCTTCAGCCAGCATGCTGACCTTCACAGGGCTACTACTGACAATCCTAGTACCAGTGTTATCATAACTTGTAGCCTGCTTCCACACACAGACTAGCTTGTCCGCGTGCCCACTGGGCAGTGTCTTCACTATTTTGGGTGTCACAGAAACAACATAACCCTGGTTGGACCCAGCAATCACACTAGTGTCACCAGAAGCTGTAATGACATCACACCTCTCAGTGTTACTATCCACCATGACTCCTAGGGGTGCACCTGAGCCCCAACCTGCTACCTCTTTGCCTGCAGGATTATGATGAAACCAAAACCTCTCTTCAACACAAGGCCTGTGGTCTTCACTGACCATCTCCTGCCCCTTAGGATCAGCTACATCCTCTTATTCCTTGGGAAGGGGAGGCTCCTTCTCTAGGTTACTAACTGACATCTGGTCTATCTTAGTGACCACCTCATTGATAACTTCTGCTGCACTAGGACCCACTGTGGCCCCCATTACATGCATGCTAGCAATTGCAGGGTTCCCACTGCCAACCTCGACAATGACAACATTACCTGGCAGTTCACTAGTACCAGAGAACACATGCCCCTGTTCACACCTCCGTTTATCGGCTCTGTTTTGCCGCAGACCCTCTGGAGCAACGTGTAGAGATGTTTCCTGCACATCCCCTGTAACCATCTCTAAGGGAGAACTCTCCACCTCTACCAGGGTCACTCCTATATCTTGCTCACAGTCATACTCACATTGTGCGCTGGAGACAACGGCAGACACATTTATAAATGGGACATCATTCAAAGCCACTGGGCCATCTTTATGGTTCTCCCACATATACACCAAATTTGCTGTGTTTACATTAGGCAACTCAATTACACTTCTAACAACAGTAGGTGCAGAGGACATCTGGCTGCTGAGGACACCCACCTGTAGGTCTCCACATATCACCGGACATAACACCTCTGTGATAAATGTATCAGTTGCCTCCAAACCAGGCACCTCTTTACTATCTGAGGATTCGAACATGCTCACTTGCCCCACACTAGGGTTTAAGCATACATCCACCTCTGTGGTGTCTAGCAGCTCACTCTTTCCATCACAGCAGTCCTTGCGGCCATTGCAGTAAAAGCTACTGAAAACACAGCAACCATTGGAGCAAGTGACCTCAGCTGCACTACAGGTCCCAGCACAACCATCCTCTTCATTCCCTGCAGTGGCACAATCCAGATCTCAAACTAAATATGCCTTGGCACACGTTTTCTTTACACAGGTTTTTCATCAATCCCATCTGAATAATCACCATACTTACACTGCAGCACAGACTCTTCACAGAGTGTTTTGTCTTCATGGTCACTAACCGGCACATTCACACTTTTAATACCAGTCTCCTCATACACAGCAGCAGAGCAATCACATTCATGGGTTGCCTTTTCCCTTTCAGGCAACACACTTGCAGAGTTTCCATTAGAACAGGCAAACATCTCTCTGGGACCAATCGGATCAGAACATTACTGCTGACTATCCATCACAGGACTCACATCACCTGTGCTACTTATGCCACTCTCCCCTATGACCTCTAGGAGCACACTAGACCTAGTCTGCTCTATAGTTGGAGCTGGTATTTCTGCAGAAACTAATTCACACTCTGCAGTTACTGCACACATAGCCCTGACAACCATGACCCCCAGGGGCAGACCTGAGCTGCTCACTGCTACAGCACTTCTAGCCGCTTGTTCACACAGTGATGCAGTAACTGGAGCAAACCTTGGGACCCAGCTCCCCTCCTGCTGCTCAAGATGTGTGACCTGGTCATGGATCACAGACAGCACATAACCAACCCCACTGGAGCAGGCTTACCAGGTCTGATGGCTGGGTTCTGTCTGGATCTCTCTTGCGAAGGGTCCCGGGAAGCCTGGGGTGGTGCTCCACCCAGCGGGATCTCCAGGGCGTGGGGCTGGATCCTCTCTGGCCTCCTCCTGAGATTGTAGTCAGGAGTACAACTCTCCACTCTGGGGCACCTCCAACATGGCATCGCCGATGCACCATAAACACATAACTCGCACAAGTCCTCACTGGTTCCAGCTTCTCTCAAGCCTCTGGGGGCAAGAGCCTCTCTCCAGCTCCTTTGCTGCACTGCCAGCTAGCAGACCACACCCAGTCAGCTTACCTGCTGACCTTAAATACGCCAGGGAAATCCTGGCATGGAACAAGGGGAGTAATCACCCACCCTGCTCTATGCTTATTCCCAATGAAAGGCCAACCTGGGATGGCTGGAAGCCATACTAACATTTTGTTAAACGTATGTCGACAGTCTGTACTGTTGACACCTATTCAATGTTGGTCTTTCACTCCACCAAGGCTCCTTACCTTGGTGGCATGTGTTTTGATTTCTCCAGGCATATGCCCAGAATCTGGCTGGGATATACACGCCATTGCAGACCTTCACGCCTTCTGCTTTACAGTATGTATGTATGTACGTACGTACGTACGTTTGTAATGTTTATTTGCAGGTTCCCATTTGGACTACTTCGGTTTTGGTGGATTACATCGAATCAACCTTGGATCTATTTCTTTCAAATAAAATGGTTAAGGAGGGCTGGTGTCAGGGATTGTTTATTTAAATAAATAAAAGTTTTTGGGTGTAATTTGGGTGTGGTTTTTTCCATATAATTCCAGTGATTATAGTGGAGGTGTCTGACAGATGCCACTTCATTAGTATCGCTCGGGCTTGGTGTCAGCTAGCAGTGTTTCTTGTTGCCCAAGAGTGGCACTAACCCCATGTCACTATTACCCAATGCATCCGGGGTACTGGGAAGAGCCAATGTGAAGGTCTGCTTCTGGAGCAGCTGCAGGCTGGTATTTTTAGAACGGGAATGGACCAGTGTCGATGGTTCTTCCCATTCTGATAGTATCAGGCTGCAGCTGTTGGTTTTACCTTGGCAGGTTATGGAAAATGGGGGGAACCCCACGTCGTTTTTTTTTTTCAAAAATGTATTTATTTAATGAGAATCTGAACCTGGGCAACCACTTGGAGAAAAAAGGCCACACAGATCCTGGGCATCTAAACACTGTGACATCTTCTGCCTCCTCCTCCTTCGCCACTTCCAAGCCCATGCGCTCCTCTGCTGCTGATGTGCCGGAACAGCATGAGCAAGCACCAACACTGTGACATCTTCTGCCTCCTCCTCCTTCGCCACTTCCAAGCCCATGCACTCCTCTGCTGCTGATGTGCCGGAACAGCATAAGCAAGCAACAACCCCAGTCCCAGATACTGTCAGCCAATTCCCACCAGCAACACAGCCTACACCTCCCCCTTCCACCAGTGTGAACTGCACGCCATACAGAAGCCAGTCCGGCAGCCAGCCTTCTGTGTACCACGTGTGGAAGCTAAGAAACACTTTCAGCCCAGCCATCCCAAAGCGAAAAGCCTGATTGTCGGCATTGCCAGGCTTTTGGCCTTGGAAATGTTGCCTTTCCGCTTGGTGGACACAGATGGGTTCTGCCACGTCATGGCCCTGGCATACCCCCAATATCAGCAGGCATTTCTTTGCCAGACAAGCTGTCCCTGCCCTGGCCCGCCACGGTGCAGAAAAGATCTCCTGCGCGTTGGCTGAATCTGTGTCCACCAAAGTCCATCTCACTACATACACATGGACTAGTAAGCACGGTCAAGGGCGTTACATCTCACTGACTGCTTACTTGGTGAGTTTAGTGGGTGACAGTGCCTATGGTGATGGTTCTCGTCCGACACTCTTCCACACTGCTAGGATGGTGCAGAGTCCAGATCCCCAACCTCGACGGGTAGCATCACATGCCAAGAGAAACCAGGCCGTTCTCAAGTTAATTTGTCTTGGAGACTGTCAACACACAGGTGAAGGGCTGTGGATGGCTCTGTTCACTCAGACCGACCAGTGGCTGGGTGCTAAGAACCTGGTGCCAGGCAAGGTGGTGTGCAACAACAGGACAAATCTCCTTGCTGCCCTTATGATCGGTAGACTTACGCACATCCTTTGCCTGGCACACGTCATGAACCTGGTTGTGCAGAAATTTCTCAAGCACTACCCTGGTCTTGATTGTCTGCTCGAGGTCTAAGCTCACACTTCTGGCATACACAACCTGCTTTGGCATGATTGGCAGCATTGCAGTGTGATCTGGGCCTCCCTGTCCACTGTCTGAAATGTGATGTGGTGACACGCTGGAATTCCACCCTCCATATGCTCCAGCGATTGTGGCAGCAGCGTAATGCCATTATGCAGTATGAAATGTTGAATAGATGTAGAGGATTTAGAAGGCCCGACTGTTTCACAATTGTATAGGTCTTCTTTAGGCGGTGTTTCTAAGTCGAGGGCGGGTGCAGGATGACAGTTCAGCTCACAGAGTAGAGCGCATCAGGCTAGCTAGGCCTCTGGTGACGGTAAGGATGAGGAAGTGGAGGAGGATGAGGAGGCCGGTACTGATTACCCTTCAGTGGTAAGAGGTTGGCACAGATTACAGGAGGAAGAGGACGAAGATCCCGTTAGTGCCCCTCAATCCCGAGGCTTGGAGGTTCCTGGCACCATCTCACACATGAGTTCTTGGGTGCCACATTACCTGCAACATGATCCACTCATCAAGGCAATAAAAATGAACAGCGATTAGTGGGTCGTGACCTTCTTTTATCCAGGTTACAAGACAAAAGTGAGCAATTTCCTTCCACCCACAGAAATTGACAGTAGAATGCAGGAATTTGAGACAGTGACAGTGAGACAGAGAAGAACGTCAGCAACGCGGCAGCAGTAGAATGACAAATAGCCACAGCAGCAGAAGCAGCAGCAGGCAGTATGGCAGAATCCTACTGGGTGACTTTTGCAATCTTTTTTTTTACCACCTCACCAATGCCTGCAAGGCAGGGCAGCATTCAGACACACAGAGACCGACTTAAGACCATGATCCATGACTACCTGTGGCTCAACACCCATGTTTTTGGACTTGGTCTCGACCCTTTCAACTTCTGGGTGTCCAAACAGAATGAATGGCCTGAGCTTGCTTGACACATCATAGAAGTTTTATCCTGCCAAGCAGCCAGCTTTATCTTGGAACGCACATTCAGCACAGCTGGCGGGGTGATAACTGACAAACGTATCTGTCTTTCCCCTGACAACGTGGATCATTTGACATTTATAAACATGAATCTAGCGTGGATCTCTGACGATTTTGTTGCCCCGGTTGCCGATGTCACAGAATAGTAAACTGCAACACGTCTTTTTGACAATGTGAAATACACATTTAAACTATACTACATCTCATTTCTGTAGTTCCTGTGCCTGCTGCTTCTACAAACTGTAATCTATTGCTGTCAACAGCTAGATTTACAAGTCTTAGGGCTGATTTTATTTCGAAATATACATCTATATGGCCTTGATGTGCACAGTATACACCTCTTACTCCTCCTCCTTGTAGCCCTCCAAATCTTTATTTTTTAAATGCCTCCACCTGTACTAACACCAAATGTACTAAGTCCTGTTGTCCTTAACCTCTATGTTTCCCACTGGCATGTTCTTGCTGCCACCAATGTAACTGCTGCCTAATCTTGTCGAACTAGAACCTCACTTTTCCCCATTGCCTAATCTTGTCCAACCGGAACCTTGCTGTTCCCCATTGCCTAAGCTTGCCGAACTGGAACCTCACTGTTCCCCATTGCCTAATCTTGTTCCCCATTGCCTCGCTGTTCTCCATTGCTTCACTAAGTTGCTTCGCGTATCCAGTTTACTTTTCTGGATCGTAATTATAGCTTTTCCTCACCTGTATAGGTTCCCCACTGCCATGTTCTCACTGCCAGTAATGGTAATGCCACCTAATCTTGTCGAACCGGAACTTCCATGTTTCCCACTGCCATGTTTTCACTGCCAGCAATGGTTATGCTCCCTAATCTTGTCAAACCGGAACCTACATGTTTCCCACTGCCATGTTCTCGCTGCCAGCCATGGTACTGATGCCTAATCTTGTCGAACTGGAACCTCCATGTTCCTCACTGCCATGTTCTCGCTGCCAGCAATGGTAATACCACCTAATCTTGTCGAACCGGAACCTTCATTTTCCCCATTGGCATGTTCTTGCTGCCCCCAAAGCTACTGCCGTCTAATGTTGTAGAACCGGAACCATAATGTTCCCCATTGCCTAATCTTGTCGAACTGGAACCTCGCTGTTCCCCATTGCCTAATGTTGTCTAACCAGAACCTTGCTGTTCCCCATTGCGTAAGCTTGTCGAACCAAAACCTCGCTGTTCACCATTGACTAATCTTGTTGAACAGGAACCTCGCTGTTCCCCATTGCCTAATATTGTTCCCCATTGCCTCGCTGTTCCCCATTGCCTAATCTTTGATTGCCTAATTAAATTTTCTTCACTAAATTGTTCCATGTATTAAGTTTACTCTTCTGGATGGTAATTACAGCTTCTCCTCACCTGTATAGGTTCCTCATTGGCATGTTCTTGCTGCCACCAATGGTAATGCCGCCTAATCGTGTCGAACTGGAACCTTCATGTTCCCCATTGGCATGTTCTCACTGCCACTAATGTTACTGCTGTCTAATCTAGTCCACTGCACCTCCTATAGCTACGCCCCTGCTTGCAAGCTGTCCCCATCTTTTCGGTTAGCCATTGAAAGGAATGAAGTGTTTTAGCCTCTCTATTTTTTTCTGTCACTCTTAGAGCCAAATTGTCTTCACTAAGTTGTTCCACATATCAGGTTTACTCTTCTGGATGGTAATTACAGCTTCTTCTGATCTGTATAGGTATAAAAATTAACCTAAACATCTTTTGCTATTGACTTTAATAGGGTTCGAGTTCGAATCGAACCTCGAACCAAACACCACTACTGTTCGAAGTTTGACTCGAACTCGAACATTTTACTGTATGCTCATCTCTACTTACAACCATTTCAAAAAAATTGCCTTAGATGTGTTAACACACTTTAGACTGTTTGCATCGTGGAGTGGCTACCTCCCATTTTGGTTGTGCACTCCGTCCATCCATATACAGACTGTTTTTAACTAAAGCAGACAGTAGCTGGGATCTTCTCTCCCTGAAAACATGGAGGTGTGTAGAGACACCAAGAGAGGCAACATTTTAGAGTAGGTCCCTCTCTGTATTGAGGTCACCTTGTCATGGTAGATGGGCATTTACAGTTTTGATAAAAATGGACACTAACAACCTCAAAATTTTCATGTATTCCAAAGTAGCAGAAATGCTTTTTGAAAAAATTCCTATCTCATACCCTGTACGGCCACTGGAGGCAGGAGTAAGAAGTAGAAGACAAGGTGGCAACTCCTGTCCCATGTGACATTTCTCATGTCCCCTGCAGCCTGTCTTTAGAGGGAGCAGAAGAAAAGCTACAGGGGGCAGGAGACAGGACCTGAGGGCAGGAAAAAGGCAACAAGGGACAACTCTTGCAGCCTGCCTCCTTCCTTCCTCCTGTGGCAGGAGACAGGCCACAGGGGGCAGGAGACAGGCTGCAGGAGACAACTCCTGCCACCGGAGGAAGTAAAGAGGCTGGAGCCTGAGGACATGGGGAGCCAGAAGTAGGACAGGAGCGAGGAGCGGAGAGCTGGTAAATACAGTACTTACCAAGCTGACATCCTCCCAGGCAGTGTGCCTGTCCTTTTTGGGATTTTTATAGTCTAGCTGTGGAGGCCAGCCCCTGCAGTGGTGCTGGAGAAATGTCCTATGATGCTACTCTGGTGCCAATTTTGTTAAAGAACCCCCTGCAGCCTTTTGGATGCGAGAGGTTTTACCAACTCCTTTATAGAGGTTGGGAGTGGACCCCCATTTTCAGGACATCCTGCATAATCCCGGAGGGTTGGTAAGTATGGTTTCCTCGGTTCTGTAATGACAATATGAGTATACAGGTCACTCTGTCATAACAAGTGGAACAGCAGACAGACGTCCTGCTGTTCCAATGAATGCTCACTTCACCTTGCATCTCTTTCCCTCTATCTTGGTGCCTATTGTGCCCCTCCCTGTTTTAATACAGTTGTTGCCCAGTCTACCTAGCCCAAGAAATGGCAAGCTCCTTTATTCACTGGGCAAGGTAGGCGACAAGCCTATGCTTATGGGGCCCCCCGGGCAGCCACCTACCTTGCCCAATGAAAAAGACGGCCCTGCATGCCACTACTTTGCATTACTGTTCAGAAGTAAACAGCTCCAGTGATTTAAGCAGTGGCACATGACTGCTGGAGCCAATCAGTGGCTGCAGTGGTGATGTCCACGTTCTGAAGTGAGTGAATGAAAACAGGACTGGGAAGATGCTCTGCTGGAAACAGTTACTGGAGGAAGATGATAACTTTTAATTTTACAAGCCCGGAATATTGCAATCATTTTTTTATGTGGTGGACAACTCTTTTAAGGTTGTTTACAAAGGAATAATTTTGATAACATAATCCAAGATGAGCTCCACACCATAGTGAGCATTAAAAAAGTGACACTGAAAACTGATTGACTTCAACAAGCACTAGTCCTGCTGTGCCACACAAAGCTACTTTCAAATAAGTTAGCTGGCTGCACTTGTGGGGCACAAATCTTCAGAGTTTTACTTCTGAACAAGCAGAGGTACCATCACTTGTATACAATATAATTTTCTGTGATTGGCTTACTGATATTTCATTCAGCCCGTTCAGACACACCCCTTAGATGGGACACATCCCCTGTGCTGTGATAACTCCCCTCTGAGCTGTGGAAAACAAAAGTGAAACGAACTGCCTGTGATGACTGTGTCTGTATAATAAAGACTGTCTCAGCTTCTCTCTATGCTCCTCTCATAGTGATAACTCTATGCGAAGGATCTGAGCAATTACTGAGTCTCTAGCTGCTAGATTAACTCTCCCCTCATATAACATAGCCTTATACCCTGTGCTCCCCCCATATGACATCCCTATAAGTCTGCTCTACCTCCTGCCTGATAACAGAGGGGGGGGGGGGTGGAGCGTGCCTTTCCTACATTTGTTTCCTCAGTTCAGGCTGTATGTATAACTGTTTACAGCAATGCAAGTGTTCTGGTTACAAGGAACTTGTGGAGCTTGGAGATGACAGCTCTGCAGACATGAGAACATTGCAGGAGGTCTGCAGAGCTGTGACATCCTCTCCCTTCCACTGCTCACACACAATGATGATGTCACAACTCTTCAGTGAGGGAAGACATGACTACTGAGAGGAGAGGCCCGCCCCTGCATTTGAAGCTGTAACAAAAACAGCTCAAGTATCTGAAATCGTGTAATGATAAACCCCTTTAAGACCTGTAATCTGTTTATCAGTCTCCGCACATCAGATCTCCCTCCATGTCTCTTTAGGCTGGCGGGCATGCGGACTTGACTATAACTCTCTTCTAATAGCTTCCTATTGTCCAACAGCCCGCAGCTTCTGAGCTCTGTTGGTACTGTTAGTGGCCCTCAAAGTAGCACCCTGCTGTGGCACTTGGCAACCTTACCTGTTTCACAACCTAAATTTTGTTTCATGATCTGCACCTGTTAAGAAATTTTCTCAATTTGGGGGGATTTATTACTTGAGGGGCTATATTGCCACCTACTGCGAATAATTTTTCAATGATCAGCCATGTAAGTGTAAAGATTTAGGCCTTAGTGGAGCCTGTATGTTTATTATATAATTTATAATTAGCCCGTGCCAAAACATCCCCCTCAAAAACTATTACAGCCAATTGATTATCAGCCCCTGAAAGAACCCCAAAAGTGATTAACCCGGGATCAAATCGAATACTCTGCTCCATCTGCTATAAAATCCCCACCAACTCCAACGCTCATCAACCCCACTAACTTAACGCCATTTACATACTACACCCCTCCATCCGCTCATCCCCGACAGAACCCTGCCAAGAACAATACTGTTGATCTCTTTTTATAAGAACTAAATTTCCAAATAACAATACTACCAACTATTCATTGCCCATAGTGTATATGAATTACAAACTATTTACCTGCTAAACAAGAATTAGATTTTCTCAATAAAGTGTTGGTTGACCGCTCGAACGTGCTACATCCCCAGTGTGCCGTCATTCGCGCCAAACCTAACAAACACAAGGACCCACACTTATCTCTCATGATATTATTGAGAACACATGTGCAACCCCTCATCACAGAAAATCATCTCTGTCACATTCATACCCCATCCGAACGATATGGTATATGCCCGATCAGTATCAGTGGCTCAACCTATCCTCAGACCCAATCGCTAAATGTCTCTCCAACAGCTCCTAATACAATCGCGGCCACATAACCAGACATTTTTATTACGTAATACCCTGTGGCGTCGCTCTTTATTTTTCTGATACCTTCAACAAAAATTGCTATTTCAATAATTATATCTCTCCCAATCCATCTGATCTCAGTTATCTTATCTGACTATAGAAAATCCTTGTCGAGTATGCGCAGCCATCTTTCCTTATTGCTAGACAAAACTCTGTGAAACTTTCTCCCATCCGAATCTTATTGTTTTAGAATAATAATTAGCCCCTATTTGGAATCCGTTCTCAACCTGCACACCTCGCCTTTTGCGGGGCGCGCACAGATCTTAAGGCGCGCACCAAGCAATAACACGTTCCTTTCAGTTGTTGATGCAGGTTTCTCACAAAACGCGGGCCGGTATGCTCCATGTCCTACAGAAAGGTTTTCCGTGTTGTCGTTTCCATTCTTAGCCTACGGTGTTTTTTTAGCTTTCAGCGCCCGCGTCCGCCCTTCAACTCCATTTGAGGTCTTGCCTTTCTCTAGGGAAAAATTACAATTAGAAGCTCATGTTTCAAAAAGCTTCGCTGGGTGGGAAGTCTCATTAGCCGTTGGATATCTTCGTCTATTTCCGGTCTATGGCCTACGTACCTGGCACACGGCCAAATATGCAGTCAAACGGTAACAAGTAACGATCTTGCAGTTTGTATCAGCTAAAACATTCAAACACCCCCTATGTATCTCCCCCATCAAAACCCGCCCGAACCCCCACTTCCTCCCGACTTCCCGGAGCACGAACACCAGAATTCGCAAATCACGCATCACCATACTAATGTATAGTGTAGTACAAAAAGAAAACCGTCCCTACTCCTTTTATGACCCGCCTACCTACAGTCTAATCATTACACCACCCAAGCCCATATATAAATTCAAACCAAAATATCAGCGACTAATACTCAACAAAATTACACCTCCATTAAATCAATACACTATACCACACTAATAAGATCTACCACCTACCATTAACCAGTTTGAATATAATACAACAAAATTACAGCATTTGATAATATATTCACCACCAGTCCCGCACCCCACACAACGAATAATACAGCATAGCCCCTCACCAACTTATTTTATTAGCTCACATCCTTACACCAGTAGGAATTACTACCCTCAAATACTACCCAAAAAAGACTATCGATTCCCAACACAGTGTTCTAACAATACTCAGAACTGACCCTCGTCCCAATCATTATCCGCCTTGACATGTAACAAAAACACCCGACAACATACAGATCACATAGACACACATGGAGCCATCTAAGATTGCAAAAGTCAAGATGATGAAAAAACACTTTAAGCAGGCAAAAACAGTTGTGCAACTCGATCACCTCACACCCCTTGATCCAACCTCTCATTCTCCATAACACTCTATGGGTGGTAATATAAAATATGAATACCCTCAGTCAGCAGATAAGTCTACTACATCTTGTGGACTTCAGAAGGTTTTTAACAGTGAATTGATGGTTAGGAGGAAAGGAAGATCAAGATAAGTTATTTTGGGACTAAACATTCATTAATAAAAGAAAAAACTGAAGCACCCAGATAGAAATTATGTATTGCTGCCAAATTTGGCATGCAATTTTGTCTCAGGTAGATATGTAAATGATAAGACACTGAGTCTTGCCACAAAAAGGCGTAAAAGTGCATTCCCAGTTGCCCTGTAAAAAGGCATTTAGAGGGTACCTTTGGGAAGTTTACCTTTTGATGAGGGATTGTTGAATAGACGCCTTCATAATGCACTCAAATACATTTTGCTTAGTTGACAAACTCTGATGGTGGGGTTTAAAAAAAAAGGCATGATATTGAGCGCTTCAATCCTGCCTTTGCTGTGGAGCGACTCACAGTCCCAATTGCTGGTTTGATGATCTTGTGAGTGATCACATAGGATAGTTGGTCAACCTGAGTAGTGATATATTGAGCAGAGGTACACTAAGAGTGCAGCAATTTATGAAGAACTACCTGCAGCCACTTGTGTAACCTCTTACGGCAGTGCTTCCAACTGGAATTTTTATGCCGGGTTATGCTCACACATACACAGCAATGATTTCCCATGACTATCTCCATCAGACTCATTTGCCAGTCCTATAACCAAATCTATCACCAACTAAGCATGTATGGGACCACCTGGGATGCCAGCTTCAGTAACCTATGAGTTTGCAGGATCTACTGGCCCAGGCACAACATCTGTGGGTAAATATGCTAAAGGAAGCTATACATATACCTGCATACTTTCATGCACAACTGTATCTCACCTATCCAGGCTATCATATCAAGATACCTATCATATCATGTATCCAGACTAGAGGCTGGCCAATAGGATACTAGAGCCTCCATTTAATTATACAGTTTTCAGTACAGTAAACTTATCCTTTTGCTTTAATGTTGTGATTCCTTACTTATATCATCGCTATATTCACCAATATAAAGTTTAATTCCGTTCCAATAACAAAGTCTTGGTGCATTATTTTTTTATCAATTAGTGTATTTTTGCTTTTTTGGAACTGTGACTTACACTAGAATTCTTTCTTGGAAACTGATCCACATTAGTCCCCGGCGCCGCCGCTATCCGCCGCCGATCGTTAGGGTCCTAAGCCGCTACCAGTCGCTAAGCTGTCGGCTTAGCGGTTTAGGACCTTGGCGACGGCAGCGGTGGCGGGACTAACTGTATGTGCGTCCGCCGGACGCACATACAGTTAGATGCTTCAGCGGAGCAGAGAGCTCCGCGGAGTAATCTGTGGCCGCAGTCAGGATGCGGCTCTGTGCGCGCCGGAGTGCACAGCCCAGCGGCGTCGCGTCATCACGCTGCCCGCCGCGGCCTGGTGACGTCACGCCGCTGAAGAAAAGACCGGGAGCAGCGACAGCGGCAGGAGACGAGGTCAGGTAAGTGCTGTCAGGTATTACTTTTAATTAGCGCTATTCATGCTGGGGCCTATTAGCTACTGTTATATGTGCAGGGAGGCGGGCTATTATCTATTGTTATATTGCAGGGAGGGGGGCTATTATCTATTGTTATAAGTGCAGGGAGGGGGGCTATTATCTATTGTTATATGTGCAGAGAGGGGGGCTATTATCTATTGTTATATGTGCAGGGAGGGGCTATTATCTACTGTTATATGTGCGGGGGGCTATTATCTATTGTTATATGTGCAGGGAGGGGGGCTATTATCTATTGTTATATGTGCAGGGAGGGATGCTATTATCTATTGTTATATGTGCAGGGAGGGGGCTGTTATCTATTGTTATATGTGCAGGGAGGGGGGCTGTTATCTATTGTGTATATGTTCAGGGAGGAATGCTATTATCTATTGTTATATGTGCAGGAGGGTGGGTTTTTATCTATTGTTATATGTGCAGGGAGGGATGCTATTATCTTTGTTATATGTGCAGGGAGGGATGCTATTATCTATTGTTATATGTGCAGGGAGGAGGGCTGTTATCTATTGTTATATGTTCAGTGGAGGGGGGCTGTTATCTATTGTTATATTTGCAGGAGAGGATCTATTTATCTACTGTAATATGTGCAGGGAGGGATGCTATTATCTATTTGTTATATGTGCAGGAGGAGGCTGTTTATCTATTGTTATATGTGCAGGGAGGGGGTCTTTGTTATCTATTGTATATAATGTGCAGGGAGGGATGCTATTATCTACTGTTATATGTGCAGGGAGGGATGCTATTATCTATTGTATATGTTGCAGGGAGGAGGGCTGTTATCTACTGTTTTATGTTGCAGGAGGGATGCTATTATCTACTGTTATATGTGCAGGGAGGGATGCTATTATCTACTGTAATATGTGCAGGAGGATGCTAATTATCTATTGTTATATGTGCAGGGAGGGGGGCTATTATCTACTGTTATATGTGCAGGAGGGATGCTATTATCTACTGTTATATGTGCAGGGAGGGGGCTATTATCTACTGTCATATGTGCAGGGAGGGGGGCTATTATCTACTGTTATATGTGCAGGAGGGGGCTATATACTACTGTAATATGTTGCAGGGTAGGGGGGCTATTATCTACTTATATACAGTGCAGGAGGAGCTATAATCTACCTACATATGTGCTGATGAGCCTATAAGCTACCTACATATATGCTGTGAGGCCTATAAGCTACCTACATATGTGCTGTGAGGCCTATAAGCGACCGTACATATGTGCTTTGAGGCCTATAAGCTACCTAAAATATACACGTGCTGTGGGCTATAAGCTATCTATATACCTGCTGGGGGACCTAAACCTGCCTATATACCTGCTGGGGACCTAAACCTCCTATATACCTGCTGGGGGACCTAAACCTGCCTATATACCTGCTGGGGGACCTAAACCTGCCTATATACCTACTGGGGGATCCATAACTTGCCTATATACCTGCTGGGACCTAAACCTGCCTATATACCTACGGGGGGATCCATAACTTGCCTATATACCTACTGGGGATCCATAACCTGCCTATATACCTGCTGGGGACATATAAACTACACACCTACCTACTGGAGATATATAAAGTATATAACCACCTTCTGGGGGGCGTATAACTTACTGGGGACCCTTTTACCTTCACTGGGGGACACATAATTTACTGCGTTGTGAAGTCGCTAACAGTCGTTAAGCCGGTTGTTAAGGCCGCAGCTCAAGTCTGTTGATAAGAGTTAGCAATCGACTCCGCGGACTCCAGTCGGTTGTTAAGCCAGTTGTTAAGGCCTCAAGTCGATTGTTAAGACCTTAGCAATCGACTCCGGGGACTAATCCACATATTAGTAAGTAATCTGTGAAATCATGCTGTACTGTTTATTATTCTTTTTATTTCAAAATATATATAAGAGAGAAGTAATTTTATAAATGGTAACCTCCAGACTTTTTTCAATCAGATGTCTAAAGTATGTTGTAAAAGCGCTGTGACTAAAGGTACAGCCTCATCACAAATGGATATGGCTAGTCTGTGTTCCGCAGTAGTGACCTTCTTGTTCCATTGAGTGGCAAGCGTTCAGTTGATGTATTCCACTTAGTAAATGCTTCTGTATTACTCTCTTTGGCTTGTATTTGAATGTGGGAAAGTGGAAGAAATAATGTATAAAAGCCTGACCTTGTCACAGTGTCAAAGCTTTTTAATACAACTCAAAAAGCTTTATTTTTATCCATTAATTTATGCTCTATGAACAAAATGACAAGAAAGTATGTTATCAACGAGATTTTGAGCATTTATTTTAAAGGTCATTTAACTGGGTATGTGTTATTGGTTTTTATAAAAAGTGATAGACTTCTTTTTGTAGTCCTTTTCATAGAGCAGTTTTTACATTTTAATGCATTGGAGCTGCAAACTCTATTGCAAAATGTGAAAAGTCCAATTCCCCTGAATGCAGCAATTTTCCCCTTGGGAAATTTCCTATTGTTTAAATTTACGTGTTTACCCATGCCCAAGGGATATTTTGGTTCACTAAAGGAGCAGTGTACATTTTGCTCTTTTATTCTGCAGGAAAGATAACTAATTGAGATAACAGCAAAAAAACTAAAAAAACCCTTTAATTAAAATCACCCAATAGTCAATGACCACTTGGGGCCCGGACAAAAAAAATTTCTGACGGGAAAAAGGGACCTGTGACTTTAACTTTCTGCTGGGTTTATTTTGCACACTTTTTTTTCACAGATTTTTCCCCCCTTCCCGGTTTTTCCCCAACCCAAAAATCAACAACCTCAGAGTTTGAATACAATAATTTTTTTATAGCTACAGAATCTGCCTTGAAATCTGTAGAGAAAAAAATCTGCAAGAAACCTGCACCAAAATTCACATACTTTGATGCAGCTTTATTGTTGTGGATCCACCTGCAGAAAATGTGGACGTTCAGCTGCAGACCAGTATTTCCATCCCACATGCACAGACTCTTAAGGGTTTAAAAAAATGGGGCCAAAAAACCAACCCCTTTATGCATCCACCAATGGCTGCATGAGTTTGCTTTGGGAACCTTTGACCTACTTCTTGTTGCTTTCTTTGAGACAACAAACATCACATAGCCTAAATTTAATGAACGGGTTAGGGCCCTCCCACGAAACTATGCCAAATTAAAAACAAGGGCATTTAAACCAAAAACTTTACCAAAAAGTAAATTTTTAAAGGGTTAGATCTAAAATATAATTTTAAAAAATTTTATTTTAAAAAGAACCAAAAAAAAACCCTTTTTTTATCCAAAAAAATTTAAAATTTCCTACCCCAAAAAAAGGGATACCCGCCCCCGATAAAAGGGAAACAAAAATTTTAAAAAGCCTAGGCTACCAGAAGTCCTAATAGTTCTCTAATGATGCCCCCTTTTATTTTTTTTAAAAAAAACCGGGGCTAGCTTCAAATTATAAAACAGAAAAAAAAAAAAATTGGGGGTTTTTTGGTGCCCCCAAAATTTTTTTAAAACACCAAAAGTCCTAGGTATAAAAAACCCAAAAAAAAATGTAGTCCCGTTTAAAAGGGGAAAAAAACTAACAAAAAAGGGGCTTTTTGCTCTGGGGCACGGCGGGGGATCACTCTGTCACCACACTTTCATTTTTCCCCTAGCAACCCGGCCCCTAATGAAGAAGGGGATCTGCCCCTTTTGATTTTATGGTAAATTTGGGTTTTTCCCCTCAACTTTCCTGCGGTTTTGGGGGGTGTGCCCGGAGGGGCCCTTGATTGCCAAAATGCCAAAAATGACGCAGGAGAAAGTAGGGGTTAAAAGGTTTCAAAAACATTTCCCCCCCCGGCCTCTTTTCCCCACTCCAGGCAAGTTTGGGATGCCCCCACGGGACTGGTCAGCATTTTAAAAATTTAAAAAAAAGTTCTTCCAGTCCAAGCCCTTCAGTTAGCTAATGCAGAAATTTGTGCCCTAAATAAAGTCCCCATTGCATAAATGCCTTCAGACTCCCGTCTGGGATAAAACCACCCCGAGTATCCTTCACAGCCCAGTTGAGGGCCTTTCCTTTTGATTCCCTTTTCCCCTTTTTTTTATCCCCTTCATGCGGCCCAAAGGGATTGGAAAAAATTAAAGCGGGGCCCGAGCCCTGAGGCCCGCTAGCAATTTTCAAAGTGGCATAAAGGTTTGCACCTTTTTGACAGGGTTGCAGAAAGATGATGGGTGACATGGGTTAAACCCAAACGTGGAAATGAGTGGAAAGAACCATTTTTCTCCAAGGGGGGGAAAGGGGCAGGCTCCCCTGGAGATACAGACCCTCAAAATACCTGTGCTTACATATCTCCCTCGACCCCTACCCTGTGTAAGCTTGACATGGCGATTCCCGCCATTAGCTGGTGATTTGACATGGACTGGTTACATTTCTGCAAAAAATAGCACAAATAGACACGTTCCTGAGACAGGTGCACAGACTGTCAGCTAAACACAGGGGCAAAGTAAAGGTCAAAGTCAATACAGACTAGTACTGCAATTATTAATGAACATTATCAAACATTTTTAACCCTTAGTAGTATGTTGTATCACCAACTCCTGCACACTAAACAAAGAGATGCCAAATCCAAATGCCAACAGTTATATGATAGTAAACATACAGTATATAATAGATCAGAAACTACTATATCAATGGGTTATGTGACTAAGAATGTAGGGACTTATTAAAAAATTCCAATATATAACCCGGAGAGATACCAAGTTAGAATACTGCAGATTTCATCATAGTAAACAAATTAAGAGAACCATAAACTACTAAAAATGGCTTTCAATGTCAATGCTTATCAAAAAAGTTTTTACCAATGTCAAAGCTTATCAAATGAGGTTCCGATGAGTTTCCCCCTTGATTAAAGGGCTCATTAGGGAACAAAACATTTTGCAAATTGCAGTAACCCAAACTGCAATGTACCAAAATGATGCATAAAACTCAGGGAGGGAACAGCGGAGATGATGGGAGTAGTAGTGGTCACGGTGGCTTCACTCACCACACCTCTCATGCTTTCCCCAGGCGTCAGTGCAATGGTGGTGGAGTCTGCAGACATGATGGTGGTATTTCCCAGGGACACACTTTAGTGGTTGTAGTCCTCTAACTGCTAGTGATGGTGTTGTGAGCAGGCTCGGACTGGGCCGCCGGGGGACCGGGGAATCCCCCGGTGGTTCCCCCGAGGCCGCTGTGGGCCCCGGAGGCAGGTGGCCGTCGCTCCACGGGCCCCGGCGGGCATACGTTCATTGGACGCCAGGATCTGCGTCCCCGAGGCGCCCAGAGACGGGCCCCCACGTAGTGGGGACTAATGTCCAACTCCGGGGGCTGCGCTGTGTCAGCGGAGCACAGCGCCACTTAGCGCTGCGCTCCGCTGATCTCCCTGACAGACTGAAGGCTCTAAGCCTTCTGCCTGCGGGGGCGCGGCCCCTATGCTGACGTAGGGCGGGCGAGGTGACGTCACTTCACACGCGCCTACTATGCATGGAGCCAGTACGGAGCGGCGGTCTCGGATGACGGCCGGAGCAGGGTGCCCGAGCAGGTAAGTGGTGTTTGTTGTTTTTTTTTTTTAACTACAGGGTGGTCCTGGCTACAAGGGGGGCTCTGAATACTGGGGGTTCACCATGCTACAAGGGGGGGCAGTGACTACAGGGGGTTCCTGGCTACAAGGGGGGGGCTCTGACTACAGTGGGTCCTGGCTACAAGGGGGTCCCATACTACAGGGGGTCCGTGGCTACAAGGGGGGCAGTGACTACAGGGGGTCCTGGCTACAAGGGGGTCCCTTATATCAGGGTTGGTTCCTCTGGACTACAAGGGTGGGATTGATACAGGGGTAGGAGGTACTGGCTACAAGGGGGGCAGTGACTACAGGGGTGTACCTGGCCTACAAGGGGGGGCTCTGGACTTACAGTGGGTCCCTGGCTACAAAGGGGGTCCCTTACTACAGGGGGTATCCCAGGCTAAAAGGGGGGACCGAGTGACTACAGGGGTTCTCTGGCTACTTGGGGGGAGTCCCTTATACAGGGGGGTCTGGCTATCAAAGGGGGGGGGCTCTGAATACCAGGAGGACCCGGCTACAAGGGGGGTGCAGTGACTACTAGTGGGTCCCTGGCTACAAGGGGGGGCTCGCACTACATGTGGGTCCATGGCTACAAGGTGCCCTTTTACTACAGTGGGTCCCTGGCTACAAGGGGCTATCGCGGGGCAGTGATCTACAGGGGGTCCTGGCTACGGGGTCCATATACTACAGGGTGGTCCCTCGGCTACAAGGGGGGGGCTCCTGACTACAGGGGTCCATGGTTACAGGGGTCCCTAATACAGGGGTCCATGGCTACATAAGGGGGGCTCTAATACAAGTGGGTCCCTGGCTACAAGGGGGGGCTCTGGACTTACGGGGTCCATGGGCATACAAGGGGGTCCTGACTAGCAGGGGGTTCCTGATACAAGGGGGGTCCTGGCTACAAGGGGGGGCTCTGACTACCAGGGGGTCCCTGCTAATCAAGGTGGTCTGACTACAGGGGGTCCCTGGCTATCAAGGGGGCTCTGAATACAGGGGGTCCCTGGCTACAAGGGGGTCCTGACTATACTGTGTGCCGGTCTACGAGACGACCTCACTCCCAGGGGACACAGGTCATATTGGCTACAAGGGGTTCCCTGGCTAAACGGGGGGGCCTGGTAAGGGGGAGGCTCGGACTACAAGGTGTCCCTGGCTGCTACAGGGGGCCTTGGATACCTACGGGGGCCCACTGACTAAAAGGGGGCTCTGACTACAAGGGGGGACCTCTGACTAACAGGATGGGGCCATAGGCCTACAAATGGCTAAAGGGGGGAGCCACTGGCTACAAAAGGGGCCTGGCTACAAAAGGGGCCTTGATAACCTACAGGGGTCCCTGGCTACTCTAAGGCGGTCCCTGGCTACCTAAAAGGGGCCCTGGCTTCAAGGAGGGGCCCTGGCTACAAGGGAGGCCCTGGCTACAAAGAGGGGAACTGGGCTACCTACGGGGGGCCCATGACACCCTACATGGGGGCCCTGTCTAACCATACAGGGGGCTCCATGACTACAAGGGGACCCTGACTACAAGGGGGCCCCTGGCTACTAAAAGGGACCTGGCTAAACTAAAGGCGGGGCCCTGCCTTACCTAAAGGGGGGCCCTGGCTAACCTAAAAGGGGGCACCTGGTAACAAAGTGGGGCCTGACTACAAAAGGGGCCCCGGACTACAACAAGGGCCCTGCTGCAAAAGTGGGCCCTGGCTACTAAGAGGGCCCTGACTACCTAATAGGCGGCCCTGAGTACCTGGCTACACTAAGGGGGGTCCCTGGCTACAACGGGGGATCCCTGGCTACAAGGGGGGGCCCTGGCCCTAACAAGGGGGCCCTGACTTACAAGTGGTCCCTGGATACAATGGGGGGGGGCCCTGCTCCTACAGGGGGGCCCTGCTACAAAGGGATGGCCCCTGACTACATGGGGGGACCTGGCTACCTTAAAAGGGGGCTTCTGACACAAGGGGGGCCCTGGCTACCTAAAGGGGGGCCCTGGCTGCAAGGGGCCCTGACTACAAAGGGGGCCCTGGCTACCTAAAAGGGGGCCTGACTACAAGGGTGGGCCCTGGCTACATTAAGGGGGCCCTGACTACACAGATGGGGCCATGGCTACCTAAAGGGGGGTCCTGACTACCTACAGGGAGGCCCTGACTACAAAGTGGGGCCTGACTACCTAAAGGACGCCCTGTCTTCCTACAGGGGGCCACTGACTTACATTGGGGGCCTGGCTACCTAAATACTAAAATGGGCCCTGACTTACCTACACAGTAGCTAAAGGGGGGGGGGATGACTTCCTGCCACACTACTAAAGGAGACCCTAACTGCCTGAAACACCTAATGGAGGCCTTAATGCTTATACTACTTTGGAAGCCCTACTTGCTGCAAACTACCTAATGGAGGCTTAACTGCCTGTATACTACTTCATGGAAGCCTAACTGCCTGTATACTACCTAAGGGGGTCCACTATACTGCTCTGCAGTCCTATATAAAAGGGGGGACCTAACTACCTATGCTTACCTAACTAGGAGAAACAACCTACTACGGACTGGGGCCTTGCACCTATTTGCCCTACCTTACCTTGGATTTGCTACCTACTGATAAATATAATTGAGAGGGCAGCTGCCCATATTTGTAGCCATTATCTCCAGAGGGGATTGTCCTTCCTCACACCCCACCATTAGGATACTAGGCCTCTCAAGTTATGGATTGATAACTGCTTCCCACCCCTGGGAAGTCTGTTACAGAGGTGGGAATTGTAAAGAGCTGCTGGAAATTGAGGATCTAAGATATTTGTGTGTAATTTGCTGCAGATGATTTGTGGCAGGACAAGTCATATGGAGGTGGGAACGGAAGCTGAAGAAAAGTAATAAGAACGTTCATGAGAGAGAGAACGACCTCATCAGATAGGACGTCTTCCGGTTAGAGTACCTGATTTCTGGGGTTATGTTACTTCTATAGTGGTCAGTGCCTGTATTCACTGATAATGTGATGTGACCTGAGCTGGTGTCTGACTCTATGTGGTTCTATATGCGTGGTGTTGTAGGTTTTACCTGTGTGGTGTTGACCTCTATATGGTGGGTGTAGGTTATACATGAGCTGGTGTCTGACCACTCTGTGGTCTCCATATGGGGGTGTTTAGGTGTGATACATGAGATGGTGACTGAACTCTAAGTGGTCTCTATATGGCGGTGTTGTAGGTTATACCCCCAACACATGTGCTGCGTGGAATAACCTCTTATGTGGTTCTATATGGCGGTGTTGTAGGTTATATCGGCTCCGTATAATGCCAGGTACGGTGCCCCTATTGACCCTGTTTTTTGGAGTTAATTTTATTTTCTTGCTGGGTTTTTTTTAGGGGGTGGTGGGGTGCGTGCCCCAAAAGGAAAAACGTGGGGGGATTTGTATGGGGGACTATTGGAGGGGGTATTGTTGTGGGTGGAGGGGGGATATTGTTGTGGGTGGAGGGGGATATTTTATGGGGTGGTGGGGGAATTGTATGTGGGGGGAGGGGATATGGATGAGCTACTTAGCCCTGTGTTATGATATGTTAGACTGAAAAATTTGTGTGACTCCCCCTTGAAATTTTTTAAAAAAAAAAAATTTTTTTAATTAAATTTTTTAAAAGGGGGGGCGTTTTTGTCGAGAGGGGGTAATATTTTCATAAACGTAGGGGGGGCCCCCAAAGAAAATTTCCCCGCTGGCCCCAGACCCCCCAGTCCGCCACTGGTTGTGAGGTGTCCATGATGGTGCAATGCAAATAATCAGGCCGGAGTTTAGACATAGCAGGTTTTCAAAAAAATTTTTCGCCTTTATTTTCGAAAGGTGCATCACGAATTTTAAAAACTGGGGAAAAAAACTTATGTCCTCACATGTCATGTTTCTTTTTAAGGGTGGCGAACAGTAAATGTTCGAGTCGAGCTTTAAACAGTTGGTGTTGGTTGAGGTTTGATTAGCACTCGAACCCCATTAAAACAATTGGGGGTAGATGTTTTGGTTTAATCCTTACAGGTGAGGAGAAGCTGTAAATTCATCCTAACAGTTAACTGGATCGTGGAACAACTTAAGGGCAGTATGATCGGAGTTTGGCCCCTTTTTTAGGCGTTACTGAGCCTCACAGTGCCATCCCTGGGATGCGTATGCGTGTTAGGCGCAAAACCTTCGACTTTTTAATGCCCTAAATAAAGGGGGTTTTTGTGGGGACGCTGGGGCGTTTTGGGTGGGACGCGGCCATTTGAAAAACCGAGCCTGCATGATTGCAGGGCGGCAAAATAAGGCGCATTACGTTACAGGCAGACCTGTTTTGTGGTCTATGTGAGCGGAGAATCGAAGTGGGCTTGGAATTCTTGTAATGTGATATTCTACCTTTCTTAAAATAAATGTTTGTCAAAAAGAAAAATAATTAAGCAAAAAACCCGCTTGCAGGACCACAATCCCAGCAACACCTGTGTGTGCTGCCTTTTTTTGTATATACTGAATTCATTAAAGTTGAAAGCAGCCCAAATACATCTAAAATTGTTGTTATGAAAAATGTGTAATAAAACATCTGTACAACATCATCAGTGGCTTATTTGATGTTAAATTAGTGTAATTTTCACAGACTTTGGAATACATTTTATTGTGGAAAATTTTGTTTAGAGGAGTAATATTTTATATTGGCTTTAAATTTTTTATTGGTAAAAATTTACTCATACATTATTTCATTTTTATAGCACTTGGATATGTCGTTTTATTAATTACTTCATTTAAATGACAAATCCATTTTATTCTTGTACTGGTGTAAGGCTCTGTTCACCCGGCTTATTTCAGGGCGAATTTGCGGACGCAAATCCGTCCGGAAATACATTTCAAATATGTGTCACAAAGTGTGGCACGTATTTCGCGTCGGAAATACATTCCCCATTATTTAATATTTTCACAAAAAAAAACATGAAAACTGGCGCTCTGACGCGCCGATCTTTATACATGTCGCCCTTAGTGAAGAAAATTTGAGAGGCTAAAATACTTCATTCCTTTCAATAGCTAACTGAAAAGATGAGGACAGCTTGCAAGCAGGGGTGTAGCTATAGGAGTTGCAGCAGTAGCAGCTGCATCTTGAATGGGGCCCAAAAGCCCCTTTGACACATAAGAAGACGCCGGTATTGGAAATGGCATATGGAGCCCCATTTCACTTTTTGCACCAGGGCCAAGAACTTCAAGTTATGCCTCTGTTTGCAAGCTTTGTAAATGTGATATATGTGGTGGCAGCAAGAACATCCAAACGGGGAACATGGAGGTTCAGCAGGCAGGGGCGTAGTTATAGGGGGTGCAGCGGTAGCAGCCGCTACAGGGCCCTGCATCCTCAGGGGGCCCAAAAGCCCCTTTGACACATAAGAAAACACCGGTATTGGAAATGGCACATGGTAATTGGCAGGGGTGCCAATAGGGCAGTACGGGCAGTACTCCTGTCAGGGTCCCTAATCAAAAAGGGTCCCACTGATATGTTAAAAAATAGGAACTAGTATTGGGTGGGGGCCCCATTTGATTTGGCTGTATGGGGCCCTGAAACGGTTAATAGATGACTCATGGCATCCCTGGTAACGGGGAGGCCCCATATCACTTTTTGTACCAGGGCCCAAGAACTTGAACTTACGCCTCTGCAGGCTGGACTAGATTACACGACAGTACCATTGGTGGCAGCGAGAACATGCCAATGGGAATCATCAAGGTTCAGTATAACAGGACTTAGTACATTTGGTGGTATTAAAAGTGGAGGCGTTTTAAAAAATAAAGATTTGGAGGGCTACAAGGAGGAGGAGTAAGAGGTGTATGCAGTGCACATCAAGGTCTGAGACACTGCTGGCTGCTGGGCAGGATAAAACTTCTATAGTGTGTCGAGCAAGCTCAGGCCATTCATCCAGTTTGAACACTCAGAAGTTGAATGGGTCCAGACTAAGTCCAAAAACATTGATGTTGAGCCACAGGTAGTCATGGACCATGGTCTTAAAGGAGTTGTCTCACTACAGGCTTTCAGCCTACTTCAATGTGTCTGGCAGCAAAGAATTTTTGAATTCAGGGGCGTGCTTCTTGTCTGCCTCTTCTCCTCCACCTTCCCCCCTCCCCTCAGCACACAGACAGCTCTCCTTCTATACAGCAGGGTGGAGGGTGAGGGGGTTTGCTACTCACTGCTGGATCAGCTGCACTGTCAGCTCCACAGAGTCAGGAGACAACAGGGAGAGGGCTGATCTATGAGTGTGGAGAGGTCTGTGAAGCTGTGTATGCTAATAGCAGAGCAGGGGGGGATGCAAGTGTTCCTATACCCCCTGCTTAGCATACAGATCTCCACATCTCAAGCAACAACAAACAAACCCTGTCAGAACAGACACAGAGCAGCTGTGAAGTGAGTTACTATAATCACAATTTGTCACTAATACAGCAGAGCAGGGAGGGGTATAAACCGTTCACATGCTCCCCTGATTTGTTCTATTATTATAGTCAAAGCTCCACAGATACATAATGATTATAGTAACACTCTTCACTGCTGTCAGCCTCACCTCTACTCTCCTCAATCTGTGTAGAGAGCAGGAGGGAGCAGGCACACACAGGGTTAATCCAGGCAGCACAGCTACACAGACACAGAAGCCAGAGCCCTCCCCCTCCCTTCCCTACAGAAGCATACTGTGCAGGAGGGGCTCTGTGCTCAGACCTGTATTCAGAAACAGATGAGTCACCAGGACTGGCAGCCAGTGAGATAACAATCAACAGGTCAAGTGCTATAGAGATTTGATGCACTACTACTAACAGGGATAACTCAAAATCAGTAGGACATTTGTAACGAACATATATTGCAACACTGCTTGTTTTTTAAAGATCTTTGAATTAAAACCCAATCAGTGTAGCGAGACAAACCCTTTAAGGTGGTTTCTGTGTGTCTGAATGCTGCCCTGTCATGCAAGCATTGGTGAAGTGGTAAAAATCGATTGCCAAATGTCACCCAGTAGGGTTCTGCCACATTGCCTGCTGCGGCTATTTGCCATTCTACTGCTGCTGCGTTGCTGACGTTGTTCCACCGTGACATTAGAAAGTGAAGACGCAAAAGATTTCTTGAGTTGACAATGAGCACTGTTTCAAAATCCTGCATTCTACTGTCAATTTGTGTAGATGGAAGGAAATTGCTCACTTTTGTCTTGTAACGTGGATCAAGGAGTGTGGCCACCCAGTCATCACTGTTCCTTTGTATTGCCTTGATACATGGATCATGTTGCAGGTAATGTAGCATCGAAGCCCTCATGTGTGAGATGCTGTCGGTATCTCCCAAGCCTCAGGGTCGAGGGGCACTAATGGGATCTTCCACCTCTTCCTCCTCCTCCTGTAATTTGTGCCAACCTCTTACCACTGAAGGGTAATTCATTTAACCCGGTGGTGTCACCACCCTGCCTCCTCACCCTCCTCCACTTCCTCATCCTGACCGTCACCAGAGCCCTGGCGAGCCTCATGTGCTCTACTCTGTGAGCTGAACCGCCGTCCTGCACCCGCCCCCGACCGCCGTCCTGCAGAACCACCGCCTAATGAAGACCTATACAATTGCGAAACAGTCAGGCCTTCTACATCCTCCGGCGAGTAAAGCTCTGTGTCTGTCTCCTCCAGCACTGCTGGGACCTGCTGCCGCAGAGTGCCTAACGTTTGTTCCAATAAAAATATAACCAGAACTATCATACTTGCAAGGGCATCGTCCCGACTGACCATTTTGGAGGTCTCTTCAAAACTGCCAGGATGGTGCAGAGATCCTTCACCTGTCTCCACTCCCTATGGGTCAACAACCCGAGGGCCACACCACTGCTAGTCAGATCAGCATGTGGATTGTGGAATTCCAGTGTGTTGCCACATCACATATCAGACAATTGACGGGGAGGCTCAGATCACGCTGCAACGCTGCCAGTCATGCCAAAGCAGGGTGCGGATGCCGGAAGTGTGAGCTAAGACCTCAAGCCTTCCTCAGCAGACAGTCAAGAGCCAGGTAGCGCTTGAGAAATTTTTGCACAACCAAGTTCAGGACGTGTGCCAGGCAAGGGATGTACGTAAGTCTACCAATCTTAAGGGCAACAAGGAGATTGCTCCTGTTGTCACGCACCACCTTGCCTGGCGACAGGTTCTTAGCACCCAGACACTGGTCGGTTTGAGTGTGTAGAGCCGTCCACAGCTCTTGACCTGTATGTTGACAGTCTCCAAAACAAATTATTTTGAGAACGGCCTCATTTCTCTTGGCACGTGATGCTACTTGTCAAGGTTGGGGATCTGGTCTCTGCACCATCCCAGCAGTGTTGAAGAATGTTGGCTAAGACCCATCACCAGAGGCACTGTCATCCACCAAACTCACCCAGTGAGCAGTCAGTGAGATCTAACGCACTTGACCGTGCTTACTAGTCCATGTGTCTGTAATGAGAAAGACTTTGGTGGACATAGATACGAAACACGCTGGAGACCCTTTTCTGAAACGGGGCGGGGCCAGAGCAGGGACAGTTTTCTGCAAAGAAATCCGCTTGGATCTGATATTGGGGGGCACCAGGGGCCATGATGGCAAAACCCATCTGTGTCCACCCCGAAAGGCAACATTTCCAAGGCCAAAAAGCCGGGGCAAGCCGACTTTGGGCTTTTGGCTTTGGGTGGTTAAAAATAAAAGGTTTTTTGTCACAACCTGGTACCAGAAGGCTGGCTCCCGGGACTGGCGCTGAAGGGCGTGCATGTAACAATGGTGAAGGGAAGGTGTAGGCTGTGTTTTGGTGGGGGTTTTTGGCGAAAAGCTGGGACTGGGGATGGGCTTTTCCATGCTCCCAAAGCCCTGGGCAGCAGGGGACATTGGGGGGAAGTGCGGGGCGTGGGCAGAAGATGTCACGGGGGGTTGGGAACCCGGGAACCTTTGGTCCTTTTTCCCCAACGACTATTCCCAGCAATTCAGTTTTCCATAATATGCTTTTCAGCTATGGGATTTCTTTTCATTTTTTCCTCATGACACTTAAAGGCAAATCCGCTTTTGGGCAGTGGGATCGGGGCTTTATGGGAAAAGGGGCCCATCTTAAAAGGTCCGGGACCTTTCAACGTAAAAACCTGTACCGGTTTTCCGCTGCCCCCATGTTCAGGGGCCGGGGGGAGAAAATGTCACGGCTTGCGTGACCCCCCTTCCCCCTTTTCGAGGCCAAAACCGCACTGCACAAACCCCCATATCCTCCCCCCACTGGACCCCCGCCAGCTGCTCAAAAAAAAACCATGTTGGATCCGAAATGTCATCATAATCACAGTGATTTCTTTTTCCTCATTAAAAAATTCTGGAAACCCCAAAAACTAATAAAACATAAAAGGTTTAAAATAGGAACTTTTAAAAATGCATTCTGAAAGGAAAATATAAAAACCCGGGGACTCTTGTTCACGTTTTTATCAAAAATTTTTTTAAGCTACCCCCCAAAGCGTAAAGGGGATCCCAGTACAGGTAGTCCCTAACACTAACTGTTACCTCAGGGGGGACCCCTATTCGACTCCAATTTTCAAGGGTGAAAGAACTTGAAATAAAATTATCCCCACTGGTTAAAAGGTGGCGGATTTCGCAAGCCAATGGGGGTTCCCTTTTCCTCAAATAGACTACAAACTTTTTTAGGCTGTGCACATCCAAGAACATCTTTTTAAAAACCTTTGGGAGGGAGCTTAAAAATTTTGATCAAAAAACTTTAACTAAGAGTCCCATTTTTTTAAATTTCCTTAGCATAATGCTTTTTTAAAAAGTTCCCATATCTTTTGATGTTTTACTTGTTTTTAGCGTCCAATGATATTTTTTTTTGGGTTATTTTTGCCTTCCAGTGTGCACCATGCTTGTTTTTCAAAAGGTTTTTTGGATGTGCAAGCCTAACAAATTTTGTAGTCTATTTGGGAATGGGAACCTCATTGGTTTTCGCACTCCGCCAACCCCCTTTTAAACCAGGGAGGATAATTCGTAGCAGTTTTTATCACCCCCTTAAAGTTTTGGGCTGATAGGCTCCCATGAGGGGAAAATTTAGTGTTTGGGGCTCACCTTTTGGACCCCTTGACGCTATTGGAGTGAGCTTAAACCTTTTTTTATCAAAAACTGTAAATAAGATCCCCGGTTTTTTATTTTCCCTTTGCAGAAAAGCATTTTTAAAAGTTTTTTATATACCTTTGAGTTTTAATTGTTTTTAGTGTGCATGAAATTTTTTAATGGAGTATGTTTTTTCCTTACCAGGTGCACCTTTCTTATGTTTTTTTAAAAAAGTTCTTTGGATGTACGCCTAACAAATTTTTGACTTTTTCTTCCTCTTTACATCCCCCAAGCTGCGGGCTAGAAGCCACAGGGACTGCGAGGGATTGCTGGCTGCCGTATTTCTGCCGGGACCATTCCTCTCCTCCCCTGAGGGGGTTTACGATTGGGGTCAGAGCAAAAAAACATCCTCTTTGGCCCCTTGACCCGAAATCCTTCGACCCAAACCCCATTGTTTCATTTTAAAAGCCTTTAGAAATGGGTTACGGAGGTCCTATATTGGGTTTACATTCGGCCCATGTTTGCTTTGGTTGGGGCTGAATGATGATTTTGAATTTTTTTGGCCGTGACTGGAAGGGAAATGGGGGGTAAAAAAGCTGATGCGGGTTTGAAACCCCTGAAAGATAGATTGGCAAAGCTGTTTGTAAAAGGGTGCAAAGGGAACTGAGCAAGTATGACAGGCCTGACCGTCCTGGACTACGGTGCTCCTTTGGGGTTGTCCCAACATGGGAAAGGGGTGCCTGTCTGTCCTCTACCTCCCCCTTTGACGCCCCTCCTTGCTCGCTTTCCCCCCCCGTTCTCACCATTTCAAAAGCTAAATATTTGCTCTGTGCATGGGGATAAGATTAGTAAAAAAAAGAAGAGAAATGTGTTGTTATATAATATATATATATATATTATATATATAATGTGGAAAACACAAAACGCATGGTATATTTTACTCAGTGGACTTTAAAAAACTGGCAAAAAAAAACACTGAGTAGATTTTGCAAAAGAGACTCTAAATTTTCCGGTTTAAAAATTTAAAAACAAAAAACATGGTTAAAAATTTGAAAGATATTTCACCCCCAAAAAAATGCCAAAAATGAAATTTTTTCAATCATTTTCACCAACCAACCACATTTTTAAAATATATTTCTTTGTATAGGAGATTGGGAGACGGTGTGTTATACAATTATTGAACCCCCAAAACTACAAAAATTAACTTTTCTCCACCAATATAGTAATAATATAATAATAATTTTCACCATCCAACCACTATTTAAAATATAGTACAGAGAATGAGCTGAAAATGGCTTCAAACCCTCAGTGAAAAAATATAACAGGTCATTGATTTTAGCAGTAAAGGAAACCCACACCCCGCGATTAGTTTTTTTACACTTCTCTGTGCTCTTATGATTGGATGGTGCCCAAAGTACAGAAAGGTGCTGAAAAAAAGATTAAAATGGGTGTCGAAGGCCCCTGGCGAACTCGAACATTCTCGAACAACAGTAAAAATTTTCGGTTTTGGTTCCAGTTTGAGAAAATCGAATGTTGCTCGAACTTAACTTTTTTGAACATTTTAATCAATTCTAATCTTCTCCTAGTAATAAAAGCAACTAAAAGCCAAATTATGAAATTCATGGAATGAAAAGTATTGATTTAACACAGATATTCCATTATTCATGTCTACTGCCTGTCTCTTTATCTTTATCTTCACATTCACAACCTATTCCTTTTGTTTATTTCAATGGGTTTTCAGACAGAAATATTTTTGTTGGTTTAAAAAGGAGACCCAGCTGATCATCACTACCTGGTCCCAGCACACAAGAAATGCTTCAATCAGTGATTGGATGAGCTAGTATTTCATGTGTGTCGAGATGGAACCAGAAAGTTATCAGCTGGGATCTGTTGACTCTCAAAATGCAAGCACACAGAAATGCAGCACTCTGTAGAGACGATAATATAATGATAAATAAAGAATATATTTATTATTTCAAAGTACATTTCTGTTACATTGTCATCGACAATGTGACCTCAGTTCTCTCCTGGCCTCCATAATTTCATGGCATGAGGGTCCTAGCTATATTCTGTTCTGATTAAAAACAGACTATGTGGTTGGGGGGAATGCATGAACAAAATGGAGGCAGCCACTCCCCCATGCATACAATCTGAAAATCACCAAGCCCTAACAGACCATTGGTGCTGAGAATTTCTGGTGCTTTTTGGATCATATGCATCAGGGTTTGGCCGCCTCCATTTTGATCTTGAACTTCATACAACCACTGAAACTGTTTTTAATCAGAACGGAGGGTAGCAGGGACCCTTACACTTTGAATGTATGAAGGTCTTGTGAGGCACCAAGAAAGCTTGTATTGTTTAGAGTAGCGGTTACATCACAGTCAATTAAGCTGCAGATGGTTTCGATAAAAGGAGAAGTTTAGAAGAAACTGTCTGATTAAATCTAGCATGGATCTTAACATTCTCATCATCATCTTTTAGCTAAATATGACTCATTTTTGAAAGTATGTTTTTATTAAGTTCTGTTCACACTACTTTCAGAAGCTCTGTTTACATGCCTTGACAGGTCCATTCAATTTGATAGAAAAATTAGAGGAGTATAATGCACATTTATTCTAATCTATACAATGGACACCACAACAGAATTTCAACAGACCTCATTATAAGTAACTGTGGGCTGTTGTGCGCCATTAAAAGAGTTGCCACTGTTAATTTTTTAGGCCCTGTTCACACGGCGGATTTGGGGTTTCAGCGCGGTTGCCGCCGCCAAAACCTCATCCAAATCGCGCCCCAACCTTGCGTCTCCCGCCGCGGGTTATCAGTCGCGGTCGGGGCGAACCCCGAGCGGACACCGCACCGAAAACTCGATGTCAAGAATTGACAGGAGACTTCGCACACACGCGCAGCAAGGCTGCGGCACCAAAGCCACGCTGTGTGAATAGTAACGCGGTTTCCCATAGGAAACCATGTTATGAACTGGGACGCGATTTGGACGAGGTTTTGGCCGCGGCAACCGCGCTGAAACCCGCAGCCAAACCTGCGCCCAAATCCGTCATGTGAACAGGGCCTTAGCAGTAAAAGAAAAAAGAAAACTGATACTCACCTGTATCCCAGCAAAGATGCTGTATACTGTCCCCAAGTCTTCTTTATACTTCTTGGTCCTGGCATTCCGAATGACACTGTTCCAGCTGCTGACTGGCCGCAGCGTTCATGAGACATTTACTGATATGTCTCTTCAAATCCTTTCACTTTCCAACCATTAGGTCAGGAAATGTTACGTCACCATTGCAGCCAATCAGCAGCTGCAGCAGTGACATTCCAACTGTTGTAATGGGTGCTCCCCTTTAAGATAATTTCAGATGATGTTATAGTAACAAGAAAGACATTTATTTTATTTATTTTATTTTTATTTTTTTCTGTCCTTTTTCTGTCTCAGTCGGTCGCATGACAGACAGTCTTTGACTCTCTGCTGGATGCTCCAATACAAAGCTGGCACATCCATAGTCCATACCAGCAATGACTCCACAAAGTCACTCATAGTCATGGCTTCACTGGCCCACCAACTGTCATGATTGTACCAGAGCAACTCCTCATGTTCCCGCTTTCCTGTTGGCACAGAGCTCTGCCTCATTCTGTTGCCTTCTAGATCTTTCTTCAGACCGGTGCGGGGCTGTCTGGGCATGCTCAGTACAATTGGCAACAATTATCACACAGTAATATATTCCAATAATACAGGTTTAGAACAGCACCGAATGTCCTCTGCTTCCGTTTTATGCAACACTGTCCATGCAACAGATGGCCAAAAAATGAGGAAGGCCCATCCCTCACATCCAATGTGCATAGAAAAAATACAGAATGGCATCAGCATCAGTGTTCTTTTATTGCAAGATCCCAGAGTACAAAAAAAGCAGCAACGTTTCGACTCACACCAGAGTCTTTGTCAAGCTTAAATAAAGTGCCAAATACATCAATATATATATATACAAAAGGTGGTACAAACAATGTGCTTTAAGCCAATAATATCAAAGTGTCTAATCACTAATGAACAACATAAGTGTAGATTATTTAATCCACCAATAGTGATCCAGAACACATAATGAACATAAAAAAGCACCAATGAAAACTATATGGACATACCAGATGAGCGGGATCACCGATCATACATCCTCAGCGTCTTCTAATCATGAATGCGCATGACAGGAACTCAAGAACCCCTCACCGCTCTACTGCGCAGACTCAATGCCCATACTTAGTCGGAAACGGCCTCAGCGCTTAATCGCGCATGCTCAATGCCCGTACTTAAGTGAAACTCAGATCTATACTGATAAATGGCCCTATATATCTAACTATAATTCAAATTTAGCAAAAAACTAAACTAGGGGGTAAGACTATATAAACAGCATAATGCAGACAGCTGACAAATAATCACATATATCGGGATGTAAAATACACCACTCATCTACGGACCAATAAATCAGCAAGTCAATGCTCAAAATTGCTATACTCACTATTATAAGCCCTCAAGATATCAGATATTAATATTGACAAGGGCATATCAACTAGAAAAATACAAAATACAAAGTAGAAGAGTCTTGATTGAAGAGAATATATCCGTGATCCCGCTCAATCGTCCATCCTATCAAAAATAAAAATAAAGACATTTTTATTAATCAGCCAATAAAAACAAATTAAAAAGATTAAAAACAATCTTGTATCATAAACACTATAATATATACCTCAGAAGACAGCAAACTATATTTTTCCAACGTTATACTCAATATTTAATCCTGTAGGATGTAAGGATTTTAAATCAAAAATCCACTGTAGTTCTTTCCTCTTCAACAATTTCTCATGATCCCCTTCCCTCCGTAAAGGGGCCACATAATCTATAATCCTAAATCTCAGTTGTGAAATCGAATGACTCTTCTCTACAAGTAATATATTCCTTCTACACATGGAAAAAATTGTTGGTACAGTTGTGTTAAAGCAAAACCCACACTGGTCACAAAACTCACTTGAAAGTGACAAAAGTAATAATAAATTTGAATTTACTAAAAATCAACTAATAAAAATCAGACATTAGTTTTGAATTATTCAACGCAAAAATTAAAAAAAACAAACTAATGAAACAGGCCTGAATGAAAATGGTGAAACCCTTTACTTAATATTTTACAGCACAAAGTTTTCTTTGCAATCACTGCAAACACTTTTTGGAGCTTTCAATGAGACTTCTACACCTGTCCACAGGTATGGTGGCCCACTTGTGAGCTAACTGCTTCAGCTTTCTCAGGTGTGAAGGTGCCCTCTTCAAAATGCATGTTTCAGCTCCTTTCACGGATATTCAAGAGGATTTAGATCAGGGCTCATAGAAGTCTCTTCAGAATAATCCAATCCTTCGCTCTTAGCCATTATTGGATGTTTTAACTGTGTATTTTTGGGTCATTATTGGAGGACCCATTACCTGTGACTGAGATCAATCTTTCCAGCACTGGACAGCATATTTCACTATTTGATGGGCAGAAGGATTAGGTAAACTCCACCTTAAATGTTTCTTGTCTAACCCAGGAAGAAGTGCAGCTCAACCTTAAGAAGATTAAAATAGACAAATCATCAGGACCTGATGGTATACACCCCAGTATTTTAATTAAGTACTGTGATAGATAGGCCCATTTTCTTAAAATTTGTGGACTGTATAGTAACTGGTTATGTCCCAAAGGACTAGCTCATAGTAAATGTGATGCCAATATTCAAAAAGGGGTCAAAAATTAATCTTGGAAACTATAGACCGGTAAATTGATCCTCTGTTGTATATAAAATGTTTGAAGGTTTTCTAGGAGATACTATACTGGAGTATCTCACTGATGTCATATATCTAGATTTTTCTAAAGCATTTGATACTGTGCCACATAAAAGGTTGATAAGTAAAATGAGAATGCTTGGACTGGGGGGAAATGTGTGCAGGTGGGTAAGCAACTGGCTCAGAGATAGAAAACAAAGGGCGACATGTTTGAACTGGCGAAAACTGCACCTCACCGGCTCGAATCCCCTGTCAGACGCAGGAATGCGATGTTAGGCGCAACCTTCACCACTTTTGGATGCGCCTAACATGAAGGGGCGTGCAATGGGCGCGCCGTGGGCATTCTGGAGCGGGACGCGGCAAATTCGAAAACTCCGAGGCATGCATGATCGCGGGTCTGCAAAGTGAGGCGCAATGCAGCACTCGACAGCTCCGACAGGCAGACCTAGTTGAATGTGGTCTATCTGAGCGGAGAAGTCGAAGTGGAGTGTGGTATTCTTGTAATGCGCTCGAGTTCTACACTTACAGCAGTACACTACTATAATTAAGCAAGAATGGCTACCTATGAAAAATCCGGATGTATTTACGGTAAATACGTCCGGATTTCGAATAGGTAGCCATTCTAAGCTACTTGTTCCTTATTTTAGGCTCAGTTGGTGATATATTTATGGACGTAAATACGTCTGTAAATACTTCCAGAACTAAGCCCTGGGAACATAGAAATCCTGCTCGGAGAACCACATGTCCCAGCCAGACCTGTGCTGTGCTGGCTCTTGCTGGACATACAAAATAGAATAAAATGTGATTGAAGAACAAAGACATCTTAATTTTTTTGTACAACTATAGAACAAAATGAACATCTGGACAAAGACTTCTTCATTTTAGAATAAAACCATAGACCAAAATAACCATCTGTGCAACAACTTCTTAATTTTAGTATACAACAATAGACCAAAATGAACAACTGTACAAATACTTCTTCATTATTTCATAAAACAATAGACCAAAATTCACATCTGTACAACATCTGCATTGGCATATTTATTGTAAAATTAGTTCACTTCTCTCCATTTTGTTAAGACCTGTTCTAGCTATTCTTTCTTTCTTTCTTTGTAGAGCTTATATATATTTGCTTTAAGTTTAAACGATCAACTTTTTATATACATTGCTATGTCTTTTATTCAACTTTGATTTTTCTCTTTATTCATTCATTCATTTGAAAGACAACTCTTTTTGCTATTCACTAACATGTTTAATGATTTTTAGAATCGTAATACATGTTAGGCGCAGTCCTTCTGCGCCTAAGTCCCACACTGCGCCTCACACACTGGCGAGGCACAGGGAACCTTTCACCGCATGTATGAGTGCACCTCCTCAGGCGGTGAATCTTAGGCGCAGTCCCTTCTGCGCCTAAGTCCCGCACTGCACCTCACACACTGGTGAGGCGCAGTGAACTTTACACCGCATGTATGAGCGCACTTCGGGCGCCGACATAAATGCATAAACGACATAAACACTACCAGGATTTCAGTATTTTCTTCACCCTGCCTTCCAAAAAACGGATTTAAAAGCAATCAAAAAGACTTGTTCCCCCCAAAAAAATTATACCAAAAAAAATGTCAACTCATCCTGCAAAAAACAAGCCCCTACACAGCTCCGTACACAGAAAAATAAAAAAGTTATGGCAATGCAAAAACATGTTTTCCTTTTTGAATAAAAATGTTTTTATTTTGTAAAAGCAGTAACACATAAAAATAAAAAAAAATTGAGTATCGCTGTAATCGTATCGACCTGCTGAGTAAAGCTAGCTTGTCATGGTGATTGCTGTAAAAAATAAAAATAAAAAGAAATACCAGGATTGCTGTATTTTGTTCAAAACGTCTCACAAAAATCTTACTAAAAAGTGATCAAAGCGTCATATGAACCCCATAATGGTACCAATAAAAACATCTAAAAAATAAAAAAATTAATCCCACAAAAAACAAGCCCCTACACAGCTACGCACACAGCAAAGTAAAAAAGTTGGGGCTTTCAGAATAGGACAACATAAAACACACTACATGGTGAACGGTGTAAAATTGAAACCCAAAAAACAATGATGGAACTGCGTTTTTTCCCACATTTCCATGGCCCAATGCTAAATAAAACTATGGAACACCTGTGTGCCCAAATGCACAATACACCCCGAGAAGAGATCCATGAGGGGTGTTTAATCCAAAATGTGCTGACTTATGGAAGTTTTCACCTGGTCTGGTAATCTGGGGGCGTTGCAAAGGCGACATGGCACCAACCAAAAGCTGAGTTCCAAAAGCCAAATAGCGCTCCCTTCCTTGTATGCCCTGTCATGCGCCCAAACAGCAATTTATACCTACATGTAGGGTATTGCCGAACTTGGAAGAAATTACGTAACAAAATTTGGGGTGCTTTTTTCCAGGATTCGTTGTAAAAATGAAACATTTTCAGCTAAAATTGCAGATTTTTGGAAAAAAAAAATCTTCATTTTCACAGCCTAATGCTAAAAAAAATAGTGAAACACCTGTGGGGTCAATAAATTCACTACACCCCTGGATATATTCCTTAAGGGGTGTAGTTTCCAGTATGGGGTCTTTTTAGAAGTGTTTATTAAGTTTTAGCACCTTAGAGTGTCCGCAAACCTGAAATGGTGCCTAAATGAAATTGTAATGAAAATGAGACCCCAGAGTCCGGTAAGTGCTCCTCCAACTCTGGGGCTTGTGGTTGAGCCAAATAGAGCCGTAGGGCCACATATGGGATATCTCTGAAAACGAATTGAAAATCTACAAAAAAAGTAAACTTTTTAAATTTCACCTCCACTTTGCTTTAATTCCTGTGAAACACCTAATGGGTTAATAAACTTCCTAAATTCTGTTTTGAATGCTTTAAAGGGTGTAGTTTCTTAGATGGAATCATTTATGGGGGTATATAACATACAGTCCAATCAAAGCCATGTCAGAGCTGGACTGGTCCCTAAAAAAATGTATATTGAAAATTTTCTTGAAAATGAGAAAATGATTATTACACTTCTAAGCCCCCTAATGTCATAAAAAAGACATTAAAAAAATTAAGTCAACCTACAGTAGACATATGGTAGATGTTAGTTATAAACTATTTTGAGTTGAATACCTATCTATCTTACACACAGACATTTTTGAAGTTTGAAAATTGTAAATTTTTCTAATTTTTCACAATACTTTGATATTTTTCACAAATAAACAAGGACTTTTTGGACCAAAATTTCTTACTAACTTAAAGCACATTGTGTCATGAGAAAAGATTCTCTGAATCACATGGATAGTTTAAAGTGTCAAAAAATTATTCTTACATAAAGTGACACATGCCAGATTTAAAAAATGGGGCTCTGTCAGAGAGGCCAAAACTGGCTCCAGTGGTAAGGGGTTAAAAAGGGCATGGATGCACACAATTAGAACATCATTCTCCCACTATACAAGTCACTGGTTAGACCACACATGGAATACTGTGTACTGTTTTGTGTACCAGTGCACAGGAAAGACATTGTAGAGCTTGAACAGGTTCAAAGGCAGGCAACAAAAATAATAAAAGGAGTGGATGGACTGCAATACCCAGAAAGATTAGCAAGATTAGGGTTATTTAGTTTAGAGAAAAAACGGCTTAAATATATCAAGGTCAATATAGAGATCTCATCCAAGATCTATTTGTACCCAGGACTGTATCCAGAACAAGGGTGCATCCTCTACGTCTTGAGGAAAAAAAAAGTTTCTACATAAAAACATAGAAAAGGGGATTCTTTACTGTAAGAGCCAGTGAGCCCCTGTGGGCCCCCCTTGCCCAAAAAGAAACTTTTTCATGGTTGGGGGAATTCAAAAAAGTTTTGCAAAATTTAGAATGTAAAAATAAAAATACGGTCTGGGTTCTTAAAAGGGGGTTTGACATGGGTTTAATCAGGGGCCAGTTGGGGAAAGTCCAGGAATAAATTTTTTCGTAAATGAGGACAAGAAATTTTCCCATGGGGGTTTTTTCCGCCTCGGGGAAAATCAACCCCCTATAGTAATTAACAAACAACAAAATATCCCTTTTCCCAACGAAAACTAACTAACCCACCCCCAGGGAAACGGTTCAAGTAGCTCCTTTTTCCCAAGCCCCCCAAAAACAAAGACTTGTCCGTGAGCCCCATCTTATCCCGGGTTGGTTGCATCCCCGGGTACAACGTTAACAAAACTAATCCAGGCGCCCGGGGCGGGAGAATTCAGGACGGGAAGGCTTAAAAGGAGGGCAGCGGTCGGCCCCCAAAAACGGAAAGGTTCGGAAACTGAGCAGCGGCTTTACAAGGGAATCAAACAAAATCCCTTAAAAACCCCACAAGAAACAAAAACTGGCGGGTGTTTGGGGGGGTACCTTTGAAAAGCGCCCGAAAGGGGACCAAATTTTTATCGGACCCTCCCTTTAAAATTTTAGAAAAATCCCCGCCGCGCCTGGGGCAGGGCCACGGCTGGCGGAGGGGACGGCTTCAAAAAAGGGCGCGGGACATTTAAAGCGGGCCGGGAACGGGACCGAAAGGGGGGAAAAATCCGCGCGACATTTCGCCCAGATCCCTTTGGAGGGGGGTTTAGGTGGGGGGGAAAGTAAAAGGGAAATAAGAAACGTCCCCCCCCCCCTTAGTTTTTTTCTTTGAAACCAAAAGAGCAGGGAGCGACATCCTGGGGTTCCACGTTCAAAATCCGACCCCGAACCCCTTCGGTCAATGGGAAGAAACGCTTCCCCTTATGTCTTCGGCCAGCCCCTCCTTTGCCTCAAAGATTTGTCAGAGTTCCCGGGGGAAGGGGTTTGAGAAGCCCCGGGAAAAGCATTCAGTCCACCGCTTGGGAAGAGCATGGAAGGATTTTCGGGGATGGATAAAAGGCAACAAGCTTTAGGACAGGTTTAAGTGTGATATAAGGGCCCATTTTTAGGGCAACTTAAAGAAAGAATTAAGGGAAAAAAATTGGTGGCCAACCAAACCCTATCGGGCCAAATAGGGGCGGGGGGGGTAGGAAAATGTAGTGATTTGGTGGGCGGGGGTTTGGTTGAGTGCCAGAGAGCCTTGGGTCCCTTAAATTGGCTCACGCCGGGAATAAATTTTGGAAAGGGGGGAGGGGGGGGCGGGGTGTAACCCAAACACGACAAAAAAGGGGGGGCCCCACAGCCCCGAAACAAAGGGTTATAAGAAAAATTTGGGGCCCAGGGGAAGAAGATCAGACCGGTTTTTTGGGGGACGGGGGGACACAAAAATGCCCGGGATTCCCCAAAACCCCTGGTTAACCCTTCAAAATGCCCTTGGCCCTGGGGTGGTATCGAAGAGAAGTCAAAACGGACCTGCAATTGCCCACACAAAGCCCGCCTTTCTTAAAGGGGGTCCTATTGAGGGAAAAAATTTAAAAGGGAACCGTGCAAGGAAAGTGAGAAAAAATGGTTTGGGGGGCCATTGGGGGGAGGGAAACCCAGGAAGGGGATAAATGGGCCTTTTTGGGGAAAAAAAGTGGTTAAAAACCCAGGGCCCGTGGGTTTCCGTGGGCCGGGGGGAACATTTAATGAAGTCCATGGTAAAAGGGGACCAGGGGTTTTTCCCCCGCCCCGGAGCACTGAAAAGAAGGCCCGCGGGCCGAGGCGAGGCCCCTTATTAGGGGTTGGAGGTGCAGGTAGAAAAAGTCCCCTCATGTCCGAGAAGTTGGGGCCACCATTTAATATCGGGAGACCAAATGAAACCTATTCAGGGGCCCAAAAGCCTATGAGAGGGTCCCCATTAGGATTCTAGGGGAAGGGGGGTGAAAAACCCCCGGGGGGGTTAGGTGCTGGAGGCAGGGGGGCGTGACGTTCCGTCCGGGGGGAAAGGGGTGTGGGGTGGGGGGGCTCAAGGGGAAACACCGGGTATCCGAGGAACGGTGACATCAGCTTGAGGTTTTTTCGGGGCCGAAAATGGTAAGGGGGAAGCAAAAGGGAAAGAAAAATGACCATTTTGGCGCGGGGGTTTGGGGCTTTTGAGGACTGAAAGGAAAGAAGGTTCTTATTCTGGTTTGAAAATGAGGGGGGGTGGGGCCCCCTCCACAGATGACGCCATTTTTTCTAGAGCCAGCTTTTGGCAGAAATTCACTTCACCATGGGGAAAAATTCTTTTGCAGGAGAAAAAAAATGTCTTTGGGAAAAAAAAAACAACAGGGTACCCGGGTTTTACCACCCGGAGGATCTATGGGAGGGGAAAACCCCAAAAGGGGGGCGAAGGCACCACTTCCAAAAGGGGGGACATTTAGGGTTGGGCGAATAGGACGGACCGGAAGCCAAATGGCTTTGGGGGGGTTTAAAGGGCTTCTTGGCACCCTGGGGGCCAGGTTTTATTGGGGATTGGGCATTCTCCTAGTCAGGGCACCAAGGGGAGCCCAAAAAGTGTGGAAGGGGGGAAAATTTTTAATAAAAGAAATCCCAAAAAAAAGTTGAATGCCCAAGGGGCCCAGGTTTGTGGAATGCAGCCCGCGAGAGTTTGGGGGGTATCTGGAATTATCTGAGACAAAATGTACCCTAAAAGGTAAACGGGCACGTTCAAAGAGGCACTTTTGGGGTTTTGGCAAAGGTGATGAGTACGGAGTCGCCTGGGATGGGGGACATGGGGGCGATGGTCTGGGATAGGGGAGAAGTTGAGAATATTCGTCCAAGTAGCGATTACACAGACAAAAGTTGATCCCGAAAACTCATTAAAAAAATTTGAAATATGGGGGGTTTGAGAGACGAAGCAAAAAAAATACCCGAAAGGTTTGGGTCCCGGTTTAAATGGTTTTATATGCCTTCCCTAATGGAATAAATTGGGCCCCCCTAGTATTTAGAAAAATAAATTTTGAAAGGGTAAAGAGTTGGGTAGGAAGGGTAAAGTTTTTTTTTTTGGTAATTTTTAACCCCCAAATATTTAAGGGCCGGAGGGAAAGTTTTTTTTTAGAGAAAAATTGGGGAAGGGGATTTGTTGTTTTGGGGGTTTTTGTGATTCGACACGTTTTGTCCCGGGGACGAGAGAGGGAAAACCCCCCCTTGGGGAAAAGGGTAAGCAGGTTGCAGGTAATGGGACAATCAAAGGCCGTGTGGGGGAAGCGTTTTCAGCCTGACTCCCCCGAAAAGAATTGGCAAAGTCCCATTGGGGGAAAGGGGAGACCTGGAGGAGGCTTGGCAGATTCGGGGAGGTGACTTGAGAGCAAATTGCGGTTTAGCAGGCAACGAAAGGGGAACACGGGGGAACCCCCAACCATGACTTCACCTGGGGTCCAACCCAAAGCGGGGTATGGCCCCTTAGCCAAAGGAAAGGCCCAAAAGGATCCCCGAGGAGGATCGAGGCGGACAAGAAGTTGCAACGCTCCTTGTAAAGGGGCCCCATTTGCAAAAAGGGGGGGCCGTAGGGAAAGCGGATCGGCCCTTTAAGCATTCGCATGCCCGAGGAGACGAACATAGGTTTCTGAAAGGGTCACAGGAAGACAAAAACCGGTCAAAGTTCATGGCTTATGAAGTTTTCCTGCTATCCTGAAATCAAAAAAGGCGGTGGCCCGGGAAAGGTTTTTCGGAAAGGGGACCAATAAATAGGGCAATGGTCAGCCCGGGGAAGCCATTCTGACACCTAGGTTTGCCTCTCCTACGAGCCTATGGGGGAAGTTTCCGGGCGCCCCGGACAGCCCCAAATAAAATGGCCAGAACCGCCACAAAAGAAACAGGCGCTTCAGACGACGCTGAGAAAATTCCTCCTGGACAGGGGGCTCTCTCGACCTGGGTAGGTTCCCCTTTTAAGGCCGTTGGGGGGGGAAGGGGGACCGCGGAACGTGGGAGCCCAAACGGGGGGGAAAACCCCCTGGAAAGGAGGTTTCCCAGTTGAAACGGAGCTCTTGTTCCCTTTGGCGAAAAAGGAAAAAAATTTCCAAAACCGGGGGGCCAAATGGATTAGGTAAAAAACCAAGGCAGCTGGGAGAAAAACCCCCGGGGCGAAAGCCAGTCCTTGATTCGCCCCGAGCGGCCTTTTCCCCCAAAATGTCCGCCACCAAAAGCTTCGTTTTTCCAATCCGTCCCAAAGCGAGAGTGCGAAACTTTACCCAATACGAGACCTGGGTGTCGCCCTGACGTAGCCGGAGCAGCGCTGCGGAGCCAAAATACGGTGGTTCCCCGAAGATGGGCGGAAACCCCCCCGGAGGGAAAAGTTTGGGGGTCCGCCGTCAAAGGGCCCCTCGATTCCCATAGTGGGTAGCCCAAGCCCAAAGGGTTTTTCCAACAAAAGGCTGATTATGAAGGCCACCTTTCTCGTCTTTAGGGAATTGGTGCCCATCATTTTGAATGGATGGGGCATGGCGATGAACCCCGGACTTTTTGGGTCTCCATCACGTGAGGGGAGTGCAGATGCGAGAGGGCCCGGCGCCCAAAAAGGTAGAGCAAGGATGCCGGCAACGGATGAGGTGAGGGGCAGCACCGTGGGGGAAGACTTTGCCGGTTCTGCATCATGGCCCCTAGCGGTCGATATTTTTGATTGTGGGGGCCCCTGTGTGTTTCCCGGGGATCAGGGGGTACCCCCGGCGGAATCCTTTGGGGCCGTCTTACAAATATAAAGGAAAGGGAAAATGGATCGTGGGCCAACGCAACATATAGAAAAACCAAACCCAGGGAAAAAAAGAATCAAAATAGCCCCTTTTTTACCAGACCCCCCCGCCAAACCCCGGGGGGGCTGCCCCGTAGGCAAACCGGTCGTTACCCCGCGACTTCCAAAAGATGGCAGCCGGGTCAGTGTTACGATCGTAAAATCCGGAGCATAGCCCGGGGGGACAGGCAGAAGGCGCAGGCGGCAGAGGTTCGTAGTCAGAGAGGGCGACGGCAGGGCAGGGGGGCAAACAAGGCAAGGTCAGAAAAGGAGCAAGCGGCCCTGGTACACGGGGAATCAAGACTAAACTCCAAAACTCTCAAAAAACCCCCAAACACACCCAACAGACCAAAAAGTTGGGGGCGGATACCCTTAAAAAGAACCCGCGCCCCACAAGGACCAATTATCGGGACGCGGCCCTTTAAATTTAGAGAAGCGCGTGCGGGGCCCCAAGAAAGCGGCCCCCGGGGCACGGGGGCCAGGAGCGGCTTCCAGGGAAGCGGACAGGAAAGGGGACGCGGTGGGGGGGACCGGGACAGCAGGGGAAGGTCGCGGGCACCGCAACTGCCCGCCAGACCCCCTGCGGCGGGGTGAAGGTCGGGGGGGCGGAGCCCGCGACCCTCGCCAACTGGGGGGGATTTTGTTTTTTTTTGGGGCCTACTTACTTGTTAACCAAAGACTCAGGTTTGTTTTTTTTTTTAAAGCCCTTTTTTAACTACTTTTGGGCCATCCACTTTGACTAGCTTTTTGGTAGTACTTTTCATAATCTTTCTGTGAAATGTTTTACGGACTCGATGAAGGTTATATAGGCAAAAAAAAGAGAAAAATATTTTTACTAAGTCGTAATAGTAGTTTTCAAATCAGATGCCTGGGGGTTGCAACGGGGGGGGGGGGGGGGGGGGGAAAACCCTGCATTCAGGGTGATATTAATTCCATAAAGTAAGCATTTGAGACTTCAAGCTTTGAGTGACATGTCGGTAAATGTACCTTGACATCTGCCAACGTCGTGCTAAGCATATGCAAAAATGTCCCAGGGATTCTGTCACTGTGATATCCAGAAAGGGCTGAAAAGGAAATACAAAAACAGATAGAGGCCCAAGTCCTCTGTTAAAAAATAAGAACCTACATTCACAGTAATGAAAATAAGAACATTCCAGGAGTGCCTATTGTCTTTTACTTTGTGTAATATAGGCCTTTGATGCAGTAAATAGGCTTCTGATTACATTTTGAGCTATAATTTCCAAACATTACATTGCAGTATAACAGAGAAACTAATTTTAATCTTAATTGCACTGAATGCATATTTAATTTAAACATTGCATCTTCATATCATATTAACCCTTTTATGCACAGTTTATCATAGTCCGTAGCATACTACAACTAAGGATTAGGGGAGAAATCCCTGCTGTAGTGGAACAGTTGTATAATTTAAATCATCAATAGGTTCAAGACTTTTAAATAAAATATATTTTAATTTTCATGAAATCCAAAAAAATAAAAAAATATAAAATGCTCCACCAGAGCATAACAGTTGATTTACTAGAATTCCCTAAAACACGTAAATGATGCAAGTTCTATTTTTTTTGGGATGTTAATCAATGTAGGGTAGAAATAAAAAAAGTTTGGTACCATTTAAGCCGGTTGAAAAAAAAAAATAGCACTCTTCAGTGAGAAAACAAAGAGCAAAACTTTCAGAATGGTCCTTTTAAAAGCTAACAAAAAAATGGGGTTAAAAAGCAAGTTTTTTGACACTAAATCCTTCATCAGAATAAGAACACCCTACATTCCGATGAAAGATAGGTATCTCAAAGGCTTGTTATTTAACATCATTTTCTTTTGTTAGTTTTTATAAGGCATCATTATCTGCAAGATTTCTACTTTGTTTTTCTCACTGAAGAACAATAAATAAACTTTCAGTGCAATGTTTCATGGATAAGTTTTACAATTTAGGTCATTTTTAAGTATAACATAAGGCAGGATTCACGCATGTTATTTTGGTGCGACTTTTTGAGTCATGGAGGCAACAAGAAAAAAGAAGAAGGATAGTGTAAACATAAATGATTCATAAAACTGTCTTTGAACCAAATTTGTATAATATATAGTGTGGATATTACAGCGTAATTCATATAGCGTAAACCATATTTTGAAAATATAAAACAAATTTTAAATGAATTTTACAATAAAATTTATACATTGGTTCTATAACATGTTTATCTTTTTGAGCAAAAATTTTTTTGAGAAAACCCCACGCTGCCATTTTTTATTTGTGGTTTGTTAATAAATTTAAACTTTGAATAATCGCTTTGTATCTCCTCGATTTGGCACAAAAATTGCACCAAAATCTACAATAAAGCAACAAATTTTAATTCAAGCTCAGGCTAGGTTTACCTCTGCATTGGGGGTTCTGTTCAGAGCCTTAGTCACAGAAGTGGTGCGAAACCAAAAAAGACAACCCCAAAATTTTTCCCACATGGTCTCCTTCATTTTATGAAAAAAATGCATGCTGCAATATTTTTCCATAATTTTCGACAGAACTTGCGACAGGTGCTTTAAATGAAATTTCTGACACAAATGTGAACTAGGCCTGATAGAGTTTAAAGAGGCCAGGAGAAGGAGAACAAGTACTGTTCTTAAGGGAAAAAAGGGATTTCCCTATTCCCAACCAATATCCCATTGGTTGAAAAGGTAAGCTGAAATGCACTGATTGTTTACGTGGAAATTTTCTGTAGGAATTGAATAGTATTTTTACTTTCCTGAAAGGGTGATTCAAGTGGAATGTCTTATGTTTTCATCTGTACAGAATTGGATATTATAGTAGCATTTCCAAATGAAGTTTGTTGCATCCTTAGAGATTAAATATTGGGGACTGATTTTTATGATTAGGAATCCAAGTTCTGCCAAGGGTTATTTTAAAACACTTCATACAAAGATAATCACATTATTCATGAAGTACTTGATGTAAACCTTCTGTAAGTGCTATAGCTACAGATGAGTGATGAAAGTAACCTTGATTTTTTGTTGTTGGGTATTAAATTTATGTAATCTAGTACAGCACATTCTTATCTACAGGAATAATAGCTATAGAAATAAAAGAAGAAATTAAATTGTTATACCAAGTTCAATGTCAGATATATAATTTATATGATATATATATACTATATATATATATAATATATTATATATATATATTATATATATATATATAAAATGCCGACCTAACAGTTTTAAATTGCTTTAGAGGAGTGTAGAAGGCCCCAGTATGTATGAAAGTGAAGTGTTTCACAGCACTTTATACATGTGTCCCATTCTATGCGAAAACTTGTCTCTCAGCCGTGCCACTTTGAAATTGGTATGGATATGACTGTTATGCTACATATTTAGCCACATTTGTATGTTTCGCGCAAAACTTTGGGCCAAGCATACGATTCTGTTGTGAAACGGCCCAACAAACTTGGCACATTCAAAATTGTCGTGTCTGGTGCAGAATGTGCCCAGTTTGGGTGTACGACTGCTGATACATCTATAAGACAGGGCTATGACAGGTTTGTGGCTGACAAGCATGCCAGAAAACTGGCGCAGTCCTTTTTATACATGTCGCCCTTAGTATATTGTTTTTATGCAGCGGGTGTCCATTATCAGGATGCATTTTCTTTAATGGTAAGTGAAGTTATGTTTGGCCTTATTTTTGGGCAGATCCAACTGTATAATATAGAAACATAGTTATACATGTTGATTTGAATTAGTGCACTGTATGTGTGAAGGCAGCCTAAAAAAAACACTCCACATAGGGAAAATATATATTTTGTAGTACCAAAGAAATTGAGAGTAGTTTACTAAAAGATAGGTAGTCAAAGGATTTCTAATCAGAAAAGAGTATGATGGTAGACTTCATAACAGGATTTTGTAAAGGATTAAATTCCATTACCGGAAAAGTGGTTTATTGGACATAATCTGATTGCCTGGGCCTCCGTTGGCTTTAGTAATGGAAACTGAACTGTCTCCTTTAATTAGTTACCTGACCAGGGTTATTACTAGGTGATAGTCACTAAGTGTAAGATAAGGCTATGGAAAACTAGCTGTTAGTTGAACAAGCTAACAGATCAATGTGGGCTAAACAGGAAATAGGACACATAATCAGGGCAAAGTTAAAAAAATATATCAAGGAACTAAGCTGAGGTTTCTTAGATAGTATAATTAACATAAGATAATACTTAAATATGTCATTTTAACTGGCAACTACTGAATGCCAAGACTTCAATTCAATTTGTGTCACCTTTCTTTTTTCTGGTCTTTGCTATGAAGAAAGGAAAATTCATTAAAACTGTAATCTGTTCCCTTAATTTTAATAAAGCTCTATGCTATTACACACTTAAAGCAGCTTTGTTACATGTACTACATTTTCTACATTAGTCTATCTGAGGACAGCAAAGCATAGAGGAGGAGGTACCAAGGTTCAGGGTACAGTTTTTACCAACATGATTACATATGTAATTGTAAAAAAAATGTTATAAACTAGTAGAAAGCCTGACAGTCCCCTTTTTCCCACCAATAAGCTGTAGCTGAAATGTTTTTGTTTTTTTTGCTGTGGTTTTCATTGTTCTGCTCCTCCAGATGGTGCAGAATTTAACTTCATATCCTACAGAACAGTGTTCTGTTCTTAGATCACAACAAGAGTTTTGTAAAAGTTGAGATACCTTTCTGTGCCATAATAGCACTTTAAAAAGTTAAAGAGGTTGGCCCAACTGCAAGGATTGCTCTTTATGTTAAAGATCTCAAAAAACAAGTCACTTTGCAATGTGTCCATTAACAGTGTTCTACCTATTCCTAGATATCCCCTCTTGTATGGGCTGCATCAGCTCCTCAGGTCGCTATAGCTACAGACCTTTTCTATCTCTCCTGAAGGGCTGTCAGTGCTGGTTGCTGTAGCTACAGACCTGGTGTCCTCAACAGTTATTCACTGCAGGCCGGAACTAGCAAGAAGTCAGTAAACACGCCGCTGAATTAAAAAATGAAACAGAGAAAACAGGACTGAGGTAAGATGATTCGATGTAGTGAGACAACCCCTTTAAGCTATTCTAAATCTGTATGACAGAGCAGTACACGTAAAGAACAGTGCGGATGTCAACAGAACATGAGGTTACCGGTATTTATGAAGAATACAAATATTATTTTTAATTGTTTATCTTTGTATAGTTACGTTTTATGAGAGTTATGTTTTATTAGATATGTAGACAGACAATGAACTGATTTAATAGGTCATACATTTAGAATGTAGATTGTAAGCTCTAGCAAGCAGGGCCCTCACTACTCTTGTTTGATCTGCTTATACTAGCCTTGTTTCTAAGTAATATTCGTTTTTTTTCTGCATTTATACCCTCTGCATTGTAGAGTTCTGCAAAATATGTTACACTATAGAAATATTATTACTATTATTACTACTATGAGAATAAGGGTCCTTCTACATGGCATGGTTTATTCGTCGGATTTAGAAACTGAAAGAATTTAGCAACTGAAAGTCGACAAGCAACCATCCCCATAGACTTTAATAGAAAATCAATTCAGCAGTCCACACTGAATGGATTTTCCGCCAGTCTTTTGCCCGTTTTTTGGGCGGAAGGTGTGCTTTTGCAGCGAGTCCGCAAACCACGGGCAGAGCTGTTCCCCAAAACCATTCAAAAGACGACAAAATACCTGTCGGATTAAAAAACAGAATGTGACTGGTATATTTTATATGCCGTGTGGATGCATCCTAAATGTAAGATTATAAATGATCTTTGAACCAGGAAATAAATAGCTACTATCTAAGACAATATAGGAAAATATGCAGGTATTAGATGACAAGAATCAAGGCTGTACCCCCTACTGTTAAGTTTAGAATGTCTTTTTTAATTTTTGTTATTTATAAGACGTGCTGTTTTATACATGTAGAGATGCTTCTTTTTATACCATCATAGAGTGAAATGCTAAAACTATGGCTGCTTGCAGCGACTATTTGGGGGGAGCTCATTGCTTATGAATTTTTAGTTGTACTCATTGGGAGCTGTATAAATCTTTATGATTTGAGCTCCCACTAGTGGTGACTGTAAGCTACAACTGTGTGATAAGAAACAGCAAAGTGTCAGGGCCCATCCCAGCGCAGGTCCCAAAGCAGTCACATAGTCTACCTTTATGATATGCCACTGTACTTTGAAATGAAATTCCATGTTTCCTATATCCAAATCCTTAGCTTTAAATTATTCATATTTTCATAAATAATTTACTAGTAAAATTGAATATGACTGTAACATTTCAGTAGAATTAAGTAGCATAATGTTGTTACATTCATAAGCAATACCAAGAAGTGTAAATTAGTCATAGAACAACCCTAAATGATCTCCATGTGGAAAAGACTATGAAATGATAAACCTATTTCTGATGTTTATAAATAAGGATATCCATCTGTCATCACTTGTGATGTTTCTGTGACATGAATACAGTATATATGCTCATACTGTGAAGAAACATGGCCTGCACAATTTCATCGTTGTTAAAAAGCTGAGAAAGTACACTGGTTTGATAAAAGTGCCATCTACAGGACATAATGAGTGCAAGAAATCGAGAGTAACCTCAAAAGAATTCTCTTACTCCACACTTTATCTTACAACACTGATTACATGTCAGAATGTGATACCTACCTATTATACACAGTTTTGGTAATTTTCTAATTTGGCAATAATTAATGGGGGTGGTAGAAATACTGGATTATGGTACAGTTTTCTTGCGTTTACTGCTATATTGAATTTCTAATGTATAGTGCAACACAGGAGTGTTGTTAGGCAGCTTTATCCAGGACTTGTGCCCCAGATAAAACTGCCACTGCCCCAAACGACTACTTGCCCCAGCGCAGCACGGCATGACGTCATCCCGTGCAGGGACACATGGAGATGGAGGAGCGAAGTCTTTGTTAGGGGCATTGGGAGATGTGAGTAATATTGTTTTTTATTTTAAACAGGGCAGAAATTCCTACCAACCTACAGGGGGGTCCAACATCTCTGCCAACAGACTGGGGCCCCTATATACCTACCAAGTTACTGGGAGGAGGGGGCTCTATATCCCTACATTCATACTGGGATGCCCTTTATACCTACCAACCTACTGGGGGCCCTATAAAACTACCAACTTACTGGGGGGACCTATATGCCTACCTACATACTTGGGGACTTATAGACCTATCTACACTTGGGAAACTATAGACCTATATATTCACAAACCTATTGGGGGACCTATATACCTAAAAAACTACTGGAGGACTGTACACCTGCCAACTTTCTGGGGGGCCTATACACCTAAGAACTAGTGATGATGAGCGATGACGGCACTAGTCGTCATCGGGTAGATAACAGATTGTTGTAATCTTCGGGCCGATATCCGATTACTGATGACAATTAATCGCCAATTCCCATTAAAGTCTATGGGAGAGGAACACCAGCTTCATTTTTACACTCAAACTGGTGAGGTGAAGCTGGTATTAAAATCCAGAACAGTAAACTGGATACGTGCTACGTCTTAGGCAAGACCATTAGGCTACAAGAGTCACAGTAGAAAATTCACTGGCTAAAATAATTAATTCCTTTCAATGTTAACTGAAAAGATGAGGACGGCGTAGCCACAGCAGGTACAGCAGTAGCAGCTGCTACGGGGCCCCTTTGACACAAAACAAGACACCGGTATTGGAAATGGCACATGGGAACTGGCAGGAGACCCCTATCCCTTTTTGCACCAGGGACCAACAACTTGTCATATATGTGGTGGCAGCAAGAATGTCCCAACGGAGAACGCGGAGGTTCAGCTGGAAGGGTACAAGTTACAGTGGGTGCGGTGAGAGCCAGTGCTGCCGTCAATCATCTTTTAACCGTTTCATGCTCACATGCAGCTAAATCAAATGGGGTGCCCGCCCATTACTACTTCCTATTATTAACATATCACCAGGCACCTTTTTGAGTCCGGCCCCTGACAGGAATACTGCCCTATTGCCACCCCTGGCATCCATTTTAAAGTAGCCTGACCCCAAAACCACCAAAAAATGCCCTTTTGGACCCTCAGAATAAAAATTTGCCATAAGAAATTGACTATTTTAAAAAAACTATTTTTCTAATCTTGCTTCTGCTGCTGCTGCTGCTACGGCTACTTGCCATTCTAGTTCTTGCACGTTGCTGATGTTGTTCTACCGTGATATTAGAATGTGAAGAAGATGCAACAGTTGATCAACGAGGCCTGTCTCAAATTTCTGCATTCTACTGTCAATTGGTGTGGGTGGAAGGAAATTGCTCACTTTTGATTTGGAACGTGGATCAAGGAGGGTGGACATCCAGTAACCGCTCTTCATTTTGATGGCCTTGAAGCATGGGAAATAAGCTTTCTTCAATAAGACCTTTACTATTGGTTTCTTTTAAAGCGGCATGACCCCAAAACCAGCAAAGATGCCCTTCATGGACCCTCAGAATAAAAAGTGCTGGAAGAAACAAGTATTTGAACCCCTATTTTAGTAAACAGCACATTGAATATCCCTGTCTTTTAAAGTAGTCTTTGAACCACTATTTTAGTTGAACTGGACATTGACTATCCCTGTCCAGTATCGCAGCATGACCCAAAAACCTGCATGACCCACAGATTACCAAGTGCTGGAAGACAGTGTTATTTGAACCAGTATTTTAGTGAACTGGACATTGACTATCCATGTCCTGTACCGCAACATGACCCCAAAACCTGCACAGGTGCCCTTATGGAGCGTCAGCATAAAAATTCGCAATGAGTAATAAACTAGTTTAAAAAACTAGTTTTCCAATGCTGCTGCTACAGCTATTTGCCATTCTACTGCTGTTACGTTGGTGACGTTGTTCCACCGTGACATTAGAACGTGAAGCAGACAAATCAGATGTCCCCAGTTGGTCAACGAGGCCTCTGTGAAAATCCTGCATTCTACTGTTAAGTGGGTTGAAGGAAATTACTGATCAAGGAGGGTGAGGCTGTGAAAGTGAATCATGGAGGATCAGCTGGCAGGGCCGGACTTACAGTGGGTGCGGTGAGAGCCAGGGCTGCTGTCAGCCATCTATTAACACAGCAAAAATGCCCTTATGAGGCAGCAACGAAAACAGTTGGGCCGAAGCAGAGTGCGCATGGTGGAAGTGTGAGCTAAGACCTCGATATTTCCTTAGAAGAAATTTCTGCCTCTACGAGAGCGCTTGCCTCTCCGTATGAGTATGGACCAATTGAGCTTCATTTGGAAACGCTGGTGGTTGACGCTCCTGTTTCACCTAGGTGTCCTTTTTCTTGGCTTTCTTTTTCTCGTTTTACTCAACGTGCTGGAGGAAATTGTCTCTGTTCTTAGGGTGGCGAATGTGCGCCATATGAACATTGATTCCTGCACAAGGGTTGTACCATATATATTCTTGTTCACAATTATACCAACAGCATGCTGTTTCACATTGTAGATCCTGGCAGTATTGCCATGAATGATAGCATTTAGGTGGCATGCTTTTTTTCTATGGTGCCCATACTCTTAAGGTGCATAATGTTGCCCTTCTTGTAAATGCGCATGTATGTTGAGAAAGGCAGAGGGCCACTGACCAGAGTACTGCCCTATTTGCACCCCTTTCACAATAGCCTGACCCCAAAACCAGCAGAAATGCCCTTATGGACTCAGAGAGTAAAATTAGCAGCAAGAAAAGAGTATTTGAAACAATTTATTTGAATAGAGCCTTGAATATTGCTGTCTTTTCCAGCTGCTTGGCACCAAAAGCAGCAAAAATGACCTTTTCAACACTCCATAACAGTAGCCAGAATAAAAGAGTTTTAAAAAAAAAAACATTTTTGGGAATAGGACCTGGATTATAGCTTGTTTTTGACAGCAGCATGCCCCTAAAAATTTGAAATATGTCCTTTCGGCCACTGTTGACAATTGTGAAGAATAAATGCCTGTTACAAACCACATTTTTTACAATGGGACCTGTAGTATAGCTGGTTTTGGACAGCACCATGAGCCCAAAAATTATAAAAATGACCTCTCGGCCACTATTAAAAATTGTGAGGTAGAAATGCCACTTAAAAACCACATTTCTGTACCAAAGGACCTGGATTATAGCTGTTTTTCACAGCACCATGACCCCAAAACCATTGACAGTACTTAAAATTTTCAGAAATGAGTAAATGGAATACTTTTTTTTTCATGAAACCGTGTACAATTGGTGTCTTTTACAGTCTCCTAACTGCAAAACCATTAAAATGATTTATAACTGCCAAGTAGGACTAGCAATTGATATTTTTCACCAAATTATCGGACAAGTGCGCTATTTGCGCCAAACTGAGAAGCACGGAGAGCAATAAAACTATTTGCTACGTTATATGGCTTAAGTATGGTGTATTGCCACCACTGAAAACAAGCAACAGGGAAAATGGAATAATTGTCACCAAATTATTAGACAAGTGCGCTATTTGCGCCAAACTGAGAAGCATGGAGAGTAATAGAACTATTTGCTACGTTATATGGCTTAAATATGATGTTTTAACAATCATAGATTATTGTTAAGATTTTCAAGAAAATTATCACATCATCGTGGAAACCCTATAACCGTAATAATCTTGCCGATTTCAACTTTTGTCAATATTATCGCTCATCCCTACTAACAACCTATTATGGGACTTCTATACCTACCTCCTTACTGAGGTAACCTACATACCTTCCTACCTACTGGGGGGACTGTATACCAACCTACCAACTGAGGAGACCTATATACCTACCAACCTACTGGGGGTGTCTATATACCTTCTTACCTATTTGGGGCCTATATAGCAATGATGGGTGACTCCCCATCCCCCACAATAGGCCTCCAGCTTTCCTATCATAACAAAAGCAGGTTTCTGTGGGGATGGGGTGTAACCATGCTTTACTACATAGGCCCCTACTAGGTAGAGAGGAATATAAGCTCCCTCCCCACACATTCCCAATAGGTAGGTAGGTATAGAGGTGCTGAAACAGCGAGGATTCTAAAATGTTTATATGATAAAATCTGCAGAGACAAGTCGTGGTCGAGATAATTCATTATGGTGGTCTGGGCTGGATGGAGAAGAAAAAGGAAAGCGAATTATTCCCATCAGAGAAGACTTCACCTGTGAGTCACTGGATGTAACTGCACTGTAATCACTTATACTGTATGTCTGAAGAGAGCCTATGTACAACTGATAGTCACATGTGGTGGTTGTATTTGGTCATGGACTGGCAGTATAATCTGGTCCTTAAACAGTAATATTATTGGGTCTTGGCACTATGGGATTTTTATGGTAAGTATGGTATATTTGCTCTATGTATAGGTGTATTATTCTGTAACTGTATGACTGTTATTTATAAGGTATTACTTATAAGATATCATACACAATTCAGCAATTTTGAAAAAGCAAATTTGTTAGCACTGAGTTTCATAATACAGTGTACTGCTGAGGTGTTGGACCATATCTATGTGGAATACATATAAAATTAGTGACAGGAACTTACTGCGGTGTAAAGATGCCATCTGAACCTAGCCCTATTAAGCAAAATGTTACACAGAGGGCCAGTGCCCCAGATGTTTTAGGACCCTATCAATGCCCTTGGATTTACATTACATATATACATTATAAGTAGAGATGGGCGAATTGATTCTAACGAAGTGGAATTCGTTTAGAATTTCAGGAAAAACTTCGGTTCGGAACGAAGTCGAAGTTTGGGGTACTTTGCGTGAAAGAAGTGTGCATTTGATTGATAAAATGGCTTCGGGCACATGCCGTTACATGGGGCAAAGAACTCTGGGAGGAAGAAGGGCATAGCCTACATGACATGTGCAGAGATTAAGCCAATCAGGGACCGGCAGGATTCTGTGACATCACCGCACTATATAAGTCCGGGCGCGACGCTGGGAGCTCATACTGCTCTCACTGAACTGATTAGGGAAGGTGCTGCCGCGGCTGCTAATGGTATCTCTTACTAAAGAACTCATTTTTATACAGCGATTTTTGGGGGGTGTCTCAGCTTGTCTCAGAGACTGCTTTTCTTAACGTTCTATTTCTGATTTTTTTGGGGTATTGGATCTTAAGTCCAGTGTGTGTCCAGTGCAGCTGCATATACATGTTAATGCTATCTGCTCACAGCACATTGAATATCCAAGGGTGATCTAAGCCTGTTCCTGTTGTATTCATTTAAAGAAACAGCGTTTTTTACATACTAATACCACTTCATTTTTGGCTGCTCAATTCTTTTGCGCAATTTACATCAGGGGTTAATTTAAGCGTTTGTTCTGCTGCTGTGGTGACTAAAATAAACCGTTTATTTCACCGCCAAAAAATACATTTTTCCTGTAGCATAATTCACAAGCGAAGGTTAATTACAAGTTTTCCTCTTTTTGTGTAGCGTAAAAAACACGCCATTGTAACACGCTACAAAGCTGGTAGTTTGTGGTTGCTCAATTGTTTGGTGCAATTTACATCCAGGGGTTAATTAAGCGTTGTTCTGCTGCTGTGGTGACTAAAAGAAACCGTTTATTTCACCGCCAAAAAATACATTTTTCCTGTAGCATAATTCACAAGCGAAGGTTAATTACAAGTTTTCCTCTTGTTGTGTAGCATAAAATACACACCATTGTAACACGCTACAAAGCTGGTAGTTTTTGGCTGCTCAATTCTTTTGCACAATTTACATCCAGGGGTTAATTAAGCGTTGTTCTGCTGTTGTGGTGACTAAAATAAACCGTCTTTTTCACCGCCAAAAAATACATTTTTCCTGTAGCATAATTCACAAGCGAAGGTTAATTACAAGTTTTCCTCTTGTTGTGTAGCGTAAAAAACACGCCATTGTAACACGCTACAAAGCTGGTAGTTTTTGGCTGCTCAATTCTTTTGCGCAATTTACATCCAAGGGTTAACTAAGTATTTTTCTGCAGTTGTACTCAGTAAAAGAAACTTTGTTTTTCACCGCCACAGAAGAAATTCTGTAGCATAATTCATATCCGAAGGTTAATTAAGCCTGTTTGTGCTTTTATATTCAGTAAAATACACAGTTTTTTAAACGGCACATACAAGTCAATTTTTCCTGCCCATTTGTGGAGCGCAATTTATACCCAAGCTTATTACTGTATTCATTTGGAGTCAAATACAGGGTGTGTATTTATCATATACAGATATCTTCATCAAACAGTGTCTGTACATTTTAGAACAAACAGTATGTCAGACAGAGAGGTGGCAGGCTCTTCACCTGTGAGTGGCAGTGGCACAAACATTCCTGGAGCAGGCCCAGGTCGCAGCACAGCAAGGGGACATCGCAGCAGGGGTCACTTGGTGAGGCCACAACTGCCGCTGTCATCTAGCGGCCGTGTATTGACCAGCAACCCAAGGGTTCTTGATTGGTTGACTAGGTCATCCACTTCCTCCCAGATGACATCTGACAACCCCAGCCAAGAGTCGGTGGGATCGTCAGATACAACCCTTAGTTGGCATGGCCCGGGAGCGGGTCAGCAGCCCTCACCTGTTCTCAACCCGCCTCTGTCCCATCCGGTTCCCTCAGCCAGAGATCTACTATGTGGTCTGGGCTCAGCGCCACTATATAGCGAGGATGAACAATTTGAGGAGGGCAGTCAGCAGCTACTTGGCAGCGAAGAAATGGGGCCAATATCCCCTGCTTCTTGCAGTAGGCGGCAAAGTATAGATGTGGAGAGTGGCATGGGAGGTCATGTTGTGAGGGGTCAGCCTCGGCATACCAAGACCGGTGATGAGGACAGCAGTGACGATAAAACACAAATAGATGATGATGTAGACGACCGCACTTGGGAGCCGGGTGAAGCACGGGCTTCATCATCGTCAGGAGAAGAGGGCGTCAGCTTGCGCGTCAGGCAGTGGCGCAGCCAGCAAGTGGGTTGTGTGGCCGTGAGTCAGCAGGGTAGCAGCAGTGTGAGGTCGGGAGCCAAGCGGCCACGGGGTAGAAAACCCGCTTTGCAGGTCCAAGAAAGTAGCGGCACAGGGGCTCAGCGAGGCAGCGGCAGCAGTAGTCACTCAGTGCGGAGTGTTGGCAGTAAAATCAGCTACTCGGCGGTGTGGCAGTTCTTTGCTAAGACACCGGAGGAGCCGAATATGGGTATATGTAGAATCTGTGGGCAGAAAGTGAAGCGTGGCCAGGGAGCTAACGTTGGCACCACGGCCCTGCGTCAACACATGCAGCGTCACCATCCAATGGCCTGAGAGAAACGTGGCTCAGATGTGGTGGTCCATCCCGCCGCCGCCGCAGCAGCAGCCAGTAGCATGCATGCCATTGCAGCCAGTCAAGGCTCCACCACCTCTGCAGAAGGGAGCTGTTTCTCTTTGCCATCATCTCCCGGTCCAGATGCTCCTGCTCCTCGCTACTCATGGCGCCAGCAGTCGTTCAGCGAGGCGATTGCAAAGAGACAAAAGTATGCGTCCAACCATCCTAAGGTGCAGAAGCTGACCGTGCTTCTGTCCAAGTTGTTGGTACTGCAGTCCCTCCCTTTCCAAATGGTGGACTCTGCACCATTCAGAGAACTAATGGCTTGTGCCAAGCCGAGATGGAGAGTTCCAAGCCGTAATTTCTTTTCCAAAAAGGCAGTACCAGCACTTCATAAATATGTAGAACAGAAAGTGGGCCAGTCCTTGAGCTTATCGGTTTGTTCCAAGGTGCACGGCAGCGCAGACGTCTGGAGCTGTAACTACGGTCAGGGCCAGTACATGTCCTTTACGGCCCACTGGGTGAATGTGCTTCCTGCCCAGGCACACCAACAACTTGGACAGGAGACGCCGCATTCTCCTCCACGTTGTCAAACTGCGGCTCCTGCGCCAATATCCGCCTCCTCCTCCTCCCACCACCACCATCTCAGCCTCCACAAGTACTGCTCCATCATACCACATGTGTAGGGCACAGCGGTGTCACGCAGTTCTACACCTGACTTGCCTCGGCGAACGAAGTCACACAGTAAGGAACTGCTCCGCGTCATGCAGCAAGAAATCGATGTGTGGTTTTCTCCGCGCCAACTGCAAATCGGAACCATGGTGACGGACAATGGGAGGAACATGGTGTCCGCGCTGCACCGAGGAGGGATGGTCCATGCACCCTGCATGGCGCACGTGTTCAGTCCGGTTGTGAAAAGGTTCCTGAAGTCTTCCACAGATCTTTAGAACATTCTGAAAATGGCCAAGAAACTGTGCATGCACTTTATCCATTCCTACAAAGCCAGGAACACCCTGCTCGAGTTGCAACGGCAGAACGGCCTCCCCCAACACACTCTGATATGCGATGTTTCCACCCGTTGGAATTCCAGCCTGCACATGTTGGACCGACTGTATGAACAGAGAAAGGCCATTAACGAATTTTTGATGATCCAGGTGGACAGGAGTACTCCCCTGTGTAACTTTGATGTCAGCCAGTGGCAGCTCACGCGTGACACCTGCCGTTTGTTGAGGACATTCGAGGAGGCCACGTTATTTGTCAGTCGCCAGGACTAGGGGATGAATAACGTCATTCCACTGCTTCATGTCCTGGAACAGATGCTGAAAAATCTGTCTGGGCAGGGGACTGGAGACGTGGCGACTATATCTCGCGGCCACATGAGTCCGGTGGGGACTGAAATGGAGGAGGAGGAGGACATTGGAGCAGAAGCATTGTCTGGTGAAATGAGTGGATTTTCTACCCAGGTGACAAGAGAGGAGGAGCAGGAGCAGCTGGAGGAGGTAGATGGAGATGAGGAAGACGAGGCAGATGACCCGCAAGCACCGTGGCAGTATACAGTTGAGATGGAGGCAAGGAGCCCCTCAGAGTCACTTGTGCAGATGGCCCGCAGCATGCTGATATGCCTGGCTAGTGACAGCCGAATAGTCAGCATCCGGCAGAGGGATGACTTCTGCCTCTCCACCCTATTGGACCCTCGCTACCGGTCCAAAATGGGAGCCTTTTTCCCAGCTATTGAGAGGGAGGACAAACTCAATTACTATAGGGAAATCCTCCGGAGTCAGTAGGCCGCTGCCGCTGTGCGGCATCGTCCCGGCTCTGACAGGTCTGCCCGGGGGGTTCCTCAGCGCTCATGTACTCCTGCCGCGGCTGCTGGAGGTAGGTGGGGGGGCAGGAGCAGTACCAGCTCCATCAGCAGCAACCTAAGTCTGGAGTCACTGATGAGCAGATTCCTTCACCTGCCTAGTGAGGAGGGTAGTCGCCAGCAGCAGCAGGACCTGGAGCAGTCCCTGAACCAACAGGTGGTGGCCTACTTGGACAGCACTCTGCCACCCCAGTTAGAAGATCCGCTGGACTACTGGGCAGCCAAACTGGATGTGTGGCCACAACTTGCCGAGTTTGCAGTGGAGAAGCTGTCCTGCCCGGCCAGTAGTGTGGCATCAGAGCGGGTGTTCAGTGCAGCGGGGGCCATCGTTATCCCAAGGAGAACCCGCTTGTCCACTGGAAATGTGGAACGACTGACCTTTGTCAAGATGAATCAGGCGTGAATCGGCCAGCATTTCCACACACCAATGCCTTATGCGTCAGACTACATCAGCCATGACGCCTCACCCAAACTGTGAGAAATGAGTCTGGGTTCAAATTACCTGCCTCAGCCACTATTCTGATGCCGCCACCCACCTGATACCACACATCTGCTGCCAGTTTCTCCATCTGCCACCAACCATCTTTACCAGGGACTGGTATTGCCACCCACCTCCACACTTTGTCATTGTGCCACTCTCTGACCTCATGCTGTTGCTCCTGCTGCCGTCACCTCCACTCTCTGTCATTGTGCCACTCTGTGGCCTACTCCTGTTTTAGTCACCTCCAGAATGTCATTGTGTCACTGTCTGACCTCATGCTGCTGCTGCTGTCGTGCCCTCCACACTGTGTCATTGTGCCACTCTATGGCCTACTACTGTTTTGACACCTCCAGAATGTAATTGTGCCACTGCCAGCCCTCATGCTGCTGCTTCCGTGCCCTCCACTCTCTGTCATTGTGCCACTCTGTGGCCTACTCCTGTTTTAGCCACCTCCAGAATGTCATTGTGCCACTGTCTGACCTCATGCTGCTGCTGCTGTCGTGCCCTCCACACTGTGTCATTGTGCCACTCTGTGGCCTACTACTGTTTTGCCACCTCCAGAATTTAATTGTGCCACTGCCTGACCTCATGCTGCTGCTACCGTGACCCCCACTCTCTGTCATTGTGCCACTCTGTGGCCTACTCCTGTTTTAGCCACCTCCACAATGTCATTGTGCCACTGTCTGACCTCATGCTGCTGCTGTGGCTGCTGTCGTGCCCTCCACACTGTGTCATTGTGCCACTCTGTGGCCTACTCTTGTTTTTGCCACCTCCAGAATGTGATCGTGCGACTGTCTGTAATCATTATGCTGGTGCTGTCGTGCCCTCCACACTGTGTCATTGTGCCACTCCATGGCCTACTACTGTTTTGCCACCTCTAGAATGTCATTGTGCCACTGCCTGACCTCATGCTGCTGCTGCTGTCGTGCCCTCCACACTGTGTCATTGTGCCACTCTGTGGCCTACTACTGTTTTGCCACCTCTAGAATGTCATTGTGCCACTGCCTGACCTCATGCTGCTGCTACCGTGACCTCCACTCTCTGTCATTGTGCCACTCTGTGGCCTACTCCTGTTTTGCCACCTCCAGAATGTCATTGTGCCACTGCCTGACCTCATGCTGCTGCTGTGGCTGCTGTCGTGCCCTCCACACTGTGTCATTGTGCCACTCTGTGGCCTACTCCTGTTTTAGCCACCTCCAGAATGTCATTGTGCCACTGTCTGACCTCATGCTGCTGCTGCTGTCGTGCCCTCCACATTGTGTCATTGTGCCACTCTGTGGCCTACTACTGTTTTGCCACCTCTAGAATGTCATTGTGCCACTGCCTGACCTCATGCTGCTACTACCGTGACCTCCACTCTCTGTCATTGTGCCACTCTGTGGCCTACTCCTGTTTTGCCACCTCCAGAATGTCATTGTGCCAATGCCTGACCTCATGCTGCTGCTGTGACTGCTGCTGTGCCCTCCAAACTGTGTCATTGTGCCACTCGGTGGCCTAGTCCTGTTTTTGCCACCTCCAGAATGTCATTGTGCCACTGTCTGACCTCATGCTGCTGTGACTGCCGCCGTCACCTCTACACTCTGTCACCTGAGCTCTCAGCTTGTTTTTTTCCAGCTTTCGCTGCCATGACTTTATCAAGGTTACATTCCCGCTTGAGTTTTTGGGTCAGTTTTGCCCTTTTAAGTGCCCAGGGAATTTTACAGTGAAGCGATTCTAAGAGCGGCGGCACTCATCTGCGTGTCATACTAAAACACAACATTGTATGAAGACCAAACCAAGCTCCCTCTGCATATTTAAGCATGGCACAACGTTCTACAGCACCCTGCAGGCTCTGTGGAGCCTGGAAATAGCCGTTTTTTAACACGATTCGTGCCGAAGTAATTCGGGACGAAGTAATTTTTGTCGGAAAATTCGGCGACGTGACTGAACCGAATTTTTGAGAAATTCGCCCATCTCTAATTATAAGTAACAGTATTATTGTGTAGATTTTAGAATCCTTAAAATGCATTACAATAATTCTATCATTTGTTTTCATACTACTGCTACTACTGTTTATTGTGCAGACACAACTATTCACTAAACTGAATCTAATCTCTGTATCAGACAAGACAATAAAAAATTGTAATTATGTCTAATATTTGATTAAAAAAATCTTAAATATTTGATATCGAAGATTTAATTTAATTACAAATTATTAATGGTGTTGATAAGGGGGTTATCTTTGTGCAATACTCAAGTGAGTGTACTTTGAAAACCTGTAAATTCATATGGAGTATCAAAAGAATAAGAACCTGTCAGGGACCAGTCAGTGGCACACGAACAGACACAAACAGAGTGAGGCCCTGATACTGGTCCCAACCACTGTCCCTGCCTTTTGGGGTGCCCGACTCCTTAATAGGTCGGCCACAACCAGAAGACTAGGAGCTACACTAATTAAGTGCAGACACAGGACACAGACAAACAAAGATAGAACACAATAAAGAGGGGTCAGACTAGCCAGGTCAATACCAGTAGGGAGCAGAAGTACAAAATCACTGAGAGAAAGAGAAGTCAGTAGCAGAGCAGGGTCAGAATACCGGTCGGGCGCAGCAGTACAAAATCACTAAGCGAGAGAGGAGTCAGTAGCACAGCAGGGTCAGATACCAGAAAGTAATACAGAAGGCAACACTAGCAATATGCAAAAAGACCTCTATAGCAGGCGAAGATGGAAGAGAAGTGATCCTTTAAATAGGGAACTAAGGAAGGCAGAATTGAGGTCATAGGTGGAAAGAAACACCAGACCGGATAGGAACAGAAGGTTGTCAATCAAAAGGAGAAAACAATTAACTCAAAGAGTGCTGGAGGATTCCTGGCCAGGGCGTTGGCCAGAAATCAATCAAGCAAACAGTGAGGAGACCTCAGTTCACACTAGTGTATACAATTCCAAGCATCATGTGAGAAACCAGGGTTTCCGTCGCAACGGCCGCGGTCAGCGACCAGAGCCCAAAGCTGAGGCTCTGTCAGGCATGATCATGACAGAACCTTGTAGGTTTTACATCTGCTGAAACCCGTGTCAGAATTCCGGAAAGAGTCTGGAGTTGCTATCTAACGAAAAGCTGGATCAGAATTGTGTCATAATCTGTCATTGTTTTATCACTTAGTGACATCCATTGTACATGTAAGGTGCATATGTATTGGGACAGTTTGGCTTAGACTAAAGAGCTGAGCCCACTTCATATGCAGTGTGGGCTGTGTTATACAGATGATAATCTATTTACTAATTAGGTGACTTCTAAAGGTAATTGGCAACACTAGATTTTATTAAGGGATATTAGAGTACAGGGGCTTTAAATACTTTGGGGGGACATATATGAAAACTGTCTTTGTTGCCCATAGAAACCAATCAGAGCTCCCCTTTTATTTCATATAGTACTCTGAGAAAATAAAAGGCGAGCTCTGATTGGTTGCAATGGGCAATAAAGAAAGTCTTACATAGTTACATAGTACAGTTGAAAAAAGACATATGTCCATTAGATTTAACCAAGGGTGGGGAAAATGTAGGGGAAGGGAGGGAGATAATGAGTTTAAGCCTAGCTTCTCTACTGGTGAATACTTTGAAATCCATAAGGCAAGAACCAATCCGCTCTAAGGAAGATTTCATTTCTGATCCCAGAGTTGCCATCAGATTGTTTCTAGAATTTTATATGGCTACATATGTATTAATATTCTTTCGTTTCAGGTAGTTATCTAAGCCTTTCTTGAAACTCGCAACTGTTACTGCTGTGACCAGCTCCTCAGGCAGGCTATTCCACAGATTTACAGTTCTTACAGTGAACAACACTTTTCTCCTCTGGAGATTGAATCCTTTCTCCTGCAGCCGAAGGGAATGTCCTCTTGTCTTTTGAGGGGGCTTTACATGAAATAGTTTTTTCCCATACTTTTTGTATAGACCATTTATATACCTGTATAAATTAATCATGTCCCCCCCGAAGCCGTCTATTCTCAAGACTAAATAAGTTCAATTCTTCTAACCTCTCCTCATAACTAAGATGCTCCATTCCCCTTTTAAGTTTGGTTGCTCATCTTTGCACTCTCTCTAGCACCAATACATCCTTTCTATAAACTGGAGCCCAGAACTGAACAGTATATTCCAAGTGAGGCCACACCAATGCTTTATACAGCGGTAATATTGCATCCTTGTCCCGCGAGTCCATGCCTCTTTTAATACATGCCAATATCTTACTTGCCTTAGAGGCAGCTGATTGACACTGCATGCTGTTCTGTAGTCTATGATCTACAAGAATGCCCAGACCTTTCTCAGCAAGTGATTCTACTAGTTTTTCTCCCCCTAAGACATATGATGCCGGTAGATTATTTCTACCCAGATGCAGAACCTTACATTTATCCACACTGAACCTCGTTTGCCAAGTGAATGCCCAAACACTCAGTGTGTCCAGGTCTGCTTGTACTTTACGGACATCTTCGATAGATTGCACTACATTACATAGCTTGGTATCATCTGCAAAAATAGAAACTTACACACTTATTTCTAACCCAATGGATTCTAATTTACCCAACAAACGCTTATGAGGGACAGCGTCAAACGTGTTTGCAAAGTCTAAAAACACAATATCCACAGCCGCCCCGCTATCCAGACTTCTATTCACCTCTTCATAAAAACAGATCAGGTTGGTTTGACAACTTCTTTCCTTAGTAAAACCATGCTGGCAATCACTTATAATATTGTATTCATCCACATATTGCTGTATATAGTCCAGTATGAGCCCCTCAAACATTTTCCCACAACAGATGTTAAACTTACTGGTCTATAATTACCTGGGCAAGATTTGGAGCCTTTTTGAAGATGGGAACTACATTTGCCTTGCGCCAGTCTCCTGGCACTATACCAGTCCCCAAAAAATCTCTAAATATCATGTACAGGGGCACACCGATAAGTGAGATGAGCTCTTTAAGAACCCTTGGGTTTATTTAACTTCCTTCAAACCATTTCTACACACAGCCAATTAATTATATCAGATGATGTATTAACAGTACTGGCACCACCTACATCCACACTGGGTTCACCCCATCAGCTCTAGGACTGCATCTATTAGTATCAACTCCACATACGTCCGCACTAGGCTCGCCTACATCAGCTACTTTCTCCTCATTTGTATATACAGAGCTGAGGAACCTATTTAGTAGCTCTGCCTTCTCCTGATTCCCAGTGATCAGCTCCTTTTTACTGTTATTTAATGGTCCTACATGCTCTGACTTTGGCTTTTTGACATTTATATGTTTAAATAATTTCTTGGAGTTTGTCTTGCTGTCCTTGGCCACCTGCCTTTCATTTTGTATTTTAGCTGATTTGATCACTTTTTAACAAATTTTATTAAGCTCTTTGTAATTTTGCTGATCCCTCTGATTTATATTTTTTAAATGTCCTTTTTTATTGTTTATCGCACCACACCCGTAATATTAGTTCAAAGCAGCAGACCAGCTCTGTGTTGTAGAGAAGTATAAAAGTTACACTTTATTCCAAAAAATTGCTTAAAAACAGCATAGTCCAATAATAACAATTCACGTGAAGACAGTCATAAACAAGGTTTCTTACTCAGAGCATTTAGGCAGGTAAAATGCAGATGGACCTCCCTAAATGCTCTGAGTAAGAAACCTTGTTTATGGCTGTCTTCATGTGAATTGTTATTATTGCACAATGCTGTTTTTAAGCAATTTTTTGGAATAAAGTTTAACTTTTCTACTTCTCTACAACATGGAGCTGGTCTGCTGCTCTGAACTACCTAATTACGGTATTTGTTGAACCCACTGACCGTGCACCTGCGGAGAAGGCAATTCCCTTGAGCGAGCTGACAACTTGTATCACACACTCGCATTATTAGACACATATATGAATGTGGTTCGGCAAAACTAGGCGCATTACTGCTCGGATAGGCAGACCTATCTCAGTGTGGTCTGCCTGAGCCTGAGGAGTTAAAGTGGAGCTAGATTTGCCGTCAGGGAAAAAATGTCCAAAATTTCTCAACTTACACCAATACAATAATAAAAAGTAATTTAATATAATCAAACTATATAAAATTAAATTATTTAAATTCAATGAAAAATGTTATCATAACAAAAATTATATAAAAATATGTAATATCCCAAAAATATAAAAATATCTCTTATAAAATGTATTTAAAATAAAAAAATCCAGAACACCACAGGACTTGATGGGCCTGTGCTCCACCAAGTAAGATCACTACCATAGTTTCTATTCACTGACATGCTATTCTATGTCTTTTCTTTTATTTCCAGCCTACAGTGGGGAAAAAAGTATTTAGTCATCCACCAATTGCGCAAGTTCTCCCACTTAAAAAGATGAGAGAGGCCTGTCATTGACAACATAGGTAGACCTCAACTATGAGAGACAAAATGAGAAAACAAATCCAGAAAATCACATTGTCTGATTTGGAAAGAATTTATCATAAAGGCTCCAATTATGTGCCTTTATTACCAGCAAGCTTCTTTCACTTATCTAAACTGTTTGGAAAGTGAGGAATCGATTAGTGTGTTGGTAATCCATAAGACTTCAAACACAGTCATTGATTACTTACTTGAAACACCTTTCTGAACAATTTAAACAACTGAAAGAAGCTTGCTGGTAATAAAGGCAGTTTAATTGGAGCGCAGTTAAAACTACACCAAAACTGCACTGTGTGAAAGCACCCTAATCAAAATTAATCAATTGAATAATAATTAATTGATTAAGGAAACATGATACAATTTATGTTTGGCTTTTGCAATCCTAATTACCCTGCAATCTGGTCTTTCCCCATACTCTCTGAACCACAATACCTGGCCACACTAAGATGATTCCAAACCATCAGATTATCAAGAATGAGTACTGCCCTTCTGGATCCTGCTGGAAAGCTTACTCTTGCATCAGGCCCACAACCTAAGATCCAATACAGATAGGCCACATCCTCTCACTGCAAGGCAATTCTACTGCTTGGAAGGTCAGTGGGAGAATTGGCTGCTAGCATCTAGGTGTTACAGTGATGGAGAGGTGACCACATCAGTAGATCAGACACTAAAGGGATTCCTCCTAGCCCAGATGTGGACTGACTGAGGCTGTTGCTTATTTTTAGGCACCTAAGACTACTAGCTGGGGCTCTCCTGCAGCTGCATGATGAGCAGCTCTGATGTCTCTTTGCATTCCTGGATTATTATTAGAATTATTTTTTCTAAGCCTATATACATAAGACTATAATCTAGTACTAGTGAGAAGAAAAGGGCTGATAAATAACATATTATGAGTGAGGACAAGCATGATAATGTCACAGGGGATGTTTGTATCCAGAAGCCGGGGGCCTCAGAGAGGAAGTCTACAGCTGGAAAGGATGGTAAAATGAACCAGTAGCAGGTCCACAACCCGTAACAAATAATTTGCAAATTGTGCTTATTTTACTGTTTATTGCTGCTAGGCTCCAATAGTGAAGAGTAGTTCATATGTTAGAAGCAGTTATGGCGTGGATACTAAAGTGCCTATTAAAAATAATACCTTAATATTGCCAACTCCTGTAATGTTTCATCCTTTGTAATTGTCAGTCATTTTTTACAACACAAAGCAAAGTGCTTGTTAACCCTCAAAGGTACCTTTTGTGTCTACAGTCCTTGCCTAGATACATTTGCTCCCAACCCATTAAAATGTATTCAGTGGACAGTCAATAGGAACTCCAGTTAAGGGTAAATAGGTAGATTACCTGACATCTTCAGTACCTTAAAGGAGGGTTACATGTCTCTTTCCTGCTCATGACACAGCTTGAACATAGCTGGTAATTTGCTTTAATCATCTTTGTATGATCCCTGAAGCGACCTCGTGTTTTGTTTTTGCATCTGTTCTGTTTCTGATTCTGGTTTTAATGCCAGTTTGGGCAGCAGGCCAATATCCTGCACAGAGAACCCAAGTGGCTGGCACAGCTCCAGGCCTTTATTGAGGGAATAACTATACAGCACTGTAATTTAACTAGCAAAATGTGGCAAATCACTGTTATTAATGCCAATAAATCTAATCCTGACAGTTGACAGGATTAAAATATCAATTTACCCAGTGAAGAAAGCTCCCTTTTTCTGTGGATTTGGCTTGCTATCATTTTAGAAGAATAATGCTAGTTATTAATGACTCTCATTTGAAAATTTTTTATGGTCTTTGTCCATCCAAAGCCACACGGATAGTAAATAACAGTCATTACCTGCTAACCACTAATTTTTTGCCACTTAATACCTGATAATGTTTTGTTTCATTTGATGTATTTCATTTTTTTTGGTTTATCACCCTCCTGTGCTTAGACACATATCTTGCTACTGTTGTAGGGTGCAAGGGATTTGATAGTTCATGCCAAAGTGCATTGCTTACAAGTACCTATTCAAAATTCTGGTTGACTCTCATACAGAATAGCAAAAGCCGTGTTATACTGTAACGAATGGCGCCGCAGCCAGGGGCGTTGCTAGGGTCCTAAAACATCCGGGGCTCGGGCCCTTTGTGTTTTTCTCGCCTCATTGTGAACTGCGGATGTTTTTTTACAGAGAAAAACCTTCTGTTCCTGACACTAATTTTCTGCACATCCCACACAGATCCGTCCATTTTCCTCAGCAGTCACTGTACAGTAAAAATCACCAATGACAAATTTACTTTTTCAGAACTTCTCACCTTCATATGACAATACCCCTAAACAGTCACCAAATAATCCACCGATGCATGGAGCAAATCTACCAGACAAGTGATTGTGACTAAAAACACTACTACAAAACCAAGACCCAAAACTATTACTACTTAAGGCTCAAATAATCCTGCCAGACCCTGACCGAACGCGACCCCCACAGTGACTATCAGCTGTACACAGGCTCTGATTACATATTACCACTGCCATACAGGGGCCATATAGTGGTAGACACTAGTTGTATGTAGACTCTGCAGACATATAAGTGATTACCCTGCTGTTACATTTAGAAACTCACCGGAGACGTCTTTTCTGATCAGCGGCGTTCACTTTCCCTTTTCTTCTCCATCCGGTTCACACCTTCATGCTGATTGCTCCGGCCAATACTCGTCCCTGAGGATTTGGACACATATATTAGAATCCTCACATTTCCAGCAACTCCTTAATTTTAGGTATAGCAGTCCCCTCAGTTAGGTATATAGGGGCACTGAAGAAGTATATGGGGCCACAGGCAGGTATATGGGGCCACAGGCAGGTATATGGGGGCCACAGGCAGGTATAGGGGGGCCACAGGCAGTATATGGGGGCACTGAGGCAGAATATAGGGGCACTGAGGCAGAATATAGTAGCAATGATGAAGGTATATAAGAGCACTGAGGCAGTTATATAGGGGCACTGAGGCAGTATATTGGGGCCACAGGCAGGTATAGGGGGGCACAGGCAGGTATAAGGGGGCACAGGCAGTATATGGGGCCACAGGCAGGTATATAGGGTCATTGAGGCAGTATATGGGGCCACAGGCAGTATATGGGGGCACTGAGGCAGTATATAGGGGCCACAGGCAGGTATATGGGGCCAAAGGCAGTATATAGGGGGCACAGGCAGTATATGGGGGCACAGGCAGGTATATAGGGTCATTGAGGCAGTATATGGGGGCACTGAGGCAGTATATGGGGCCACAAGCAGGTATATAAGGACACTGAGGCAGTATATGGGGGCAATGAGGCAGTATATGGGGCCACAGGCAGGTATATGGGGGCACAGGCAGGTATATGGGGGCACAGGCAGGTATATAGGGGCAACAGGCAGGTATATAGGGGCACAGGCATCATATGGGGGCCACAGGCAGTAAATGGGGGCACAGGCAGTATATGGGGGTCACAGGCAGTATATGGGGGCCACAGGCAGGTATAAAAGGGCACAGGCAGCATATGGGGGCCACAGGCAGGCATTATAGGGGCACAGGCAGTATATAGGGGGCCACATACAGGGATATGGGGGCCACAGGCAGCATATGGGGGTCACAGGCAGGGATATGGGGGCCACAGGCAGGCATTATAGGGGCACAGGCAGGGATATGGGGGCCACAGGCAGGCAATATAGGAGCACAGGCAGGTATATGGGGCCACAGGCAGGCATTATAGGGGCACAGGCAGTATATAGGGCCGCACAGGCAGTATATAGGGCCACACAGGCAGTATATAGGGGCACTGAGGCAGGTAAATGCTATAAAAATAACAACATTAATACTCACCTTAACTCCCTCGGCGAGCGCGCTCCGTCCTCTTCAGCCCGCGCTCCTCCGGCAGCTCCTCGGGCGCACGGCCTATGACGAGGACAGGCAGCGTCGCGATGACGTGATGTCAGCGCCACGCTGCCGGCTGAGGCGCACAGGGCCGCGGCGGGTCCTCAGCGCTGTGAGGACCCGGCAGCCTCGCGGTGTAGGACCTGCGAGTCCGACACTGTCTGCGGGGCAGGGGATCGCTCGCTCTCCTGCCCCGCAGAAGCCCTCAGCTGTGTGTGGCGTCCAGCGGACGCACATGCAGCTGAAGAGCCAGTCCGGTGCTCCAGGCCCAGCGCAGAGGCCTGGAGCCCGAGAGACTCGGGGCACAGGGGGTTTTATTCGGGGCCCGAGCCCGAATAAAACAGCCTAGCGACGCCCTTGGCCGCAGCCCATCCCCCGGGCTGCGGGGGCTCGTTTGTCCCCCAGTCCCTTCTCAGGTACCGCGGGCGGTTGGCCCCACGGTCCGTGCGGCGATCCGTGGGCGCACTCGTCCCGCGGTGTGCAATTACTCACCCGACCCCGCTCCTGACTCCAGGCGCGCTCATCATGGCCGCCGCGCGCGCCGGTCTTCTCAGCCTTAAAGGGCCAGTGCGCCGGTAATTGGCTGATTGCCGGCCGCTGGTCCTATATATTGGCCACTCCTCCGGCAGCCCTCTGCCGGATCTTTAGTGCCCACTGAGCCTATTGAGAAAGCGTCTTTCCTCTGTTTGTGTTTACCGTGTACCAGACCGTCTCGCCAGAGCCGTCTTAACAGCATTAAGGGCCCCTGGGCAGAGCACTGCACTGGGCCCCCTACCTCCACAACCCCTCACAGGAATAAAAATGTACATTATCAAATAAAATTATATTTGTTGTTTCTTGCAACAAAATCAGTGCTTTTGGAGTTTAGTTTTTGTTATATGTTTTGGTATAATTTTTATGGATAAATAGGACAAAAATAGGTGTTTTTAAACCTTTTTTTTTTTTTTACTTGCATGTGTAGTCCCTTAGCCACGGTCCCCGACGGCACAGACAAATACCGGTCGTGAGTCTGCGCAGGTTCTCCATAGATGTCCATTTTAAAGTTGGTCAACCGGTTTGCAGACGGTTTTAAAAACCAAAAACTTTCTGAAAAACCGGCTGCAAACCTGTCCCGTGGGACGAAGCCCTTAGGTGTAGTTGACCACAACAGGTCACGATCACTTAGTGTACACTATTCTCATACTAATGTATAGCCAGAATAGTTTAAAATTATAGATGAATAATACCACCGACACCCATGACCAAAATATCACACACCTATATAGTGACTGAAAAATACCACAACACGACCACAAATCACCGAGCCACATAGTGGACTGAATAATACCGTATATTGTATTTTTTCCGATCTTATGGTGTTGTTAATATTTTAATATTTGGACTTTTTTGGATGGGAGAAAAAACAATTATGTTTTTTTTTTATTGCAGTTTTTTGTCTAAAGTATTAAAAACCTTATTTTTTACACTGTAAAAAACATTCAGTTTTCATGCATATCTTGACACAAAATATGCATGAAAAGGTGGATGGAGAGGAGTTGTAGTGCAAACAATGTAGTTTATCAATAGCCAATGACATGTGAAGTGGTTAACTGAGGAGAAAAATGGTGCAGCACAATATAGTAAGTAAGAGTTTAAGTTTTGTAGCAGCAGATTGATGATGAGGATTTAGTGCAACAAAGTGTATTTAAAATTGTTTGAACAGTATAGTATAAGTTACTGCACTAAATCCCTCTCATAATGAGCCTGCTGAAATAATTACTGTACTGTTGCTGCAATAAATTCCCCTTAGTCCAGCAGCACGGTGATAATATACAAGCAGGCATTGAGAGGGGTGGTAAGTGCAGACACATAAGAATGCAACTGTACACGCTGCAAAAAAACCACCTCTTTATCTGCCTGATACTATACTTTGCTGCAACTAAATCCACCAGGTCCTGATTCTACTATGAGAGGAGTTTGTCTGCAACGTACAGTAACACACATAAAAGGGTTTTTTTATTGCAGTGTCATGACATGAGTAAGTGCAGCACTGTGCTGGTCTAACCCAGGAAGGCGATGGAAAACTTCAGAGGAACTAGGAAGAACTTAGACTCTTGTGCGTTTACACCCCTAGTAACAGCTTTACGGGACATGAAGATACGCACTAATGTTTGGCCACGCAGAGGGCTTCAATCAACGCGTAGGAGGTGACTGTAATCTGCACCACAGAACGACGCGCACCGCCGCTCATCATAGGTAGAAGTAGAAGTTTTAGCGAATTATTATGGACAACGATGAAATCCGCACAGTTTTAATGTGGTGATCGGGGGGGGTGCGGATTTTTTAGATCATGCGATAATTAATGTTAAACATCCTGTGCAATCAACTATTAGGAGCGCGCCATTTCGGCGCTTATTCCCCTGTCATTTTTAGGACTGCGCATGCAAATCATTCTCTACCATAAATAGTAGCAGGGTGGGATTGGTGTGCGACGTCAATACAGGTATGTGTATTGAATGGCGATTGGCCAGGAAAAATCACATGAACCCCTCTCGTTTCCATAGAACATCGTTTCCTGTTTCAGGCCTCATTTCTCCTCGCAACGTTCCACAGAGCAGAAGTACGTCGCTCTGCTTGTGTCCCAAACAGCTCAGGCGAAATGATTATATTATCTTAACAGAGAAACCTCTACTATTGGCCTGATGATCACTTACAATTTAGTTTAGATTAAGATTGGAAGATTTTGATGGATAGTTAGGTAGAGCATTTATTCTTCTAAAGGAGCATCTACCGCTGTAAATTCACGGGTGGTGAGTGGGAGGGGGTGCCCCCGCGTGCGAACCCAGACAAGCTCTATAAAAGAAACTGTAAAAAGATCGACCAAAACTTAGTGTAGACATTGCACTGCAATAGCTTTAATATATTAACATTATTTCTATTGAAATATTTCCTTGATAATGGGCAGGCCTGACCTTATAGGAAACACATCTTTTTCTAGTAACTGCAGGTCTCTTGTTAGGTGTCAAACTCCACTTTTATTATCAGATACATTTTCAGATGAGGAGTGTTCATTTCAATTTTGCCCATTCCACCTTTGTTGATAGATCCACCTTGCACTTAAATTTGAATCCAGCAATTTTATAGTCACACAGGTGAATTTGAAAGGTGCCAAAAATATCTTGTTTAACGAATACATAACAGATACGTGTTTTTGACTTGGCACACAACAGCTTTGTGCATTGAGGCAGCTTGCACTTAAATTTGAATACAGCAATTTTATATTCACCACAGGTGAATTGAAAGGTGCCAAAAATATCGTGTTTTATACGAATACATAACGGATACTTGTTTTTTTACTTTGGCGCACTACAAGCTTTTGTTCATTGAGGCAGCTTGCAATTTAAATTTGAATACAAAAATTATAGTCCACCACAGTGAATTGATAGGTGCCAAAAATAACCTTGTTATTATCCGAAAACATTCAGATACGTGTTTTTTCATTTGGCGGGCAGGCCAGCTTTGTTGAATAGATTCTACTTTGGCAGTTATATTTGAATACAGCGATTTTGTAGTCCCCACAGGTGAATTGATTAGGTGGCCGACAAATACCTTTTATATCCGAAACATTTCAGATACGTGTTTTTTAACTTTGGCACAGCCCCATCTTTGTTTGATAGATCTACTTTTGCAGTTATATTTTGGAAATCCACCGCATTTGTTTGATTTGAGGGATTTGAGAATACCTGTGATTTGTCCGTCTTTTAATAAGAGACTTTCCAAAACTCTTCCATACCTTCTCAAATTTTTATATTTTCTGAACATGGAGCGAAATTCATTGGAAGCAAGCAAAGAGGGGGGAAGGATGGAGTAAGGTACAGAAAGGAGCTTGCCCTTCCAGTGCTGGCGACAACATCGCAAGCCAGCGATCGTCAGTTTGCAGGAACCGTCAGGCCTGTCATCGCTGGGTCAGGTGCCCTGTGAATCCAGTAACGAACAGCGTCGCATCTGTCCCTTCATTGGGTTAATGCAACCTGCATCCAGCAGTCATACCTCCCGTTCCTCCCAGTCACGGCCACAAATTGTCGTCATCATCATCACCAGCATCCGTCCAACATGAAGCAGCCAAATGTCACATTCGTGTCCACAACTGTGGATAATCCCATTTTCTGAAGACCTCTTTGATGACAAAATGGGCGGTTGGGGTCAGAAGGGCATGTTAAAAGATCAAGAGGCCAAAAGGATGATTTTCTCTCTGCCTCCTGGACGCCACAGTATACTGAATGCCATCAGAGTAGGAAAGGAAGCCGGTCAATCGGCAAAACTCCCGGGCGTCCTCGGCAACGCCTTGCCAGTCCCTCTTTGCTTGTAGCCCCGCAGCTCCTGGATGCAGAAGTGTCAGTACGACGAAGTCACGGCTGGTTGTTGATGAAGATATGACGACAATGCAGATCCAACGTGGTCCTTTTCAGCAGAAATGCTTCGGGCGCTTTTCATCACTGGACGAGGAGGAAGACATGGGGGTAGTGGTCCGTATACGGGTTCCGCCTCAACAAGGGAGAGGAGCGGTCGCAGAAGTCCGCTGATATGATTCCTCCGCCAGCCATGGGCGTTCAGCGCAAACCCGCTCCTCGCTATATTCGCCGTTTTTAAAAAGGTCCAGGACCTCTCAAGCCTGGCCTCTCTTTTACCAAGGCCTCTTATTCACCCTAGCGATGTCATAAGCCGCTATGCCGTAAACGCATAAGTAGGGCAAGAACCTTAAGTGGTTTATAACCACCACCAACATGTCCTAGTCACATGCAGCGAATGCATGAAGTTTGAAATGGAGGGAACACTTGGCCAAAAAAGGCCAGACCGACACCGGTCCTCCAACCAGCTGTCACACCCTCTGTCCCGCCTTCTCCCCCTCCTCGCGCCACACCCAAGCGTTCCTCAGCTGCCCCATGTCTCTCAGAGTCATGATCAGGGATCAGCCTCCGCCACAGCCACCACCGTCCGCCCAAGTTCCACCAGCACCACCTGAGGACCACATCCTATACCCCTTCTCCTCCGCCAGTTTGACGACCCGCACGCCCGTACAGCGGCCAGTCCTAGCAACCAGCCTCTGTCTTCCCAGGTTTGGACAGAAGAAACACTTTAAACCCCAAACCATCCCAAAGCCAAAAGCCTGTAATGTCGGCATTGCCAGGCCTTTTGGCCCTTGGAAAGTTGCCTTTCCGTCTGGTGGACACGATGGGTTCCGGCCACGTCAGGCCCTTGCCTGCCCCCAATACCAGATTGCGAGCAGGCAAGTTTCTTTTTTTGCCATGAAAAGCCGTCCCTGCCCTGGCCACTGCTACGTGTCCATCTACAATTTCTTCAAGCGCGTTGTCTGCATCTGGTGGCCGAAAAAGTCCAACTGACCAACCGACACATGGACAGTAACACGGCCAAGGCCGCTATATCTCTGTGACAGCTCACTGGGGTGAGCTGGGTGGATGTCTCAGGGGGTGACGGTGGCTCTCATGCTTTGGCGACGCTCTTCAAAACCGCAGGGATTGTTGTCAAGGGTTTTCTTTCCCCCCAAGGTCCCTCTGGTGGCATCACGTGTCCCCCAGAGAAACCAGGCCGTGTTGAAAGAATCCCAGTCTTGGAGACCGTCCCACAACACAAGGGTCAGGAGCTGTGGAACGCTCTCCGCCAACGAGACCGAGCCTGGCGGGTGCCAAGAACCTTGTGCCAGGCAAGGTGGTGGTGCGATAACGGGCAAATCTCGGCCGCCCTTAAGATCGTAGCCTGGAGCACATCCCTTGCCTGGCACATGTCATGGAACCTTGCCGTCCATAAATTTCTAAAGAGCTACCGGGTCAGGACTTGCTGCAGAGAATGGCACGAAGTCTAAGTTCGCACATCTCATCCGCCGTTCGCACCCTGCTTCGTCCCGCCTGGCTGCGTTGCAGCGTCAGGCTCGGACCGGCCTCCGGCCGTCATCTGTCTCATTGTTGACGTGTGCAACATGCTGGAATTTCCAACCCTCCACATGCTCCAGCGATTGGTGGGCAAAGCAGCCGCAATTGCCATTACGCAGTACTACGAGACACAAGGCCTGACAAGGCAGCGGTGCTGTACCCTCGGGGTGCCTGAGGCCACCGAGAGTGGAGGCAGTGAAAGAGCTCTGCACCATCCTTGCCAGTTTTGAAGAAGCCACCAAAATGGTCAGTGCCGGACAATGCCCTTGTCAGCATGAGCTTTGTGGTGATCTTAGTTTGGAACGATCGTTAGGACACTCTAACCAACTAGGTCCCGCCAGCGTGGAGGAGGAGACGGACACAGTGATGCGGACCACGGAAGCCTTTCTCCTCCCGTCGCAAATCACAAGGCCCGACAGTTTCAATACAATTCATCGTCTTCATTAGGCAGTGGTTTCGTTGTTCCAGAGCTTAGTGCAAGGTGGCGCAAGCATCAGCCTCTCAGAGGTGCATCATCTCAGGCAAGACAGGGCTGTGTTTGAAGCTGTGCCGGAAGGCAGCGGAGGATGATGAGAGGAAAAAGGAGGAGGTATTCTTAGACACCGACGTTACGACGTCCCTCCTTGGAAAGAGGTTGCCCAGCGAATTTGAGGCTGAGAGGAAGATGAGGAAGGAACAGTTTTGCTAGTGCCCGCCTCCCCAGAGGCATGGGAAATCAAGGCCTCCATCTCTCACATGAGTGCTTGTATCTCATTTATTCCTCCCAACATGAACCTCACAAATAGGCCATCAAAATGAACAACAGTTACTGGGTGGGCACCCTCCTGGATCCCCGGTACAAAACAAAACTCACACTTTTCCTTCGACCCACCACAAATAGAGAGTAAAGATGCAGGAATGGAGAACCTTTGCTGATTGATCAACTGTAGACATCTGTTTTTGCGTCTGCTTCACGTTCCCCAATGTCCACGGTGGAACAACATCAGCGACGTGACAGCAGTAGATGCCAATAGGCGTAGCGGCAGCAGCATACAATGTGGCAGAAGCCGAATGGTGAGCTCTGTGCAAATCTTTGGTTTACCATTTTCACCCAGCAACGCATGCAATGCAGGCACACATCCCAAAACACACAGGAGACCAGCTTAAGATCATGTGCACGACTAATCTGCGGCTACTATAGCAAAACACCGATGTTTTGTTGTATTGGTTTACGGACGCCAATAGACTTTCTTGGTATCCAAAATGGACGAATGGCCCGAGCTTGAGTCCGCAACAGCCTAAGAGGTGTTGTCCTGCCCAGCAGCCAGCGTCATATCTAGCGGTGTACACACCTTTCGCTACACAGCTGGAGGAGTCAGTTACAGACAAACGCATCCGCTTTCCACAGATACTGTGTATCGTTTGAACTTTCATCAAGATGAATCATGCATGGATCATCTGATGATTGTGGGCCCCATTGCCGAGGTCACCGATTAGTTGCAGTTTCTACCACAATCCTCTTCAAACCAGAAATGGTTCCTCTTGAAAAATGTTTTTAAAATGATCATTTCTTTACTGCAATTTTTATTCTCTTTTCCCCACATTTCATTTTGCTGGTTTTTGCTGTGAGAGACTGTAAAAGACAGCAAGGTACGATGACAACACCGTATTCCATTTACTCATTCACTTTATCTTTAGGAAGTTTTGTGCATTGTCAATGTGTTTTGAGGTTCATGTTTGCTGTGAGATACAGCTATAATTATGGTCCTATTGGAACAGAAATGTGGGCTTTAGTGGCATTTCATTCTCCCCTACACAATTTTTTAATAGATGGCGATAAGTCATATTTATATTTTTTTAGGGGTCATGTAGCTGTGAATACATGCAATAAAAACATTGTCCTTTTTGGTGAACAGAAATGGTGGCTTTTAAGTGGCATTTTTCCCACACAAATTTTTAATGAGTGTCTGAGAATCCATAATTATATTTTTTTTGGGGTCATGTTAGCTGTGAGATACACAATAACAAGCATTGTCCCTTTGGAACAGAAATGTGGCTTCTAATTGGCATGTTTTCTCCCTCACCAATTTTTAAAAACAGTGCTGAAAGTCCATTTTATAATAATTTTTTTTTGGGTCATGCTGCTTTGAAATGCAGCAATACTCACAGGTCCCATATAAAAAAATGTGTTTCTAACAGACATTTGTTCTTCAACCAATTGTCCATAAGTGGCTTCAAGGGTCATGCTTTGAAATTTTTGGGGGCAATTTGCTTGAAATGCAGCTATTCTAACAGGTCCAATTATAAAAACATGTTGTTTCTAACAGACATTTGTGTCTTCACAATTGTCCAAATTGGCTCAAGGGTCATGCTTTGAATATGTTGTGGGGGCATTTTTGCTTTGAAAGCATCTATACTAAGGTCCCTATTATAAAAAAAAAATTGTTTTTCTAACAGACATTTTTTTCTCACAATTGTCAAAGAGTGGCTCAGGGTGATGGGTGCTTGTCAGAAGACAGGAAATATGTTAGAAAACAGTTTAATGGACACATATGCAAAAATGACTTTTTCTTGCAAGATCTTAACATAGCTAACAATCCCTGTATTGAGACAACCCATTTAATACAATTACAAAAAGAGAAACAAAGACATGGAGGGCTTCCAACCTATTTTCAAAATGTGTTTTCAATGAATTAAACTACAAAAAAAACTTGCTAATGTACAAAATTAGCTGTTAAAAAAATTCCTCTGAATGTACAAGGGAAGTACAGGAAAACTGACCAGATGTATGGTTATTCAGAGGACATGGAGTATGAGCACGGACAGAGAACAAAGTACAGAGAACAATTTCCTCCAAGGCACATTTGAGTAAAATAAGAAAAAGACATGCCAAGAAAAAGTCACCTGGTGGAACAGGAGCGTTAACCACCATATCACCAAGTGAGAGCTCATTGGTCCCCCGCACTCATACAGAGGGCATGCGCTACCCACAGGACCGTGACAGTATATGTCCAGTGAAACTAAAATGGTGGTTGAAAGACTCTTTTTCCGGCAACTTTTTAAATGTGGGGGTCTTGCAGGTTTGGGGGCTCATCGCTGTGGCCCCAGGACAGATATAGTCAATGTCCAGTGAAAACTAAAAATGGTGGTTGAAAGACTCCGTTTTTTCCGGCAACTTTTTTAATATGTGGAATCAGACAGTGTTTAATGGTCATGTCCTGCGTACAGGACAGATATAATAGTACAATGTCCAGTGAAACAAAAATTGTGGTATTGAAAGACACCTTTATCCACCCGGCAACTCCCTTTATTAATCTGTGGGATCAGACAGGTTTAATGTCGATCAGCGTTACAGGACAGATAAAAGTCAATGTCCAGTGAAACTAAAAATCGTGGTTTGAAAGACTCCTTTTTTTTTTCCGGCACAATTTAACTGTGGGGTCCATGCAGGATTTGGGGCCAATGATTTGGCCAGGACAGGTAAATCAATGTCCAGTGAAACAAAATGGTGGTTGACAGACTCCCTTTTTATCCAAGCACTTTTTAAATCTGTGTGTCAGACAGGTTTAATGGTCATTCTGCGGTATCAGGACAGATATATCCAATGTACTAGTGAAACTAAAATGGTGGTTGAAGAGACTTTCCTTTATCCGGCACATTTTAAATGTGTGGGGGCCATGAAGGTTGGGGCTCATGCTGTCGCCCAGGACAGGTAAATAGTCAATGTCCAGTGAAACTAAAATGTGGTTGAAAGACTCCTTTTCCAGGCACTTATTGAATCTGTGTGTCATGAAGGTTGGGCTCATGCTGTGTCCCAAGGACATGTATAATCAATTCCCAGTTTCAACAAAATGGTTGGTTGAAAGACTCCTTTTCAGGCACTTTTAAATCTGGGGGTCATGCAGGTTTGGGGCTCATGTGCGTTCCAGGACAGGGATAAATTCAATGTCCAGTCAAAGACAATGATGGTTCAAATCATACTGCCTTCTGGCACTTTTTTAATTTGTTGTGATGCAGGTTTAAAGGGTCATGCTGTGTTTACAGAGACAGTGATAGTAAAAGGTGTGTGATTTTTTTTCTGTGGCTTTTATAACCTAAGTGTGTTATTTGCCGCTAAGATTTAGCACTTATCCATTTGACTGTTTGTGGATGTTAAATTTCCAGCTTCTCATTTCTCCAGCGCCTGTTTGGGGTGTAAGAATAGTAACGGTAGTTGCTGCTCTCCCATAGACTTTAATGGTCATCGCTCATAATCGACTGCTCACTATCGACTATCTTGTCGATGATGATCGACTATCGACCATCGACCGATGTCGATGGCCAACGCAATCGCTCAACACTAGGTAGAAGTAGCTGGACATGCTCCGGAGTGTGGGAGGTCCGATCTCACACAGGAATGAATAGGAGGAACAGCAGCAAGCGCCCGCCCCTCTCTATTCTCTGATCTGCTCCTTTCATAGCCTGCCTGCGAGCTGACAAGCAGCTGAGCACAGAATTACGCTCAAAATTAAATACAACTACAACAACCATTGATGATTGTGCACCACAGGAAAATATGAGACATATATCTCAGGTTTCATCATCAGTTGTCTGGAGGGCCCCTGGGCTCAAAGGGCCCCCGGGCAACTGCCCATTGTGCCCAATCATTAAGACGGCCCTGTGTCTCGCTACCGTTCTCTGACCTACGAAACCTAGCCTGCCCCCCGCCTGGCCCTGACCTACTCTTGCCTGTCCCAGACTACTCCTCAGCCGTCACGATTCTGTACCACGCTTACCCTTGCTACCACCGCAAGCAATTCCCAAGCCAGTGGAACGTCCTGGTAGTTCTCCACTGCAGCAAGTCCATCCCTCTCTGCGGCGGGCTCTGGAGAAAAAAATCGGTTTCTACTTAGACTCCGCTCCCTGGCGTTGGGCTTTCACCATCGCTTATGCTGTGGTCCCATGCGGATCCACTACCACTGCCGTTACAAATACTTGTGGGCACAAGGGACTAGTTAATTGAGATTTGAAAAAAGGATGTTGCAAGAGGGACAATTAAATACTTTCACTGTGAAGTAGCCCTGTTTCTGTTTTTTTAATTTAGGGAACTCTTTTTCTATGGATAGCTCTGTGCCGTAAAAAAAATAAGTTTGTTTCACTCTTTTTTTAACATAATTTAAAAGATTATCATATTTATTTTCAAACAAAGGGGTGAACCCATTTTTTCTCTTATTTTAAATTAAAATAAATAAATTTTGTTACAATTAAAAATTGAAAAATTTGGGGTTTTTTGTATGAGCAGTCAGTTCCCCGAAAATTGAGTGGGGTGCCCGAAAAAGGCAAAGCTTAGGGATCTGAGACAAAACGTTATAAGCAAAAAGTCAAACTTTAAAAAATAACAGTTAAAAATTTTGACAGGGTTTTTGGGGCCCAAAAGCTCTTTTATGTGCTTTTGGGGGGCACGGGCTAACCCATTTGGTGTTTGGGTTTTCCCCCTACTTTTTTTTTTTTTTTGTATTTATTTTTGGATTTTTAAAAAAGGGGAAAATTTTAAATTAAAAAAAAATCTAATCACCCCCCAATTTTTTGGGAAAGCCCAGTTAAAATTTTGTACATAAAAGGGAAAATTCTGTATTATACCCAAAAATTTTTCCATTTTTAAAACCAAAAAAATATCTTTTTTGCCTTTTTTATGTGGTTTTTCATTTAAGGGGGGGGGGGGGTTCATGGATTTTAAAACTTTTAAAACCTAAATTTTAATTTTAAAAAACATAAAAAAAGGAGTAAATTAAAACTCCAAAAATTTCAACAGGCCCAAAAAAATTTAAGATTTTTATCCCCCCGTTTTTTGACCCCAAAAAGGAGATTCTTCCTATAAATTTTTTGGGGGGGTTTGTCCCCAATTTGGCGAAACCCACCTTTTAACCTTTGGGGAAAAAAAATTTTTCCTAAATTTGACCCCAAAACAGGAATAAAAAAAGATATTCTGAAATTTCCTGTGCAAAAATTTCATAAAGAAAAAATTTTTTGGAAAAATTCCTAAATCCACCATAGGGCAGATTAAAGGCAAAATTTAGTTTTCCCAAAACCAAAAGCGTTTCATACCCCAAATGTGGGGGGGTAAAAGGGGCAGGATTTTAAAGGGGGGATTGCCTTTAAATTTTTTAAAAAACATTTTTAATTTTGGGGTGGGGAAGAGGAATTTTTTTTTAGGGGGGGAACGGGTTTTTTCCAAAATAGGGGGGGTAGGAAAGGGTTACCCAAAAAGGGGGGTAAATTCCCTTTTAATTGCTTGGGCCCAAAAAGTTTAAAATTTTTTTTTTTTTCCCCCTTTTTTTTTTCCTTTTTTGGGTTTTTTTTTTTTTTTTCCAACTTTTTTCTTTTTTATAGGGGTTTTTTTTTCTGACCTTTTTTTCAAAGTAACGGTTTTTTTTTTTTTAGAGCCCATTTCCCCGGGGCTTTATTTTAGTATAAGGGAATCGCCCTAGGGAAGTCTCAAAACAGCCACCCGGGCATCAAGTGAGATCTATAACAAAATCAGGAATAAAGGCAGTAAGCCCAATATACTAGAAAAAAATAAATAAATAAGGGCAAAGCTCAGTACTTACATATACAATGCTTGGACCCCTACAGAGCCCCGGTTAGTTGAGCCACCTGTGTAAGATGCGGGTGCCGCATCAGAGCGCGCGTCTCCTACATCAGATCGCGCGCCCTGTTTGTTCAGCGTTTGACGTCAACGGCGAAATTGGCATTCTTAACTTGCATCAGCCTATAGCCAGAACGGAGATTTTCACTCCCTGGCGTCAGGTAAACAGGGGGAGATCTACCAATACACTATAGTGCAGCTAATAAAAGCGCACCTGTATAGACTCGGCCAGTCTCATCAACTAGACAAGCGCTGCGCTGTTAAATGTATGTAGATAGAACGGGAATTACGGCTCATCCATTTAGACATAGATTGACAACGGAGTGCTATAGAAGTGCTAGATATATTCAAACAAAACAAAAAAAGGCAAAAAGAAAACGGAGAAAAATAAAAACGACAATTAGCTTCTTAGCTTTTTTTAAAACATGTCTTAAAGGGGTTGCAAGTATAGAGGCCCGCAGTAAATAGAGAGGAGAGAGAGTTTAAATAAGCAATAATGTATGAGATGTTACGCTTTTCACATTATAAGCATATCATTACGAAAAAACAATCAAAGTACTTAGAAGGAGGAGTTTCTAAATCAGATAAGATCATTTAAAGTTGAGTTGTTTCATCGAGCCATGTGGGGACACGTGTCCAACCTAAAAATCCATTTAGTCTCCAATGTAAGAGCCTTTTATCTATGTCCCCCTACGTTTCGAAATATCAAACAATTCCAGAGGTTTCAAATCGCAAAGAAGCATCCCAAATTTTTTTAAAACCCACATGATTGTATTGAACATGTCTACCCTAATGGGGTATGCACTTTGTTTCTGATGTCCCCAATGTGCTCAAGAATTCGTTGGTCGTCCTGGTTCCTTATTGATTTCCCCAATATACTCTAGGTTGCAAGAGCAAGTAGCTTTATATATGATAGTGAGAGGAACGCAATTCACAAAGTTCCCTACACATCATATATACGGACCCTGCCGATGACTACATAGGTCTTGGTTTGTTTAATCCATTGCATGCTTTGCAATTTCCGCAGCTTGCCCTTGAGAGAGATAATATTCTGATCCATAAAACCATCTGATAAATGGTGTGGTAATGTGGTCCCTTATGGAGAGATCAGATTATGTCAATATGTGTCAAATGATCTTGAAGGATCAAACTAAACAATGAGATTTTATCACGAGATCCTACTACTGAAATGACAAGATAGATCTAAAAATTATACTGGAAAGCGCTAGGAGAGAGAGGTAGAGATGATGAGGAGAATTTTAATTTTCTACTTTCAAAATCACCGTCAGATTGCGACATTCTATGCGTGCCCACAATTCCACAGGGACTAACTCACTCAAAGGTGACGTCCAATCGTTTCCGGCATTGTAGTTTAAACGCAAAACATTAGGCGTCTATCTGGACAAATGCCTAAGTAATTTGTAGTGGCACTCCCTTCATACATAATGGACACAATGGGATCTTTTTGGGAACAATTTTATGGATCATGATTTATGATCCAGACTGTTATGGCAAGCATAGACGTAGAGGCCTTGTACCATCCATACCCCAATGAAATGGGCCTTAAATGCCAGTATGTACTTTCGCTCCATGAGGGGGGCTCAATTTGGGCTCCAAACTACTTTTATCCTCAGACTAATTCTGGAATTTGGTTGCTGAACCAAAAATTATTTCTTTTTTGAACGGCCGGATCTTCCCACCAGCTCAGGGGGCACTATGCATGGAAATCCCCATGCGGCGCCCACTTACCAAAATCTGCTCCGGGCATGGTGTGAGGCAACTGCCGTCTTTGGGGATGGAGGAGTCAATTTGTGGACTCGGAGGTCTACCCACTTTGTCCGTTACATAGACGAAATATTTCGTGCTGTGACCGGGCCCGAGGGGTCTTTTGAAAAAATGGGTGACAGCCTTAAATCATAATGATATAGTCCTTGAGATTCACCCCATGAACTGGAACCATCACTCATCTACCATTCCTTGATGTGGAGATCATGAGGGGGGGAATCAGGTGAGCTCCTACGACAGTCTACCGTGAAGCCCACTGCAACAAACACTTTTAATCTGGATATGCTGTACACCGCCATTGGCCCTTGGCGCATAGGAAGATCCCGAAGGGCCAGTTTTTCCTTAGGCTCAGACGGAATGCTCAGAGCCTTGCAGATTTCCATACCAAAGCAAGGACTTAGGATAAGATTCATAGACAGATTGAAATCCTGGGAAGGTTATCAAACAGGCATATAAATTTGCCCTTTCCCAGACCATGGCGTCCCCTACTGCTTGCTCTAAGTGCCAGAGAGCCAGAGAATCCCCAAATCAGGTTAATAGCCACCTTTGACAGAGCAAACTCATCTATAAGAGATGTTCTTAAGAGAACATTAGGATATTTTGGAAAATGGACACTGACTTAACTGATAGTTCTTTACCTGAGAATCCCCAGGGTTACCTACATATGTGGAAGAAGGTCTGAGTTGACATATTGGTACACAGCCATTTTAGCCCCAAAATTAACTGGTAGCACATGGCTGGGTATGCAGCCCAAAGATGCTGTTTAAATGGCGGAACATTGCAAAGCATGCAAATTGGATTAAACAAACCAAGAGCCGTATTTAGTCAGTCCACGGGTTCGTATATAATGATGTTAGGGACTGTTTGTGAATTGCAAGTTCCTTCTCATATCATATATAAAGCTACATGCTCTTGCAACCTAGAGTAATATTGGGAAAACATAAGACCCTGAGACAAACGAATTCTTGAGCACATTGGGGGACATCAGAAACAAACGTGATACCCCATTAGGTAGACATTTCAATTACAACTCATGGTGGTAATGATGCCTATCTTTGCGATTTGAACCTCTTGAATTGTTTCGAATTTCGAAGCGTAGGGGTGGCATAGATAAAAGTCTCTTACAATTGAGACTAAATGGATTTGTAGGTGGACACGGTGTCCCCACCATGGCCTCAATGACAACCTCAACTTTAACTGCTTTATCTGATTAAGCACGTCCTCCTTCAAGTACTTTGATTGTATTTTATCGTAATGATTGCTTTATAATGTGAAAATCGTAACATCACATACATGAATTACTTGAGAATTCAACTCTCTCTCTCTCTATTGTACTTACTGCGGTGCCTCTATACCCTTGCACCCTTGAAGCATGTTGAGTATAAGCTAAGAAGCTCCTTGTCGTTTTTCTATTGTTTCTCTTCTTTTTCTTTTTCCCTTTTTTTTGTTTTGTTTGGATCTATCTAGCACTGTCTATAGCACTCCTTGTCCAATCTATGCTAAATGGATGAGCCGTAATCCCGGTGTATCGCTACACTGACATTTACTGACAGCGTCATCGCTTGTCCCTGTTTGATGAGACTGGCCGAGTCTATAAGGTGCGCTTTTATAGCTGCACTATAGTGTATTGGAAGATCTCCCCCTTGTTTTACCTGACGCCAGGTAGTGAAAATCTCCGTTCCGGCTATTGGCTGATCGCAAGTTAAGAATCGCATGCGCCTGGACTCAAACGCTGAACAAACAGAGGCGCGCATCTGAGTGTAGGAGACCGCGCTCTGATGCGGCACTCCGCATCTTACTACAGGTGGCTCAACTAACCGGGGCTCTGTAGGCGTCCAAGCAATAAGTATATTAAGTACTGACTTTGCCCTTATTCTTTAAATTATTATTCAGTATTTTGGGCTTACTGCCTTTTTTCCTGATTTTTTTTATAGATCTCACTTGATGCGCATGGCTGTTTTGAGATTTTCCCTAGGCGTATTCTTATACTATAATGAGTCCTGGGGTAGCTCTCAACGTTACTGTAAGTCAGCAATTATCTATGATGTAATGTGGATTTGACTCTTTAAATTGGGAAATTTGGGGGGTCAGAAAAATTTAAATATTTGTTCAACCGCAATTATAAAATGGATATCTTTTTGGGGAAGCATCATACTTACTATTTTGGGTACCGTTTTTATTATCTCTTGCAGCCCCTATATTATATGATGTGTTGTATTTAAGGCTAACACTTATTAGTCTCTGCCCCTGATGAGTCCCCACATATTGGGGTATGAAACGCGTTGGGCTTGGTGATCTATATGATAGCCTTATCTGTCCTATGGTGGATTTAGGGGTTTTCTTGTATCATTTTCTTTATGTATTTATTGCACAGGCAATTCAGATATACTATATTTTTCCTGTGTATAGGGTCTAATTAGGAATATGTTTCCCCTTAGGTTCCAGGTGGGATCGTCCTTATTGGGACGAACACCCCACAATTGTAGTAGGTAGCTTCCCTTTTAGGGTCAGTATCTAGGGATAGTATCTTCAATTGTTTGGCTGTGTGTATTTTGGAGTATATTTGACTCCTTTTATTTGTATATTTATTAAAAGTTAGGTTTTATAGTCTAAATCCAGTGAATCCCTAAGGTTTCTCAGACTATACAGTTTTGCTCCTGGGAGAGCTTTACTTCCCGTTTGTATTTGTATACATTTAAGACCAGTTCTTTAAGGGGTCATCTAAATTCACATTCACACCCAAACAAGTCATTCCCACCAGTCACCTTAACACAAAGCACATTCACACCACTCTGACTTCAGGGCTTCATCACCAACATCAATGAAACTCAGCCAGCCTGCACCACTATCCACAGACTCCACACCTCTAGGAATCTCTCCATTATTCCTCCTGCTCATAGGTAAGCCTATACATTTGGAGATCAGCATGAATAAATTGTCTCCATTTGGCCAAGGAAGGCAACTTTGCCAGTTTCCAGTTCAGCAACAGTTTTTCTTGTATAGAACATTAATAATTTGTACAACTTTCGTTCATTTTTAGTTGGAATAAGTTCCTCTACCAAACCCAACAGGGTTTTCTGGGGCACATACTCTAGAGAACCCTAGATTTACATTCAGATAAGTGTGTATCTCAGACCAAAAAGGTTGTATAGAGGGGCAATCCCAAACCATATGGAAAAGCGAGCCACAGGCATTATTACATCTGGTACATTCCGCTCTAGGCAATTTACCCATTTGTGGTATAATATATGCTATGCAACCACACATGTTGGATTAATTGGTCTCTAGCGCTGATGACTGTATCTCTCCATGAGGAAGCCAATTCATGTGTGTGATGAGATTCTAAGCTAGGAATGTCAATTTTCCAGTGTTCAGAGGTTTTTCCAAAGGGAAAGGCTGATATTCCATTATACATCTATAAAAAGTAGAGACTGGTTTCAACAGATTTTCTCTCCTGGCTATTTGTTACAGTTTACTGCATTCCACTTGGAGGATTCTACCCCATGAATAGCCTAAGGCAAGCATGGCAGAGATGGAAATATCAAAAGAGCGCAGACCTGGCAGACCAGAGGCATCTGCTAATTCCAGAGAATCTGTAAACCTCCCATTAACGTATAGCTGACCTAAGTATTTAATACCTTTTTGAGGGCATATTTCAAAGTCCATTAATGAAACTAGTTCTGCCAATTTTCCATTCGTCCACAGTTGGATATACGGAGACCATGAATTACTGTTTCCCTCACTGTTTCACAGTACTTTAGCACACATTGCTCAAATCAATATACAATTGGAGAAAAATATAAAATATAACCTTTAATAAATGCTTTTTAAAAAATTCTCAATAAAAACATCCAGAGAATCACGTGCAACTTATAACAATGATTTCTGCAATAAGCATCCACAGAAAATCCATCAGAAATCCAAAATAAAATAATCAAGATCCACCAACCAAAAATAGGGAACAACCTTAAAATGTGAAGACTTCACAGCCAAGTAGCAAATTAGGCAACGGGAAAGATACAGAACCCTATTGATTCCCTAATGGATCTGCAATTTCACTTGCCTAAAAACAGGTTAACGCCCCAATAAGGGAGACCCCGACAGGAACCTGGCCCTATTAAAGGTCACCCTAAACTAATACGTGAATCCTGACATGTTTCACTCTACCACTTAAAATTAGATCTCATCAGAGGACAAAGATAAGAGGAGGCCCTATTAAAATAACAAGGGCCAATATTGTATCGGTGGAAAGTTAGACATAAAGTAGGCAGCTGAAGCGTATGGCTACCAGCAAGCCTAGGAGATTATGCATATGGTAGAATAACCCCCCTGAACTAGTTACCTTAAATACCTGCATATACTGATGAAACACACCAGGTAACTGAGAGACGCCAGACCCCTCCACGTGAATCTGCACTGGCCTGTGACGTCATGAAAATGCGGCACAGTCCAGTAAGCCTAAGCATCAACCCTCAATACACGTCATCTCTACAGAGGTGTGTCAAATCGTAAACTGAACCAAGTGACCAGACCACAGAACATAGTGGACTTCTCCATTTATTTATACAGCTGATCCTCTCTTTTATCAATGATGTTGGGGTGGTCTACAGTTTATACCAAGAATATATTTTTTTGTGTTATTCCTCCTTGTATTTCCACCCACAAGGTTTCCACATCTTCACCATCTTCACAAACTATTTTCTCTTTCACAATTGCTTTCATATCACTCCTTACATACAGACACACTCCACCACCCTTCCTGTTTGCCCTGTCCTTCCTAAATAGAGTGAAGCCTTGAAGGTTAACAGCCCAATCATGTAAGGAGTCCAGCCATGTCTCAGCAGCACCAGCCACATAAATCTGTTTCTCTAGAATTAGGACCTCAAGCTCCTCCATGCTTGCTAGACTTCTGGCATTTGTGAACAGACACTTTAAATTCCCTTCCAGTCTTACACATTCATGGAGATCAGATTATATAAAATATTGTGAGCACCTATATCTTCAATGCTTGTTTGTAATACATGGATCTCCTTATCAACTGGTCTAAACCCACAGTCCACTTATCCACCCACCGACCCTCTCTAACCTATATACCCCTGCATTTTCTAGATTGCCCTCGCTCCTCATACCTAGTTTACATACTCCAACCACATCTATCTGTTCCTCTAGAATTCTCTCCCCCCACACAGTAGACCCCATTTCATTCAGGTACAATTTATCTGTAGGAAACAGGTTGTAACCCAATGCTTTAAGAACCCAAACAGTTCTGTTCTACACCAAGACTTCATCCATGGATCTAACTCCCTGAGCTCCCGCTGTTTTTCCTGCGTTGCGCATGGCACAGACTGTATTCCGGAAAACACAACCTTGGAGGTCCTTCTTTTCAATTTGGAGCCTGGTTCTTCAAAACTATTATTTAGGATACTCCATCTACCATGTATTCTGTCATTGTTTCCAACATGGACCATGACAGTTGGGTCGTCATCAGCTTCTCCAAGTAATTTATCCACTGGTTCCAACACATGCCGAACTTTGGCAACAGGGAGACAGCAAACCATTCGATTGAGACGGTCTTGGTGACAAATTATTCTGTCTTCCTGATTATAGTATCTCCTATAAATACCAACTGTCTTTTCCTGCCTGCTATTCCCCCAAATACAGGTTGGGCTGCTCACCGGGGTGCCAGAAAGAGCAGTATCCAATAGGATTGCCATTTCTGAGACTGATGCCCTAGCATTATCACATTTGGCAATTTTGCTAGGAAGCTCAGGAACAGAAGTAACCTTTCTTTTTCGGGTACCCCTAGAACTCACGCTAAGTTAATTAACCCAGGTACATGGCTTGTCCTACTGATCTATTACTCCACCCCCAATATTTAACCCCCTAACTGCTTGCTCAGTAATTAACAAAATATTACTGGCCAATCAGATTCATATTTGGCAAAACTTACTTAATTGGTTAAAGAATATTTTTATATTAAGCATAATTCTTAGTAAAGTTCTTAAAATATTTACTTTGTTCAATCTACTTGCTTTCAGAAATAGCAATGTCATATAGCATAGACTAAAATATCTAAATATACTTCACTTTAAGGAATTGAATCTGGAAAGGTCTGGACAAATCACTGCAAAGAAAAAAATGCCCTGACTAAAACATAACTTTTAAAAGTAATATTAAAAAATAGTCCCGAATACAGATGACCTCATGTGGTTCTTTATACAGATATATACAAATGTATGTGAAACTATAGAGGTACAATATACTTGGTATTGAAATCCTACTCACGGTTGGCTGGTAAATAAATCCAAATAGTAGGTATCTTTTTATAGACATAGTGGTCTTATAGACATTATCCAGAGGTCAAGGCCAAGGCCTCACTTTCATTAGATCGTGACAAAACTTTAGTCATAAAGCCATCAGACAAATGGGGGGAACACTGTTGTTATGAATTCTATGAACTATACAGAAATGTGTACTAACTATCTTAGATACAAGAAGTGCTATGCGATACTTTCTCAAGATCCAACAAATGAGTATTCCACGAAATTGGAGAATAGACTAATTGAATGGGGGACTTATCTCGCAGATGGAGAGCAAATTCATGATGCCCTTCAGCCCACAGATCCCCATGTTCTTTGCTCTCCCAAAGTACAGAAGGGATTATCCCCCATCAAGGTTAAGCTAATAGTATCTGGTATAGATTCTATATCTCAAAATATGGGGATCTACATAGACCGAATCCATCATGATTTTGTCATAAGCTTACCATTGTACATATACAACTTGTTAAAAAGGCTGGAGGGTATCTTGATAGCTCCTCAGTTTTTCTGGCATCAATCGATGTGGAGGCAATGTAAAGCAGCATTCAACATGAGTATGGAATTGCTGTTCTACTTTATTTCCTGGGTACAAAGGGCATACAGCACCAGCAACATAATGATCCAGTAATTAGGCTATTATAGTATGTACTCAAGCATAACTATTTCATGTTTGATCGCCAGACCTCTTACCAGCTCAGGGGCACAGCTATGGGGAGCCCTTGTGCAAATTTGTTCCTGAGCTGGTGGGAGGCTAACCTGGTCTCCTGAACAGAGGATGACCAATGGCCCCCTCAGATTTTATTCTGGGGTAGGTACATTAATGATATCTTCATTCTCTGGGAGGGGACCAGGGAATCATTTTAGGTGTTTGTGGCACATCTGAACATTAATGAAATAGGATTATGCTTTACCTATGAGTTTCTGGAGAGAGCATTACCCTTCCTGGATATATTGATCATCAAAGATGGTAAAGGAAATATTCAGATGAGCATTTATCCATATCTCAGTACCTATGCACACTTGCCCACAGAGACAAATAGCCTTTTCTGCTGGTAGAGCCACCATCCCATGAGCCTCAAGTGTGGTATCCAAAAAGGCCAATATTTAAGAACTAGAGGCTATCTGCAAGAAGTACTCGAGACCGCAAATCACCATGCATCAAAACAAACTCATACAGTGCTTCTAAACCCAAAACCAAGTGAGGATCAGGAAAAGACCAAACTGGCTCGGATCATTGCGACATTTGCTGAGAAGAGTAATGAAATAACTCGGATTTTGAAATTTTTTTTAGCACATTTTGCTGATGAATAAGGACCGTATGGGATCTGCTACCCATAGTCTACTCATTACCTATCATGGAGGACTTTCATTGAGATATAGACTGATGAGAAGTCACTTTGTACCCACCAACCTTAGTGGAGAAACATGGCTAGACAGGAGACCCTTAGGTATTTTCAAATGTGGAACTTATTGTATAGTGTATCCACTTATACAACAGGGCAGAGTGTTTCAGAGTGTCTCGAATAAAAAAGAATTCCTCATAAGAGATTTTGTTAATTGCAAAATGGAGAGGTTAGTTTACCTTTGTACCTGCCCCTAAAGGCGATTTAGAAGGAGAATAGGAGATCACACAGAAGAAGTGAAACACAGGCGAGACACCCCAGTGGCGCGCTATGTACATTAATTCGATTTAATGTGATTGAGGTAATTCCGCTACTCACTCGAAAGGGTAATTAGAACAAAAGGATTCTCCGAAAGGAGACGGAGTGGATTTTCCGTATGGGGACCCTGCAACCACTTAGTCTTAATGAATCTCTCTTTTGGTTGTTTTATTTAACTCTTTTGTATCTTCTTCCTTTTTCTAAGTATGTATTTGTTTATGGGTCAGTAACACTGAGAACCTCATTCTGGGTTATCACCGAACACATATGTGATCCAATAACCCCCTTTACTGTTATCATTTATCCACGGGAATGCTTGGTTTGGAGAAGTAGCATATGTCCCCCTTCTTTCTTGTGACATCCAGCTATTTGTCTCCTGTAGGCTCCTAATACATTATGTATCATATTATGGATATGCATCAGACCATATCTCAGTACCTATGCACACTTGTGAGTAGCATAGCCCATTTGTTTATATACTGTATATCTGGGCCATTGTGCCGCATGTCGATAACTCTCTATACTTACCTCCTATGTACAGTTAGTAAGGAGCTTTAATTATTTATTTAGATACACCAGAGCGATTGTACCCCAGAGCAACCTGCAGGGTCACTTTTGGATGACGTTTTTTGGCTAACTTGAGACATATGTAAGCTGTAATTTACCGGACCAGTGGAACATTGCTGTGGGACTGGCATAGCACAGTTTTGGGTGTGCATAGCCTCCATTGGACGTGAGCACTGATTGTTGTGGCCCCCTTTCTCTGCTGGAGATGCGTGTTTAGATGGACGAGTGCTGGACATGCACAGTGCCCATGCAACAAGCAGACATATGCATTAATGGTAGTGAAGCTGGCTCCTTTCACCAGAAGTTGGTATAAGACTTCTGGTTATGCACAAACTATCGCACAGGCGCATTAGGCATCACAAAGCCAGCACCGTTTATTGGAAGTTTGTGGGTATGGAGACTTCCATACTTTGGCAAACCTTTGTGCAGGACACTGGGAATATCTTTGAAATCACAGGTGTGGTGTATCACTGTAGGAGTGTAGCCTAAAGACGTTAAATAGGAGAGGAGAGCATAGGTCTTTGCCGCCCACTATATGGGGATGTCCACTGATGTCATCATACACCTGGGATCGTACCTTTATCTATATAGCTGTAGCTGGGGATATTCACCCCATTTATCTTATTACCATCTCTTAATCCTTATGTTTGTCTCTACAACCGTCCCCTGATGAATCTTCTCATGAAGGGGAAACGCTTCGGGACTCTTTTATCGTTTTGTATGTGTATATATCGAGGACAAGGTACTATTAGACTGAGAGTTTTCAAACAGGGTAGCCCTTATAGTGGAGACACCCTTTTCAGGCTATTATCCCGCTTTTAGGCAGGTAGAGCATAGGGACAGTATAGGTTCCATTGGCCACAACATCTGCCCTGTGCCCGGCAAATTGCTGCTTCTTTTGACCTCTGGATAATACAGGTCACTACTTCTATAAGAAGACACCTACTATTTGGATTTATTTACCAGCAAACCGTAAGTTTTTCAATACCCAATATATTGGTGCTCTATAATTGCACATACATTTGCATATATGTGTAAGAAGAACCACATGAAGTCATCTGTGTTTTGTTTGGGACTATTTTTTAATGTTATTATTAAAAGTTATTTAGTCAGGGCATTTTTTTCTCTGCATTGATTTGTTGTGATTGCTCGACAATTGTTATACACCTAAGCAGGTCTGTTTTTGAAAGATCTAGACAATCAAATAATTAATTTCATCATTCCTCAGTAACATTTCTGTTTAAATAATGACACTTCAGTTAAAGGGGTCTTTCAAGTCTCTTATAAGCCTCCCTGCCACCTCCCATTGCACTAAAATAGAAAATTAACCCATACTTACCTCTCTCATCACCAACGCTGCCAGAGCGCCAGCATTCCCCTCCATCCCCCTAACTACTGATTTCACTTTCATGGATCAAATAATGCCTCAGCCAATCACTGACCTCTGTGGTTACATACTGTACATATAGGCATGTGGCCGCTGAGGACAGAGATTGGTTACAGCAACATGGTGATCCATAAACATGACATCATCAGTAAAGGATGGGAGGAAACACTAGTGATCTAGCAATGCTGAAACGGTGGTAATGTGAGAGGTAAGTATGGGTTCATTTTCTATTTTTGTACAGTGGAAGGTGTTAGGGAGGTTTTTAAAAATCTTGGAAAACCCTTTAATTTTTTTTCCACAGAGTTCAAGGTGTTGAGTTAGCCTCTAAATTCACCATGTCTTAGTATGATTGAGCATCTTGGGATGTGCAAGGAAGCTACACCTAGCTGCTTACAGAACTTAAAGATCCACTGCTAATCATTTTTTGCCATCAGACTAAATTTAATGGGTCAGCACTGTTTTGACAGCATTAAGTGGATCTACACTGTCAGTTTGGTTTTAAAGAGAATCTATCAGGACATTTGGCTCTACTAAGCCACTGACGTCACTGCATATGCCTCAAAAAAACAAATCTATCCAAGTTCATTCCAGCTATGGTGGCATTCATAGCGATAACATAGCTCCAGATTTGCTGGGATGGCCAAACCAGTGCTGCAGGCTCTCTTTTGTAAACCCCTACCCAACCTGTTAACTTACGTCTGCTGTTGAACTCCTACTAAAATTATGCTATTTAGGACACTGTACATAATCACCTCCGAAATACACTACATTTGTACAGAATTTCCATAGCAAGCACTATACCCTAACCCATAATAATTCCTCAAATAAAAAAAAAACCTGTCTATTCGAATAAACAAAATTTGTTTAATCTTCAGGAGGAAAGAACAGAAACCACAAAAATTAATCAAGTGGCTGATGTCAGGCAAAATTTCAGGTGTTGTAACTTTCAGGCTGAAAATGATTAAGTTATAAGTGGCTAGACTGACAAATGCTTGGCAGAGATCAACAATTGGATGCAATGTATTCCTCTCCACTGTAGAGTTCCAAACTAGTGCATCCAGCCTGTACTTTACTAAGCACAAGTCTTGGATGTCAGCCCTGAGCTATTAACCCTCAATTACCATGAACCACAAGGCAGTAGCCAATCCCCTTAAGAATCATAGCTAAAAGATGAGCCAGGGACCAGGCACAAAGTCAAGCTTGTTACCTGCATCTCCCACCCTGGTGCCCTAGAAATAGATGAAGTCCTGTTAATAACGCTTAGGTGGGCATGGTGATGCCAGCAAGGGAGACCTCCTTGACTTTTTGCCCAGTTTCCAGCTACTCGATCTATAAAGGGAACCTGTCAGGTGGTTTGCGTTGCCCTATCTGAGAGTAGGATGTGATAGAGGGGGAGAAGCTGAGCTCTGTAATATCTAGGTTTAAAAGGGTTTTGCCATGATCTAATTTCATACCTCCTACATCCAGCTCTTCAGCTCTGTGTGTTCAGAAGGGGGCATGTGTGATTTGTTTTAATTGCATGTCATGTGACTCAGCAGGATGGCATCACCAGGCCTTTCCTCTCTGTAGTCAAAGAAAGGTCTGTTTATGTAAAGAGCTGTGAGTTGCTACAATGTACTCAGAGATACTAAGGGTCCTAGGTTCAAATCCCTACAGGAACCAAACCTGTGGATTTTTTTTTCTCTTTATCAATGGACATACCTCAATGAGGTTTATTTTTTATTTGCACTGTTTGACTATTTACTAAGGTATACAGAGGACAGGAGTAAAATGACAGTGTCATGATTGTGCCTGACACACCCCCGGCTTTTGGCTCTGGTCGCCGGCCACGGACATTGCGGCGAAAGCCGTGGTTTCTGATATAACACCTTACATTTGTATTTTCTAGTGTGAACTTGGTCTTCCTCCCTGCATTCTTGATTGATTCCTGGCCAACACCGTGGTCAGGAATCTTCCAGCACTCCACTGGTTAATCTTGCTCCTTGTTGGTTTCTGTTAATTAACAGCCCTTTGTTCCTATCAGGTCTTCTGTTACTTCCACCCATTACCTTCATCCTTTTGGTTTCTGGCAGGTATTTAAGGGCGGTTATACCTCTTCCCCTAGCCTGCTATAGGTTTTGCTCCCTGTAGTTCACCTGTTACTTTGCCTGCTGCTCTTTATTGTTACCTGACCTTTGGCTTTGCTTCTGACTAGTCTTCTGCCTCCTGTATCTGTACCGCGTCTCCCGGCTGTTACCTGACCTTTTGCTTGGACTCCGTTTATCCCTTGCCTCACGTTTTTGTACTTCACTGCCAGTTCTGTTACCGATTTTGGACCGCGTGACTACGTGTATTTGTTCTGTGTTTGTTTGGCCTTGTCTGTGTTGCACCTTGATTAGTGCAGCCATCAGTCTTCTGGTTGGGGCCGGCCTATTAAGGAGTCGGGTTCATCAAAAGGCAGGGACAGGGGCTGGGACCAGTGTCAGGGCCCATTTGTCTGTGTCTTGGTGTGTGTAACTGACCGGTCCCTGACATTATAGCAGGCCCATACCCAAGTCAACTCTCCCGGCGATTGAATATCAGTACCGACCTGTTGGTCACCGATCTCTTGGACGAGTTGGCAACTCAGCTTCAGGGCATGGCAGGGCTTATTAATCAAGTTTCGCAGCATCTGGACGCCATAACTAACCCGGTACCCGGACTTTCCGCCCCGTCTGTGTCCCTACCTGCCCTGTTGTTTGTGGATCCTAATGTCCGTCATAAAAGATGCTTCTAACTGATCGCTTTGACGGAAATCCTGACAGGTTCTGAACCTTCAGGGAATCTTCTAATCTATTTTTCCGCTTCAACTATTTCCCACTGAGGCTGAAAGAGTGGCAGTTGTTGTGTCTCTCCTCCAGGGCCCACCTCAGGATTGGGCATTAGCTATACCCTCTGAAGCCCCTTTAGTGGAGATCAATGGACAGATTTATTTTGGCTTTAGGACAGGTTTATGATAACCCCAACCGTGTGGCATGGGCAGAGGCCCATTTGCTATCTATTCAGCAGGGCCACCGCTCAGCCGAAGATTACTGCTCCGAGTTCCGCCAATGGTGCACGTTGACTGGGTGGTCAGACCAACCTCTGAAGATCCTTTTCAGACAAGGGCTGTCTGATGCGGTAAAAGATGCTATGGTCAGCCCCCCAACTCCCGAGACGCTGAGTGACTTTATGACTCTGGCTGTGTCTATCGACAGAAGATTAAGGGAGAAACACAGGGAAATGCAAGGGGGGGGGTCGATTGTTCAGCTCAGGGCAGACTTTCCCATACAACCTCCTTCTACCTTCTTTAAAAGTTCTCCTCTTCCACCTCCATCACCATCTTCCCCTCAGTTTTCTGGAGAAGAACCCATGGTGTTGGGTTTCACATCTGCTGCCACCAGGAGGAGACACCGGTTGGAGAACGCCTTGTGCCTCTATTGTGGGAAACCCGACCATTTCCTGGGAGACTGTCTGATTAGACCCAAGTCACCCCAAGGTAATATCAAAGGTCGTTGCGATTTCCAGGAAGGTAACTCGGATGAACAGGTACCTCCTAATGTAAATAACAAGTTTTTTTTACCCGTAACCTTGGTTTCTAGTTCCAAGACTCTCGTCTGTCATGCCATGATTGATTTGGGTGCTGTTGCCAGTTTTATCAGTATGGTTGTTGCTAAAGCCTTGGGTTTGGAACTTGTTCCTTTGTGTTCTCCCTTTTGGGTTTCAGGTGTAGATTCTACTTCCCTTACCAGCGGAAAAATAAAATTTTGTACTGCAGAGGTCACTTTGAATGTTGGGGGTTCGCATACGGAAAAGCTTCCGTTTTTTGTCATGGAGAAACTCGCCGAGGACGTTATTCTTGGGTTGCCTTGGCTCCGCCTCCATAATCCTGTAGTCGACTGGAGGACCACTGAGTTGATCAAATTGGATGACTCATGTGTTTCTCATTCTAAGGTGGTCCATCCCTTGGTGTGTGCTGTGATTAATGCTCATGATATTACAGAATGTAATTCCGAATTCAATGACGTTGTTGACGGGGATGTTGTGGATAATCGGTCTCCGCACCGGCCTGATGATTGCACTATAGACCTCATTCCGGGGGCAAAGCCCAACTTGTCTGCCCCGGAATGAGAATCTTCGCATCAGTATATTGAGGAACCTGTAAATATTCCTTCTCCGGTAAAACTTGTTGCCACCTTGATTTCAAATCCAGTGTCCTCGTCTGTCGACTCACCAGATTCTGCTTCTTCCGAACGGTTCCCCTTTTTCTGTGAGGATGATTTCCACCTCAGGTATTCTACCGTTGCAGGTGGTGAAACTAAGATAGAGTACGCCGTTAATCGACTGTGCACAGTCTGGGCTAGGAGTCATAAGACTCTAAAAAACACCCAACTAAAAATCCAAAAACCTGGTAAAAAACGCCAACCCAGACCAAAATATGTCCGTCTCCGAATCCCATCTGAACAACATGCCCCCAAGTTGGTAAAGGGAAAAATTCACCAAGCCCACTATGACAAACCTAGAGGGTCTGTTGAGGGTCCGGTGGCCCCTCATAAAGGGGGGGGGGAGGGTACTGTCATGATTGTGCCTGACACAACCTCGGCTTTTGGCGCTGGTCACCGGCCACGGACATTGCGGCGAGAACCGTGGTTTCTGACATAATACCTTACATTTGTATTTTCTAGTGTGAACTTGGTCTTCCTCCCTGCATTCTTGATTGATTCCTAGCCAATGCCCGTGGTCAGGAATCTTCCAGCACTCCACTGGTTAATCTTGCTCCTTGTTGGTTTCTGTTAATTAGCAGCCCTTTGTTCCTATCAGGTCTTCTGTTACTTCCACCCATTACCTTCATCCTTTTGGTTTCTCGCAGGTATTTAAGGGCTGCTTCCCCTTGCCTGCTATAGGTTTTGCTCCCTGTAGTTTGCCTGTTACTTTGCCTGCTGCTCTTTATTGTTACCTGACCTTTGGCTTCGCTTCTGACTATTCTTCTACCTCCTGTATCTGTACCTCGTCTCTCGGCTGTTACCTGACCTTTTGCTTGGACTCCGTTTATCCCTTGCCTCACGTTTTTGTACATCGCTGCCAGTTCCATTACCGACTTTGGACCGCCTGACCACGTGTATTTGTTCTGTGTTTGTTTTTCCTTGTCTGTGTTGCACCTTGATTAGTGCAGCCATCAGTCTTCTGGTTGGGGCCGGCCTATTAAGGAGTCGGGTTCCCAAAAAGGTAGGGACAGGGGCTGGGACCAGTGTCTTGGTGTGTGTCCCTGACCGGTCCCTGACAGACAGCACCTGGGGTTTGAACACTCAGTAGCTGCCTGAGAGGAGAGGTGATGTCTGAGCATGTCTGGCTAGGACTGGGGAGCTCTCAGCCCTGGACGAGCTGTAAATAATAATGGATCACTAAGGTAGCAGCTAAAACAAAAATAGGACAGAATTTTTAATAATGATGAATGGGGAAAATTTTAATATTTAATTTGCAAGCTTCCCACATCAATTTTACTTTGTGGCAAAACCCCTTTAAATGATTTATAAAGCTCAGCTTATCTCCCTTTATTACATCCTACTCTCAGTTAGGGCAGCATAAACCATATGACAGGTTCCCCTTAAACTATGATTTCTCTAAAATGCAGTAGCATTTCATTGTAAATCATAGCTGTATTGATGAGGGAGTCTGCCCCTGTTTAATGCTGCCCATGGTTTGGACAGTATGAAACTCATGTCAGGTTCCCTTTAGGGTGCTTTCACACAGTGCGTTTTTGATGCTGCACAAAAATTGTGGTAAAATCGCAATTTTTGCCATTTTTTTGTGCAGCAATGTACAGCATTAATTGCTGTGCCTTCCTGCACAAAAAACGCATCAAAACACATCATAAACGCACCAAAAACACACTGTGTGAAAGCAGCCTTAATGTGTTCTAAATATCCAATTAAATTAAATCATTACATGAGCCTCCTGATACTTTTTGGTAAGATTGCTAAACTCTCCACTGTAACCAGCTGTTTCTCTTAATACTGCTATTTCAATCAGTGTTTGTTCATCATGTGCGTGTGGCAGGTGGAAAAGAACAGCTAATCCTTCATACCACAGTCCAGCAGAGCTCCCTCTCTCTATAATACTGATCTGAAAGACTCACAGCTGCAAATCCTTCCCCTGGTTCATTACTCCAATGCATCTACAGCAGCATCTCTGGGGCATTACATTGCGATCTCAGCCTCTATCTGTGTCCTCTGTGTGTTCCTTTGGTGATTCATATAGTGAAAGAAGGCAATATATAATAACAACAGAAGAAAACTGAGGAGGGGAAGCAATGCCATCACACCAATCATTCTACAGCATAAAACCTGCAAAAGTAACAACTTGTAGTTATGTGTCCACTACATCATTTCTTAGTAAATATTCAGTGTGTACATAAATACACGTAAAACCTTAAAATCTGAATATATGGTGTTGATGTGATATGATTTTCTATGATTACAGGGCGTTCTGCCAGCTCTGCCTGTATTACATAAATAATAGAAATCTCTTCACACTGCGTGTTTTCTAAGGCTTTTGATGGTTTTTGAAATAACAAGCCCAATCTTTCACAGTTTTGCTAAGAATTTTCCGTTTTGATTTTACTGGTAAAAAAACCTCTTGACATTGAAAACTGAATGTAAAGACTATGATTGAGCAGTTTCTTTATTAAGTGGTTGTGGAGCATTTTTGAGCCACACCACAATACAAAATCTTAACTTGCAACTATCCAAACTGTTCTGAAGGGGCTGTCCAGGTGTAAGATTGGCACTTCCAACTCACCTGTCCACCAGTAGACGTTGTCAGAGTCCCAGAGGATAAGAGGTTATGGACTAACTATTCTGTTACATCTCAATGGTGTAGAATCAGGGACAGACATTGCCGGGAACAAGCAGACTGTGCAAAGACCCTGGGAGACGTGTCAATGGAGAGGGAGACTTTTCCAATGAATGTGTTGAAGAGTAGGCCGTTATAAGGAGCAAACCCTGGGTGATAATTGAAATAGTTGCACTCAGAGGTCATCGGTATTGCACAAGTAATAATGTTATTTTTATTAATTAGATGCTGCTGTCCTGTGAAAATATGCTGCTTTTTTCTGATGCAGGACCGCGGTTTTTGTCACGTTTTGCACAAAAATGCGGTTGCTTCTCATTTTTTTTATGTCGTCCATACGACTGTATTCTATGGATAGACAGAGAGAAAACTAAAAGCGGCGACGTATTATAAAACATGTTGTATGCTACGCCGGCGCTGAAAGATGAGCGGAGAAAAGACGAGCTGTGGAGACTACAGCTCTTCTTTTCTATTGAAATCTATGGGGCTGCATGAACAATCATATTTTTGGCGCTTTTAAAATCCTAAAAGTGCCGAAAATACTACCGTAAAGCTATGCAGTGTAGACATAGCCTTATACTCAAATCGGATCCTGTAATGCACAGTCCTCTCTCCCCACCGCTGGTCTTCTGTCAATGTAATTGGCTGACCTCACTATTTGGAAGTGCTACAAACCATTGCATCAAAGTTTGCAAGATTGTTGTTATTCAGTTTTGGTCTTCCTCTTGTTTCCCTTTCAAAAGGTGTGCCTGCAGGCTATCAGTCAAACACAGAGTAGCTCAGGTAAAAAGTTACTGCAAACAAAGTGACCAGTCAATCACAGAGGGACTAAGTTCTGACACACAGACACAATATCATCAGCTGTTATTCAATCACAGGGCAGCTCAAACATAGATGCAGCATTGTTAAAGGGGTTGCCTCACTACAAGGATTGCTTTTTATGTTAGATATATTGCAAAAACAAGTCACTTTGCTATATTAATTAACAGTGTCCTACCTATTCCGAGATATCCCCTCTTGTATGGGCTGCATCAGCTTCTCAGGTCGCTATAGCAATGGACCTGTTCAATGTCTCCTGATAGGCTGCTGGTCGCTATAGCTATAGCTACAGCTATAGACCTGGTAATCTCAGCAGCTCATCACTGCAGGCCAGTAGAAGCCAGTAAACCGCCTCTGAATTCAAAACCAAAACTGAGAAAACAGGACTAAGGTAAGATGAATCGATGTAGTCAGACAACCCCTTTAACTGTCAGACTATCACAGAGCAAGTATGACACACAAAAACAGCACTGTCAGTTATCAGCCAATCACAGCCGAACACTTCAGCCGAACACTTCAAAAAGTACTAAAGCACACTACTATATGAACCACAGCAACTATTAAGCAGTGTACGGAGGTCTGTCCACTCTGTTTTGAAATGTATATCTATGCAACACTGCTATATGTCCATTTATAAATATGTCAGAACATTCAACCATTAAATGAATATCCAGCAATACTCCTTCTTCGTATGCAAAATCCTTTTAATTCTTTTAAAGTGCTTCGTCATATAGATACATAAGCTTCGATTCCTTATCAATACGGGGTAAAACATTGCCTTAGAGCAACATTTCACAGTCTTACTTTATAATCAGCAGAGTCCAGGTTTCTTTAAAGGGAATCTGTCACATAGGTTATGCCCCCCTTGCTGAGGACAGCACAAGCTAGTGTCAAACCTGCTGTTCCCAGCGCTGTGTCCCGTATTCTGTAAGATGCTGGAGTTTTAGAGCATTTACCCCTCAAATCTTATCCATGAGCAGGTGTTAGCCCCGCCCACCAAAGACTAGCCACACCCACTGACAGTTATTCACAGGTTTCTACCAATTCAAAGTAATAGGTTTTTCAGTTGAGATGGGCAGGGCTAGCCTCCGATTGGCCGGGTTTGAAAAAAAAACTGACTCTTTGATGGACTCTTCGAATGACTATTCTGGCTTAAAACTGCAGATTTGAGAATTAAATACACGAAAATTACAGCATCTTACATAATAAGGGACACAGCGCTGGAAACAGCAGGTCTGTCACTAGCTTGTTCTGCCCTTAGCAAGGGGGGCATAATCTATGTGACAGGTTCTCTTTAAGTGTATGTCCACACACCACTGTTGTTCAGTTAAATTTTCAGATGGCTTGCGGATTGAAAGCCATCTATAAACTGACAGTCCACCATCCTCGTCAACCATTCACAAACTCCGGCCAGAAACCATTCCACTTCACGTTCAAAAAACGTCAAAATACCGGTCGGCAAATCCATCCATTATCTTGTTAGTGGTGTGTGGGTGTAAATTAATGAATGAAGAGTGTTTGCTGTGGCAGTTGAAAAAAGCAGAAGGTTTGCTACATTTTGGAGACACTCCGCCTAGCAAGCATGTTATATAAATATACATTTCAGCTGAACACACAAGCTTTTTAGATAATGCAGGGCCCCATTTGTCAAGACTGTCATTGTTGCCCATAAGAACCAAACACAGCTCAGCTTTTTTTTCCAGAGCAGTATAAGAAAAGAAAACTGAGTGCTGAGTGGTTGCTGTGGGCAAAGAGAGTCTTACGGCTAGTTTTGATAAATGAGGCGCCTAGTCTGTGTGCCATGTTACAGATCAAGTAGCAGAAAGATAAGCTGAGGGAAGCTTACTTGTTGAAAAGTTCCCATGGCCAGAGGGGACCCTTATGCAGCTTAACAGGCTGCATAGACAGTTTGACTCTCCCCGCCAGAAACAGGCCACATCTTAGAAAAGTTGACTTGTTTGCATCTTTGTTAATGTGTAACAGTTGTAAGGTGTGGGTGCAGGTGCCAGGTGTCAAGTAAGCAGGTACACAGCAAGTGTGTGAATTCTTGTATTGCTTGGCCTACTGGTGCGATTGCTGAGAGGTTTAGTGCACCAGCGAGGAAGTAATCACAGAGACTCTTCAGCTTGGGGTCTTCACAGGCTTTACTCATGGAGCTTCTCTCACCTCTGTGCAATGTACAAATCACTTCACACGTAGACAAAATACATACAGTATCTCACAAAAGTGAGTACACCCTTCATGGTACCCACATAGTAGAGCTGGAGAGCAGAAAGCCCCAACGACTTGTTCAGAACAAAAAGGAACAATGTTCTCATACCTGAGTGGGGCCCCCTCAACCTCTGAGTCCCATAGCAGTCTCTATGGCTGCTATGGCTATAGTTATGCCCATATTTTCAGCATTAGTGAGAGATAGCAACACTCCAGTAATATAGGGAAACGGTGTCTTTACAAAATGTGATGTGATAAATAAATGTTTTAACAGTATCTCACAAAAGTGAGATACTATTGTATTATATCTTTCATGGGACAACACTGAAAACATGACACTGTGATACAATGGAAAGTAGTCAGTGTACAGTTTGTATAACAGTGTAAATTTGGTGTGCCCTCAAAATAACTCAACACACAGCCATCAATGTCTAAACCGCTGGCAACAAAAGTAAGTACACCCCTAAGTGAAAATGGACAAATTGTGCCCAATTTGCCATTTTCCCTCCACGGTGTTATTTGACTCGTTGCTGTTACAAAGCCTCAGATGTGAATGGCAAGCAGGTATGTTAAATATGGTGTTATCGCTCTCACACTCTCTCATACTGGTCAATAAAAGTTCAACAGCGCCCCCCACGACAAAGAACTGTCTGAGGATCTGAAAAAAAAATTGTTGCTCTACATAAACATGGCCTAGAAGATTGTTAACATCCTGAAACCAAGCTGCACAGTGTCGGACTGGGGTGCCTAGGGCTCCCAGAGGAGTTGATTTTAGGGACCCACTTTGCATTGCTTTCTCCACCACCTGTATGGTGCCCCCACCCAGTCTCACTTCAACCTATACAGACCGATGTGATGACATCATCACACTAATCTGTAATCAAGATGGGGCGCTGGGGCATCTGAGTCTCCCTCACCTAATTGCAGCAGGACACCGGTGGTAAACATTAAAGGTCTAAAGATATATTTTCCCCTCCCCAAATGAAGCATTTTATGTAAATAAAGATATTACAAAAGCTATAACACAAAGTACTGAGCACAAAACCACTAAATAACAGTTGTACAGTTACCAAATAACATAAAGCCAGAATCCCAAGGCTAATATTACCAGTAATTCCATTAAGACCAAATACCGCAACACCACGACCACATATCAACACCACATAGTGACTGAATAATATCACAACACCATGACCATATATCACCACCACACAGTGACTGAATAATACCTCCACACCATGACTACATATCACCACCACATAGTGAATGAACAGGTGTGTAGCTACAGGGGGTGCAGAAGTAGCAGTCGCTACTGGGCCCTGGATCCTGAGGGTGCCCCAAAAGCCTTTTTTGCCACAGCATTGTAAATGGCACATGGTAACTGAGGGGACCCATTTCACTAATTGCACCATGGCCCAGAAGCTTCAAGCTATGCCTCTGTGACTGAATAATACCGCCACATAGTGACTGAAATATACCACCACATGTCCCCACCACATAGTGACTGAATAATACCACCACATCATGAAAACATATCACAACCACATAGTGACTGAATAATACCACCACACCATGACCACATATCACCCCTATAAAGAGATTGAATAATACCGCCACACCATTACTGAAAATAAACCATTACACTTTGCACACATAAGTGATTACAGTTTAGTTACATTTACTGACTCACAGGTGACGTTTCTCTGATGAGTCATTCACTTTCCCTTTTCTCCTACATATGGTCCACACCTCCATGTTGACTTCTCCCGGCCAACACTTGTCCCTGCAGACTTTGACACAAATATCTTAGAATACCAACTTTACCACCACCTCTTTACCTTTTCCCAACTCTGTACAAACGTCCCAGGGGTGGGAGAGTGGGTTCAGGCCACAGTTTAGAGGCAAAGTCTCTGAGGAGGAACAGAGGACTAACCCACTGGAGATTGTGCTACAGCTATGGACTGTACCTCTCAGAATCATATCCCTCCCCTGCACCCAGAAGATCAGCCACAGGCATGATGCATGATCTCTTGGTGGTGCAAGGGATGGAGTTCAGTACTCATGCTTTTCATAGGGTTTCTGTTATTTCTACAGATTTCCCCTTTCGAGTGGTCAGTGAGGGCTGGTGTTGGGGAGAATTTATTTAAATAAAGTGTTTTTTTGTGTGTCAGTGTGTTTTTTATCATTTATTTCCATTGTTAGCAAGAGAGATGTTTGACAGACGCCTCTATACGACTAGCACTTGGGATTGGTGTCAGCCTAGGGAGGGGGGGGGGGGACAAAAAAGAACACCACTGGCTGACACCAAGCTGCAGCACAATAACAGAGAGACATCTGTCAGACAACACTTTTACTAACACTGGAAAAATAGCAGTAAAAAATACACTGAAACCACACAAAAACACTTTATTTAAATAAACACTCCCCGACACGGAAGGTAGACCCTAGGTAGATAGGCAGGCCCCAAGCAGGCTGGTGGGTAGGCCCTAATGTAGGTTGGTAGACCCTAGTTATGTAGACCCACAGGTAAGTAGGCAGAAGATAGGCCCCAGGTAGGTAGGCAGTAGTTAGGCCCCAGATAAGTAGGCAGCAGTTAGGTCCCAGATATTTAGGTATAAGATTGGCCTCGGGTAGTTAGGTAGGCCATAGGTAGGTTGGTAGATTGGCCCTATGTAAATAGGCAGGAAGTAGTTAGGCCCCAGATAGGTAGGTAGGCTACAGGTAGGTAGATTGCCCTTAAGTAGGTTGGTAGGAAGTAGTTAGGCCCCAGGTAGGTAAGTAGATTGGTTGTAGGTAGGCCTATGGTAGATAGGTAGATTGCCCTTAAGTAGGTTGGTAGGCAGTAGGTAGGCCCTAGGTAGGTAGGTAGATTGGCCGTAGGTAGGTAGGCCCCAGGTAGGTAGGTAGATTTCCCCTAGGTAGGTATATTGCCCCCAGTTACGTAGATTGTCCCCAAGCAGGTAGGTATATTGCCGCCAGGTAGGTAGGTATATTGCCCCTAGGCAGGCAGGTAGATTGGCTGTAGGTAGATGGACAGGCGGTAGATAGGTCCCAGCAAGGTCTTCCTGTTCCACAATGAGTGGCAGTCCGGGCAGGCTGGGCTTCTCCTACTGAAGTCCGGCACACACGGCGCCATGATATGATGTCATTGCACCACCTGCGTGATGAGGCGCAACTGTCCTCTAGTATGTCTAAGCGCCCACATGGACATGCCTATGAACGCTCGGGTCAGAGGGCCCAGCATTCTTAGGCATGGTGTTTGGGTTGGCTCCCTGTGGTGGTGGGCCCCACTGTGTCAGACCCGGGGTCCACTGGATCCTCCGGTTCCCCACTGGACCAGTCTGACACTGTGTTTTGACCAAATTGTGTTTCTTTGGTCTGTTCACATCCCCTAAAAATTAGAATAAATTAAAATTAAAATAAAATTTGATAAAAAAAAGTCGCATGTACAGTATACCAAACTGGCACCAATAAAAAGTACACTTCAGCTTGCAAAAAATTTACCCTCACTCAAGTCTGTAGGTGTTAGTACAAAAAATTAGTTATTGGTTGCAGAAAATGGCGCCCGATACGCAAATGTCAAAAATGTTTGGAATTTTTTTACGGTACCAAAACATAACTAACACCGTACATGTTTGATATTACCGGATGTGTATCAACCTGTAGAATGCAGATAACACACCATTTTTGTCGAAGATTGAACACCGTAAAAGCAAAACACCTGCAAACATGGCGCAAGTATATTTTGCTCCACTTGGAATTTTTGGGCAGTTTCCCAGTATATTCTATGGTACGATGAATGACACATTAGAAAGTACATCTTGCCCTGCAAAATAAAAGCCCTCATATGTTGATGAAAAAATGAAAAAAAAGTTATGGCTCTGGGAAGGCGGGGAGGGAAAAACGAACGTGAAAAAAAAAATAGACTGCGGCGGGAAGGGGTTAATATATCTCTTAAGACCTTCCATGCTACTCTTGATGCCAGTCTTAAGGGTTAAGGGTCTTGCGTACGGACCAGTAGCACCTTAGTATGCTTCCCTAGGCTATCTGTTCAGGCCTTTTCCCTTTTTCCTTCTCTGGATAGTTTTCCATGTCGTTCTTCTCTCTATTTACACTTTCTTTCTATAATATATTCCCTCTCTGTATATCTGTTCTTTTTCGCTCTCTTTCTCCCTAGTTTTCTTTCTCTTATCCTTGTGAATATCCCGACTGCTGGCCTGCCTCTAGCATGACCCCTTATACTGGAAATGTTAACATGTATGTACAGGGCTGTGCCAGAAGTCTGGCGTCTTTTCAGCCCGAAAACTGGCGCAGCCCTGTTCACTATATATATATATATATATATATATATATATATATTTATATATTATATATATATATATATATATATATCCAAAAAAATAGCAGCACTCAAAAAAATATAGAAAAAACAGAAAACGGGTGCCAGCGGCGTTAGCCTAGATACATTAAGCCCAAAATGATAAAAATAGAAAAAAATCCACGGCACTCCAAACAGAAATCAAGTAAATGGTAGGTTTATTCCTCCATGCTCATTGAGCGACGTTTCAACTCCCTCCTGGAGCCTTTATCAAGCAAAGTGTGAACAGTGATACAGTGTACATAAATATCCATTTAGAAAAAGATCCACTGCACATCAAATTAAATTGCATGGAAATACAGGCTTTTATTTACAGGAGGCATAGATCATACCAAAATCAAGTCAGGTACTATAGGAGCATACTCAGCAAGTGCTTTCACATAGATATCAATATAAGGATATGCCGCCACTCTGACAGAGTACCATAGAGTTCAGAGGATCCCTAGGGGCCTACGTTGCAACCTAAGACCCACCATCTTTGCTGATGATCCAGAATATTGTAATAATTTCAGAAACATACTCAACAAGTGCTCCTTCGATCTTATACTGTTAACCATAGAAACACTCCAAGCTAAACATGTGGAATCTACTAAGAAAATTGACAGCATCGAGCAACAACTCAGCTCTTCGATAACAACAGAAGAATGGACCTCATTGAAAGAAAAGTCCATAAAACCATCTCTGAATTTAGATCTTCCAATGAGAAAAAGAAGCGTAGCAAATTCATTTGTGATACTGAAGATTATTTAAATGAAAGTGTATATTGATGGCAAAACCAAACTCCATCCTACTCCCGTTTTCCTTATAACCGTGACAATAGATTCTACACCTCCTCAGGCTCAGACAGTGATGGTTCCATTGTTTCGACTCGACAACCTTTTCTAGGGAGAGGACGGGGAGGACGTCGACCAAGACGGGCACGTCGCACCGACCTATACGTAGGGGGAGGAGGAGGACCACCACCTCGTGTATTAACCAGGTCACAGGTGAGTTACCGCTAGTATACAACATTTCATCTCATACTCTTAGCCCGACCGAAATGTCGCTCTTGAGTAAAAAGGATTGTCTTTCTGCCCCACTTCATCCTTTGACTAATTTACATTACACGAAGGCCTACAATGATTTTTTCGTTCCATTCGACTGAAGGTACACTTCAACGATACATCAGTCATTGACCACAGGTCACAAACAAGTACATCGAGGCCTCTCTTTTCTATCTCTAACCTCAACCTTAGACTCAAATCCAACTTTAATCCACCGTCACGGTACCACCCGGTTGAGACTTTCATTGACCTCGTACAACAGGATTTGTCTACCCTAATCACACATATTGATCAGGGAGATTATAAATACCATTCCAATCTCACACATATAGAACAATAAGCTCTTAAAATCTATGTAAATTGGACGACATTATCATCAAACCGGACGATAAAGATGGAGCCATTGTCGTCATGGACAAAGCTATGTACCTTAGTGAGATTGAACGTCAATTGTCCGATACTACCACCTGTAAACCAATAGATAGGGATCCTACAAATACCATAAGTATCCTCATCAAAGAGATGGTCCAACACTATCTTAGTTCGGGTACTATCGATACCCGTACAGCAGATTTCTTCATTAACCATCACCCAATCACGCCTGTTTTTTATGTGTTACCTAAAATCCATAAGGACCCAGTCAGACCACCCGGACGCCCTATTGTAGCATCCATAGATTCGATTCTCTCACCCCTCTCAATCCTCTTGGAGAGGATTCTTACACTTCTAGTGAGAACAGCACCCTCCTTCCTTTTAGACACAGGCGATTTTCTTGATAAAATCAGAGCCATATCACCCATATCCACACCACACTACCTAGTCACCTGGGACGTGACAAGTCTATACACGTCCATAGACCACAATTTTGGCCTTACTTATGTGAACGAGTTCTTAGATTCCCGCAACTTCCAATCAGAGGGGAAACAATTTTGCCTGGATCTACTCTCCCTGATTCTACATCATAATTTCTTCCTTTTTGCTGATCATTTCTACTTACAATGCAAGGGCACAGCCATGGGGAGCAATGTAGCACCCCCTTATGCGAACATATTCATGGCTATTTTTTAACACAACCACATCTACAATAATTCACTTTTCAAACAACACGCTAAAATTTGGTTAAGATATATAGACAACATCTTCTGTATTTGGTTGGGGCCATTATCATCTCTCCTGGAATTTCATGCATATATAAATTCTGTCCTCCCTGACCTACACTTTACTGTACACCACAGGAATCAACAGATTAACTTCCTTGACACTACCATCATTTCTGAGCTACAGGGTAACTTGAATTCAGATTTGTACAAAAAAACGACTGACCGGAACAGTCTCTTACATGCACCAAATACTAAGAGTTCCCTACCTCGTTCACAATTCAGCAGAATACACCGGATAGTCCAGGACTCTGACACGCGTAATATTCGACTACAAGAGATGTCAACACGTTTCTTACAATGTGGTTACCCACAAAAATTACTCCACAACACCCAATCACCTCCACCTGATGCAACATGGCTTTCACTAATCCTAGACCTAAGACAACTGCACAGCGCATCCCACTTATTTTTAAATACCATCATTTTACCACAAAAGTACATCAAATGATTCGCAGACATTGGTCGATCCTGACAAGATCATACCCGCAAATAGACGGTTTCCAGAACCCCCCTCTCCAGTGTTTCAAAAGGGACAGAAACCTGCGCGGCCATTTGGTTAGGGCAGATTTTAGTTCCCTTCGTACGACTATCAGACAAAGAACCTTTTCAACCCCCAAAAATTTTTCTTTTCCCTACCTTGGATGTGCGCAGTGCTCCTCAGTGATCAAGGGAGAGTTTTTCACCCACCCACACAATGGACAACGCTACCCTATCAAAGGCTATTTCACATGCTGTTCCAACTTTGTTATCTATCTGATAAAATGCCCATGTGGCCTTGCCTATGTAGGATAGACAACCTAGGCTATCAAAGATAGAATCTCAAAGCATAAATCAACAATCCGCTGTAAAGAGACTTTACTCTCAATCCCGCCGCATTTCCTTGAACTCAGCCATCACCCATCACAGTTGAGATTCCAGGTGATTGAGCATATTTCTACACCACATCGGGGTGGCAACCGCGTTGCCTCTCTGCTTAAACGTGAACGGTATTGGATTCATACATTACATACTTTAGAACCAAACGGCTTAAACCGGGAATATTATATGCGTTACTAATAATCCTTGTAATTGTATTCTTATGTACAAATGCATTTCTTACCACTTGGATATTCTATGTATTTAGATATTTTATGGTACATGTATTACTATGTCTATAAACAATTAATGCATTGTACTTCATATTCACTCCTAAACCTTTCTCTATACATATTGATGTTTATGTTATCCTCATTGCTCTTTATGATGTACTAACTATGTATATATTCATTATTTTCAGAACAAATGATCGGCAAGATGGGTAACCATTTTTATCCTTCCTTATTAATCTTTGCCTTTGTTCTTTCCTTACTGATCATTTTCTCTAACTGCTATACTGTTCCCTTTTCCCGTCCCCTTTCCTGCCCTTTCCTACTCCTTCTTCTTTCTCTTACCTTTCTATTTTTATACACAATTCCTCCCCTTTTTTATCATTATTTTTATCCTATTATCCTACCTTCTGTCATCCTATTTCTACTGCACTTTATTAGTACGCGCTTACGTATACACTGATAGATAGTATTATATATTTTTCTCTTTTGGGGTCACTACAACGCATGCACGGACTTCTCCGCGCATGCACAGTCATTCTCTGCCAGTACTTCCCTTACTTTCCTATCACACATGCGCGGTTTCTACCACACAAGCGTGACAGCCTTTATTCGGCCGCTCGCAATGCGAGCATTTGCCAGCGCGTCCTCATACCATTCGGACGTGCTGTCCGCAGCTCCTCATTCACAGGTATTGCATTTAGTTATCTGTAGCCCCGGCCTTCCTCTTTCCGCTTTAACAACATTATCATACCATTTTTCTCATTCTATTTTAGCCCAGACAATTTCTTTTATTCTTTTTTGCCCCTCATTGGAGACTTTATGCGGTAGGTTACCTGTTATTTTTATTATGTATTATACTTACGCTATATAATATATTTTCCCCACAGCTTTCACCTAAGCATTTTCCTATCATTACATCTTCTCTACTCATCCATATCCTGCTACCTATTTTGGTAAGATATATTTCCACAATATAATATTCTCCACTTCCTTCCCTGGTGTCCTACACTTTTTTATTATTACCACATTCCACTTTTTATCTTATTTCACCCTTAATACTTCTTGGTTCGTATTTTATTTACTCTTTCATTTTCTTTCTCTCCCTTTCCCCTCCCCTTTTGTTTACTTTTTTCTCTCTCCTTTCCTCTTCTTCCTCTCTTCCTTCATAGATACTCCTACCATATTTTTTCTTGCTACAAATGTCACTTGACAAAGGCGATTGCCGAAACGTTGACTCTTATTGACATCAGTTCCTAGGCTATATCCTTTTATTGATATCTATGTGAAAGCACTTGTTGAGTATGCTCCTGTAGTACCTGACTTGATTTTGGTATGATCTATGCCTCTTGTAAATAAAAGCCTGTATTTCCCTGCAATTTAATTTGGTGTGCAGTGGATCTTTTTCTTAATTATAGTCTGGCCTTATCGGCCTTTTCCACCTTTTGCACCCATACTTAGCCCCTATATGTGGGTGTGCGTGACCATCTATCTTCTAAAACATAAATATCCAATGATAAAAAAGATCGTGCATTTTTATTATTGGATATTTATGTACACTGTATCTTGATCTACATTTTTCTCAAGTAAGCACTAATTGGTCTTGAATGATTGTGCTATATATACCCTGTATCACTGTTCACACTTTGCTTGACAAAGGCTCCAGGAGGGAGCTGAAACGTCGCTCAATGAGCATGGAGGAATAAAACTGCCATTTATTTGATTTCTGTCTGGAGTGCCGTGGATTTTTTCCTATTTTTGTATATATTTATTTATTTATTTTGTATATATATATTTATATATATATATTTGAACGTGTTACCTGTATAAAAGACACCTATCCATACATTTAATCAATCACACTATACCAGGGACTAAATTGTAGACCTGCACAAGGCTGGGATGGGCTACAGGACAGTAAGCAAGCAGCCTGGTGAGAAGGCAACAACTGTTGCCGAAATTAATAGAAAATGGAAGAAACAAAAGATGACTGTCAATCTTCCTCCATCTTGGGCTCCATACAAGATCTCGCCTCTTGGGGTAAGGTTGATTCTGAGAAAGTTCAGGAATCCATTCAGAACTACACATGAGGACCTGGTCAATGACCTGAATAGAGCTGGGACCACAGTCTCAAAGATTACTGTTAGTAATACACTAAGCCATCATGGATTAAAATCCTACAGAACACGCAAGGTCCCCCTGTTCACGTCAACGTTGAGACCCGTTTGAAGTTCACCAATGACCATCTGAATGATCCAAAGGAAGCATGGGAAAAGGTCATGTGGTCAGAAGAGACCAAAATAGAACTTTTTGGGATCAACCCCATTCGTCGTGTTTGGTGGAAGGAGAAGGATGACTTCAACCCCAAGAATGCTGTCCCAACCGTGAAGCGTGGGGGTGAAAACATCATACTTTGGGGGTGCTTTTCTGCAAAGGTGACAGGACCTAACTCATCGTACAGAAAGGAGGATGAATGGGGCCATGTATTGAGAAATTTTGACCAATAACCTCCTTCCCTCAGTAAGAGCATTGAAGATGGATCATGGCTTGGTCTTCAAGCATGACAATGACCTGAAACACACAAACAGGACAACTAAGGAATGGCTCCGTAAGAAGCATTTCCTGGAGTGGCTTAGCCAGTCTTCAGACCTGATCCCAGTTGGTAATATTTGGAAGGAGCAGAAACTCAATGTAGCCCAGCAACAGCCCCAAACCCTTAAATATCTGGAGAAGATCTGTATGGAGGAGTGGGACATAATCCCTGCTGCAGTGTGTGCAAACATAGTCAAGAACTACAAAAACGTCTCACCTCTGTAATTGCAAACAAAGGTTTCTATACCAAATATTAATTTCTGTTTTTCTTTTGTATCAAATACTTATTTCATGCAATAAAATGCAAATTAAATAATTCAAAGTCATACAATGTAATTTTCGAGATTTTTTTTAGTCCCGTCTCTCATAGTTGAAGTGTACCTACGATAAAAATTACATACCTCTCCATCCTTTGTAGTTGGGAAATCATGCAAAATCATCAGTGTATCAAATACTTATTTCCCCCACTGTACATATATACACACTAGAAATAAACACGTTACAGTACCGTTTTTACGGTGACCCCACACTGTACATATTAGAGGTGCGTGAATAAAATATGGCAACAATTTGTGATTATGTTTGAAGTAGGACAAATGCATGCAAAAAAGATAAATAAATAACATAATCCCCTTACTATATTTATTTTTGCTCATTTGAAATTAATATCACAAAGGTAATTTGCAGATTTGTCCCTCAAATGTATATTTACACAAATCAGCGGTAGAAATCCAAGGTGACCTTATTTTGTGGTGGATTTACCATGGATTCAGATGTGGATTACCCCCTTTAAGTGGAGCTAATCCATGTCTTCTTTATCGAATCTGCATGTAAACCTCATCAATGAGTATCATGTCTCTTTTTTTTCCCAAAACATTGACTTACAAATCCATTTTTAAAATTGGTGTCATATTAACTTTTGTGAAGATTCCAATTAAATACTAAGGTAACCAAAGCCTACACAGATTTAAATGTAGCATACATATAACTTCTGCACTGAAACATAATTTCATTGTATTATCTTGTCATTAAAACTGCTCGGCGAACGGTGTAAAAATGAAGCCCAAAAATCAATGTTGGAACTGTATTCCCCCCATTTTCATGGCCCAATGCTAAAAAACTGTGGAACACCTGTGCGCCCAAAAATTACAATACACCCCTAGATGAGAATCCAACATGGAGTGACTTTTGGAAGGTTTCACCTGTTCTGGTACTTTGCAAATGCCACATGGCACCCAACAAAATCTGCGTTCCAAAAGTCAAATAGCACTCAATTTCTTGTACTTCCTGCCATGCACCCAAACAGCAGTTTACACCCACATATAGGGTATTACTGAACTTGTAAAAAGTTACGTAACAAATTTTAGGGTGCTTTTTCTCCAGGAATCCTTGTAAAAATGAAACATTTTCAGCTAAAGTTGCAGATTGTTGAAACTTTTTTTTTAATTTTTACCGGTTAACGCTATGCCAGATAGGGAGAAAAAAAACTAAAATATAACTTTTAATAAATATGCCAATAAAATCTCGCAAGAGACCAACATAGACAAACAGACAAGTGCACTAACAAAAACACCCCACAAAATCTAAAAATACCCTAGCATACCAAAATACGGGATGGTCGCCCCAATAAGGATGCTCCCATCCGGAATCTAGCCCTTACTCTATCTGACCCTAAGAACCCCTGTCCCAACATGTTTCAACCTTCCCCAGATATCAACAAGATCTCCTCAGGGGACTATTATAAGGGGAGAAAAAAAGGGGTATACACGATGATATAACAAGGGTATAAATGAAAGTATGTTTAAAGGGATACAAATAGTAATATGACAAGGGTATAAACAAGAATGTGTTAAATACTCAGATTATAAAAATAACCACATCAACTGAAAATAAAGAGTGCACACCAACACCAAAATTCAAAACTACAGCATACACAGTAACACCTTTATAGTGTGATGTAAATCTGTGATAATCACAGAAGGTGATCAAACTAGAGGACTAGGAGCCTATCCACTTATTAAGACCAGACACTCTTACCAAAAAGGGAATGTCCACTATGACATGACTATCTCAATAACAAGACTGACACTGTCTTCAGATTTGATATATATATATATATATATATATATATATATATATATAACACCTTACCAACCGAAGCAATATCGCCTGAAATGGAGAGGTTATCTAAACACAGAGAATATAAACCTCATCAGATCACATGAAAACAGTTAACATGCCTAAAGAGGTGAGGATTTAAATAAAAATTTACCTCAAAGTGGATAGTAAATCACCTAATAGTCCATCTAGAATCGTTCGGTGACGGCGGTCAATGCCACTCACACAGAGGACACAGGGCGCCACTCCACACTGCGCCGAGGAGACCTGCGCACGTCACCGCATGGTATCGCGTCAGAGCCAGCCTGGCCCCATGCGAACCACAGTCAATGCTGCAGTTAATGAAAGACGCTAAGCGTGCTTCAATCTCGCGCCTAAAAATCAGCGTTCGTCGTCACCAGCCAGCATGTCAGAGACTCTGCCCCTAGCAACAGCCAAGGCAACTAAAGCGTCCTTAGCTCTCAGCTAGCACACAATAGAAATGTACAAGCCTTGTTTAAAGAGCCAGAGCTCAGGTCAATAGCAGCATTAAATAACACTGCCAGACCTATTGGTGGTAAAGGCAATATTTATGGCCAATTACATTCTCTTTGAACCAGATATAAACAAGTATGGCAAAAAATAGTGAGAAAGAAGAGGCAGTTTCACAAGAATGATATTATTGTGAAAAAAGCAAATCTAGATAAAGCAGCTATAATCCACAGAATCATTCACTCCAAAGGGTACCTGCGTTTTCAACGTAAATATCCAGAAAATGTCCTCCTTAAGGATGGTGGGTTTAATGCTCTCAATGCCCACCCATCTCAAGCAATTTATATCTCCGTTATGATGTGTCCAAACGTGTTTTGCTACAGGTGTATCTCTTTGATGTCTCACATCGCCGAGATGTTCGCAAACACGTCGACGCAGTTGACGTATAGTCTTGCCAACGTATTTCATCCCACACATGCAGTTTATTAAACTGTGTGGTTTTGCACGTGATAAATTCACGAATATGAAATGCGTTTTTCTTTTCAAAATCCTCAAAGGTGGAACACTTCTCCATGTGCGGACACGCAACACAGTCTCTGCATCTGAAGAATCCTTTAGGTTTATTAAGCCACGTTTCTGTTTGATGTCTTCCAAAATTACTGTGAACAAGTCGATCCTTCAGATTCCTGTCTCTTCTATAAGTGATCTGTGGGGTCTCACCTATATATCCTTTGATATCAGTATCCATCTGAAGGATATGCCAATGTCGACGTATTGTTTCTCTCACTTCATCTGCAGCATTATCAAAGGTACCTATTATTCGTGTTGTTGCTATGGTTTTCTCATCTTCCTTATTAGGGGATAGTAAGTCCTGTCTTTCCTTACCGAGAGCATTTTGATATGCTTCTCGCAGAAAATAATCTGGATAACCCTTAACACGGAAGCGTTTCCTCAAATCAGCTGCTTGTGTAACAAACTCTTTCCTTGTAGAGCAGTTCGTTTTAAGTCTCAGGTACTGGCCACAAAGTATCCCTCTTTTCAGAGGTACAGGATGGTTGCTGTCCCACCTCAGCAACAAATTAGTTGAAGTTGGTTTTCTAAAAATAGTCGTGACTAGTTCTCCTGTGGAGGACTTGGAGATTCTCACATCCAAAAAAGAAATGCCTTCAATATTTATCTCTGACAGGAATCTGAGGCCTAAGGTGTTATGATTAAGTTCATTCACCATCACTACAAATTCTTCTGCTGTCCCGTTCCAGATGATAAAGACATCATCTATAAAACGTGCCCACAGGGCAATTTTATCAACAAAAGAGGGCGGCTGCTCACCAAAAACCACGGTCGTCTCCCACCAGCCAAGGTACAGATTCGCATAGCTGGGTGCAGTGGGACTCCCCATTGCTGTACCCCGCAACTGGTGGAAGACCTTACAATCAAAGATAAAATAATTCCTTGTTAGTGAGAATCGCAACAAGTCGATCACAAATTTGTTATGTAAATCAAACTGACAGCCTCGTGACTTAAGGAAAAAGTAAACCGCCTCAAGGCCAGAACTGTGGGGTATCGATGTATACAAGGACTCCACGTCAATACTTGCTAGATATGTGGTGTTATCCACAAAGATACCATCCAGACGTTTAAGGAGATCCATTGTATCCCTCGTATATGAGGGTAATGCCTGCACAAATGGGGACAGAATTTTGTCCACATACACCCCACAGTTCTGGCCAAGGCTTAACGCTAAACAAATTTGTGAAACACCTGTGGGATCGATATACTCACTACACCCCGGATATATTCCTTAAGGGGTGTAGTTTTCAATATTGGATCTTCTTAGGGGTGTTTATTAAGTTTTAGCACTGTGTCTGTCAGGAAAAGCCAGTGCCCACTCGAGGGTTGACGACCTGCGTTGGGGTGTATTTGTAACGTTACGCTCCCCCTAGGGGTACGCAAGGTCAGCCGGATACGGTTTCACAGTTAACCCCTGTCCATAAGGGTTCAGGAAGACCAAGGGAGTGCGAGTGGATACCTCACTCGCCCACGACCCTGAACGACTGTAACAGATCTGTTTGCCTGCACTGGTGAAACAGATCTCTGCCAGCCCGGTAGACTGCCACCAGATCATCGTTAGTTGTAAGACTGTTCTGTTACAGACTTATAACAAGGTCAGGATCTAGCCCAGGTAGCGATATATATTAGAGACCGAGAAAAACGGACATGTGAGATTGGTGATCAAGACAACAGACCTGCTCAGGATTAAAGTTTAAAGATTTACTCACCTTGTGAGTGAACTAGACAAACATACATAGGGGTATAAGTATACAGATATTGGTCAGTGGTGCAAATACAATAGGGTATGAGTACAGACAAAGAGAGGCAGCAAGATGTATCTATTTAGCTTAGGTTGGTCTTGTGCTGGGAAAACATGGGTGTGTGAATGTGGCCTTGCTCCTGGTGTGGATTATCCTGGAATGCTGATGCAGGTACCCCCTCTGTCCAATAGAGGAAACCCTGGACCCAGTTGGGCTCCGACTTATAAATGTACTGGGACATCCCAAATTGCACCCCCTTGACACCACCTGTTAGACCCTCTCACGCCCCTTGGACGGTCTACACTCTCCTCCCTCTCAGGCCCTTTTTTTTTTTTTTTACTTCGGACACAATATGGATCATTTCCTGGCAAGGAATTGCGACAGGACCGAGCCAGTGATACCATCAGAACTGGATAAGCCTAGGCTACGACTTGGTACCAAACACGGCGTTTCTGCTCCGTTCCTTGTACCAGCCTTTGGTTTCTTCCTTCCCATGTGCCCTACAAACACGGGAGCGACAGCTATGCATATGGGAAGTTTCATATTTAAAAATATGAAACTGGGGTGTGCCTGTGATGAATGGTTCTTCCATAATTCCTTATGAAATTTCGGCACCTGACTGCTATGTCTCTCTGATGCTTGGTCTCTCGAGCAGGACTCTGGCCAAGGTGCTGTACGAGATTACTGGGGATTCTTTTGAGGCTCAGCCTCCTGCTGGCTATGTTTCCTATGGATGGAACATTTGTTAAATTGAGTGCTTCCTCAATGACATGTGTTGTTGAGCAGTGGGGATGCTTGGGTGCTTTCTGCAATTCTGAATTTGAAGTTACCAGTGTTAAGGGGGGGGGGGGGGTGACTTATTTAATTTTACTTACACTTTCCATGGATAAAAATTAAAAATATGCAAAAAAAAATTGTAATTATGAAATTTACCACCCCCACTTTGCTTTCTTTCTGTGAAATACTTAATGGGTTAACAAACTTCCTAAATGCTGTTTTAAATACTGTAAGGGGTGTAGTTTCTTAGATGTAGTCATTTATGGGGGTATTTAACATACATATTTAACATACAGGCCCTATCAAAACCACTATGCTGGTCTCTAAAAAAACCAATGTAGCAACATTTCTTGAAAATGTGAAAAATTACTACTAAATTTCTAAGTCCTTTTACGTCATATAAAAATAAAGACATTTAGAAAATTATGCGGACCTGCAGTGGACATATGGTAGATGCTAGTTATAAAGTATTTTGAGTGGAATAACTGTCTTAAATGCAGAATTTTTTGAACTTTGAAAATGGCAAGTTTTTTTTAAAATGTTCACGATATTTTGATATTATTCACAAATAAACAAGGATTGTATGGACCAAAATTTTTCACTAACTTAAAGCACAATGTGTCACGAGAAAATGGTTTCTGAATCACATGGATGAGCAAAAGTATCAAAAAAGTTATTCTCACTCAAAGTGACACATGTTAGATTTCAAAAATGGAGCTCTGTCATGGGGGTCAAAACTGGCCGCAGCGGTAAGAGGTTAAATGCCTACAACTCAGTAAAACTGACCAAGGTAGTAAGAAAAGGATTACTTTGAAAAATGGATAATTTATTTGTCCAACAGGATTGAGTGTTAAAAGTACTTCAGTTTTGCAGAGTGTTAGAAAATGGATTGTGGGTGAGGATTGTGCCAAACTGTGGACAGCAGCATAGAACAAACTTTTTTCAGAAACATTCTAATTAAATGTAGAGCGTGTCATTTGGGATTGTTTCAAATGTATCTTGATCTTCAAAAGTCAGACAAATGAAACACAAATGTCCTTATGAATTTTCAGACAGAATTACTACTGTGATTTAGTTAGTGTTTTATTTGTTGTTAGTGTAATGGAAAACACAATCATTGTTAATCCAGGTTTTGAACATGGTGGCTTGGTTTATAAAATAAAATTGTAAGGTTTTTTTTTTCCATAATAAGGTGTAAGTTAAAGTTCATGAGATCTAAATGATATTTTATTAGAAGCAAACACTTTTTGGTAAAAAAAAATAAATCAGTATTTGGAGTTCAGGGGAAGAACAGACAAGAAAATTTTGATGAAAATGCCATACATAAAAATAAAGAGAAAAAACATAAAAGGAGTGAGCAAGACAACCACCTAGGGTGACATGTATGAATCCTGGAGTTGACAGGTCAGTTCTAAATCGCTTTAAGGCAGTGTAGAATGCGCCAGAATGTATGAATCTGTTCTTCTACAGTTAATACATACAGGTGTATTGTAGTGTTAATACAACAGGTCTGGCTCACGTAGACCACCTTTACCTTGGTCTGGCTGTTTTAACTGTTCTGTGCCTAGGTTTGGCATCAATGAATCATAAATGTGTCTACTTCTATAAATGTGGTGCGACACGACCTCAGAACGCCCAAAATCTTTGTCGCATTACAAAGTGTCAGGGCAGGCGCCGATTGGGCCAAAGATTGGAATACGACTGTTGATGCATTTAAAGAATAGGGCTATGACAGCTTTTTGGCGCAAAGTATACCAGAAAACTGGCGCAGCCCCATTCATACATTACGCCCATAGTGTCTGTAGGAGTTGTAAGAAACCAGACCTCAGGGAAGAAAGAGGGAGATTATTATGGTAAACCTTTCTGTTATTTCTGTCACATTTTATCTAGGTAGACTGAATAATCAGGAAGCCAGAATCCACTTTCAAAGCTTAGGGAAAGGTTTTTTTTTTAAGATGATAAAATACAGGTAGTTAAAGACTATGGGTCTCATGTATGAAAACTAGGGGCCACTTGTATGAAAACTGTCTAGGTCTAAAACTCACTTTGTTGCCATAGTAACCAATCAGAGCGTCCCTCTCATTTCATATAGTGCTCCGGAAAAATTAGAGGGGCGCTCTGATTGTTTGATATGGGCAACAAAGTGAGTTTTAGACCTACACAGGTTTCATACATGTGGCCCTAGGTCTAAGACTTTCTTTGTTGCCCATAGCAACCAATCAGAGCTCCTTTTTCATATAGTGCTCTGAAAAAATGAAAGAGGAGCTCTGATTAATTGTTATGGGCAACAAAGACTTACGCCTAGACAGTTTTCATACATATCTACCTATGTTTATTGTCTCAGACTCCTGAGGAAACATGCCAGGGGAGCCTGCGTAATGCGTAGAGAGATTTCACAGATGTGTGATTTTTTTTTTTTCTTATTCCAACAGCTTTATTACAGAGAATAACATGAACAATAAACGCACACAATGTACATCGCACATAATCATAAATCGAACAACAGAGTCCATAACTATAGTGGTCAGGGTACAATATCAAAGCAATCAGCATAAGAAATAATGATAACAGGGAAGTTATTGTAAAAGCTATACAAAAAGAGTCTCCTGAGTATAGAATGGACACAAAAAGCGACAGGGAACGGGGTAAAAAAAGGAAAAACAAACAAACACTTGTCGTCTATAAAAAGATAATCCAAGTGTAGCAGGCAGTATCCGCAAGTGCGGCACCATTAAGAAGGAGGGCCACACTACCGCAGATTGGTGGTGAGAGCCATCCAAAATCAGCATCATCCCGGAGAGAGAGGCCACTCATCTACCCCATAGTCCAAGCGGTCACCTACAGGAAACAAATTCTGGCGAGGCAGTAAAAGCAACCCAAGCACACCACACTCTGCAATACTTCTCCCTACCCTGTATGCTGTCTAGATTCAGTTCCTTCATACGCTGTAGAAAGATACTCTCCTAAAACCAATCAGATAAGGAGGGGGGAACAGTGGACCGCCAGAGTCTCGGGATAAGTACTCTGGCTGCTATCAGCATAAAAACAATAATGTTTCCCTTCAGATTAGACGTCGCCAGTGGGAGCATGGACAAAAGCAGGACTGCTGGATCATTTTGCAGTTGTATACCCGTAACTATCTTTATAATGGAAATCACCTTCTCCCAAAAAGGGGAGACAACCGAGTAGCCTGAATGAAGGTATACTCCTATACAGACACTATAATCATGTGTCTACAAAACGTATGCAATTTAATAGATATCAACAACGTACAATAGCATTCGGCTAAATAGCCTTGCTTAAAGACATAATGCAACTATAAAGTGATAACTTGCGGCTATATGTCTCCAGTCCTGGAGTGATCCAAAGTAATCTTCAGCACTGAAATGTCCAAGTGCTCTTTACTAGCAGCTGGCAGAGCTTGCTAGACAACGTTCACCTCGCTGCTGTGATGGCTGTTTGGGGTGTGTGCTATGCTGCTCTGATGCGACGTTTCCGGGTCCTCCCCTTTCTCAAGCTTGAGAAAGGGGAGGACCGGAAACGTCGCATCAGAGCAGCATAGCACACACCCCAAACAGCCATCACAGCAGCGAGGTGAACGTTGTCTAGCAAGCTCTGCCAGCTGCTAGTAAAGAGCACTTGGACATTTCAGTAGCTGAAGATTACTTTGGATCACTCCAGGACTGGAGACATATAGCCGCAAGTTATTACTTTATAGTTGCATTATGTCTTTAAGCAAGGCTATTTAGCCGAATGCTATTGTACGTTGTTGATATCTATTAAATTGCATACGTTTTGTAGACACATGATTATAGTGTCTGTATAGGAGTATACCTTCATTCAGACTATTGACACGAGGTGTTCAAGGAAAGCACCTGCGATTATACTCCACTATTGCGGTCTATATTTTATATACTATAGAGGTCAAAAACTGAATTATATAGACAACCGAGTAGCCCCACCAAATATGTACCATGCTTCCATCGGCTTGACCACATCTCCAGCAGCTGGGGGACACAGTGGGAAAAAGCCTATGCAACAGAGTAGGGACCCTATACCATCGGGAAATAATTTTAAAATTTAATTCTTGAAGGCGGCAAGAAACTAGAGACTTGAATGCTAATGTGTACGATTTCGCCCAGTCCTCGTCTGAGAGAGACCTCTGGATTTCCCGTTCCCAGCCCAGTTGATAGGGGGGCGGTGAACTGGTGAGCCTCTGCACAATAAGGCGATATAATTGCGATATGAGATGGGTTGGAACAATGTCACTAGTGCAAAGGGTCTCAAAGGGGGTCAAGGCTCGATGCAAGTCTAACTTCACACTATTAGTCATATAAAAGTAACGAATTTGCATCATCTGCAGCCATCCAAACGACGCCACCCCCACCTCCGCAGCTACCTCATCCCAGGACTTCAAAGATGAATTAGTGAGAAGGGCTCGGAATGTAAGAGGGTCTGGGCGCTTACAAAGGCCAAAAGCGGCAAGCGCCGGATTGCCAATGACCGGAGTCAAAGGACCATTAGATCTAAAAAGACCCGAATGTCCGCCATACACCCTCCAAATATGAAGCGTAGCATAAGAAATCCAGGGAAGAAGCACCAACCTAGACTTAGGCAGTAGATCAACAGCAGTCCATGGGAGTGCCGTTAGGGGAACCTCACACAGCGAAGCTTCCAATGAGACCCAAAGTTTTGAGTGACTGTGATGAAACCAGTCCACTATCCTAACCATAGAGGCTGCTAAGTAGTAAGCCCTTACATCTGGCAGGGATAGACCCCTCTCCTCCCTTGTCCTAATGAGCGTGCTCTTGGCTATTCTGGGCCTTTTATTGGCCCAAACAAAGAGGAAATATTCTTCTGGAGTGTTTTGAAAAAAAAAATCTGGGGAGGAGTAATGGGATTTCTGAAACAGATACAGAAGGTGGGGGAGGACGTTCATCTTCACTATATTAATGCGACCTATCCACGAGATGTCCCGTCTATCCCATCGCGACATGTCAGAGATGAGGGCATTAAGCAGTGGGGCAAAATTCAGTTCATAGGTGTGTTGCAGATCAGCCGGAATATGAACCCCTAAATATTTAAAGGATTTTTGTGTCCACGCAAAAGGAAAAGCTTGTTTTAAGCGTTCCACTCCCCTACTTTCAAGATTAATACCCAGGGCTACGCTTTTTTTTGAGATTGACTTTAAAGTTGCTCAGGAACCCAAATGTCTCCAGTACTTTCATCAGGACCGGCAGGGAGATTTCTGGCTGAGTGAGGTAATGCAGGAGGTCGTCCGCAAAAGCGGAGCACTTATATTGTATGTTCTTATGGACAAACCCCCGAATATCTAAATAATTTCTTATAGCTTGTAAGAGATGTTCCATCGTAAGCACATACAAGATGGGGGAGAGGGGGCATCCCTGCCTGGTGCCATTACCAATATCTAAGGGAGCGGACAGCGAGCCATTAACTTGAATCTGGGCATATGGATGATCATAAAGGGCCATTATACGCTGTAGCATCAGCGGACCCACACCCACCCCTTGCAGGGTAGCCCTTAAAAATCCCCAGTCCACTCTATCGAATGCTTTTTCAGCATCTAAGGATAGCAGCACAAGGGGCACCCCGCACACACTGGCCTGGTGTAAAAGCGAGAACGTCTTTAGGGTGTTGTCCCTAGCCTCCCTATTAGGGACAAAGCCCACCTGATCTAAGTGGATCCAGTCCTCTAACACCTCATTCAGTCTGGTCGCTATCAATTTGGCAAAGAGTTTGGCGTCAGTGTTGAGGAGAGATATGGGTCTGTAGCTCGAACAGAGAAGGGGATCCCGACCCTCCTTCGGGATTACTGTGATATATGCACCCAGGAATGAGTGCAGGAAAGGGCAGGAGGAGGAAACCGCGTTAAAATGGAATGTTAAATGGAAAAACACTGGGTAAAAGTGACATGGAGAAGGACTTGGGAATCCTGGTGGACAGTAAACTTAATTGTAGCAGCCAGTGTCAGGCAGCAGCAGCCAAAGCAAATAGGATCATGGGGTGCATTAAAAGGGGCATAGATGCACATGATGAGAACATTATTCTCCCATATACAAGTCACTGGTTAGACCACACATGGAATATTGTGTACAGTTTTGGGCACCAGTGCACAGGAAAGACATTGTAGAGCTTGAACAGGTACAAAGGCGGGCAACAAAAATAATAAAAGGACTGGGTGGACTACAGTACACAGAAAGATTGGCAAGATTAGGGTTATTTAGTTTAGAGAAAAGAAGGCTTCGGGGGACATAATAAATATGTTTAAATACATCAAAGGTCAATATAGAGATCTCTCCCAAGATTTATTTATACACAGGGCTGTATCTAGAACAAGGGGGCATCCTTTACGTCTTGAGGAACGAAAGTTTCTACATAAACATAGAAAGGCATTCTTTACTGTAAGAGCAGTGAGACTATGGAATTCTCTGCCAGAGGGACTGGTCATGGTGAATTCAATAACCGAGTTCAAAAAAGGGTTTGGATGCATTCTGGAGCGTAATAATATAACAAGTTATAGTGACTAGGATTCAGGAGAGGGGTCATTGATCCAGGGTTTTTTCTGATTGCCAGATTGGAGTCAGGAAGGAATTTTTCCCTAAAATGAGGACAATTGGCTTCTACCTCATTGGGGGTTTTTGCCTTCCTCTGGATCAACACCTTAGCACAACAGGCTGAACTAGATGGACGACTTGTCTTTTTTTAGCCTTACAAACTATGAAACTATGAAAAGAGGTCAGAAGCGGGTCCACTAAATCATCTGTCAAAACTTTAAAAAACTTCGCTGTATACCCATCAGGTCCCGGGCTTTTCCCCATGGGCAAACCAGAAATAGCTGCTTTAAGCTCTACTAGTGAAATAGGCCTCTCCAGGGCATTAAGCCTATCAGAGGAGATTCTAGGAAGGGCCGTGGCAGAGAGGAAATCAGGCAACTTGGCCCTGACTGCTTCCTTTGGGAGATTGTAAAGCTCCTGATAAAACAGGCGAAAGGAATCCAGAATGTCAGGTGTCTTATGTACTATATTGCCTGTTTTAGTTTTCACCGCCGGGACAAATAGAGAAGCCCTTCTATCTCTCAAGGCTCGCGCCAGCATCCTAACCGGCTTGTTGCTCCATTGATAAAAGGTGTTAGCACAGATCTGCTTGTACCTTTCATGTTTCTGATCAAGAATCCGAAGGATATCATGGCGTGTTTGCAATAAAAGCCTGAGATCCTCCTCTCTGTTTAAGCTCTTGTGTATCGTCTCCAGAGTCCCCAGCCTAGCCTGGAGGGCTTCTAGCTTTGACGTGGCCTCTCTTTTCAGACGGGACCCATGCTTAATAAGAACGCCCCTCAACACACATTTGAGAGTTTCCCATTTTAGATGGGGGGGAAGTAGGGTCGGTAGAATGATCAGCTATAAAATTCCTGATGGTCTGTGTGACCTCTGCAAGACATACTGTGTCATCTAACAGTGACTCATTAAGTTTCCACATGAAAGGCCTACGCTTCTCAGTGGGTGATATTAGAGTGCAGTGTATCGGGGCATGATCCGATAGTAGGATGCTACCTATTTCAGTCCTGGCCACCTCCGTCAGAAGAGAATGCTGACAAAAAATATAATCAAGCCTACTGTAGGTATTATGCGGATGGGAGTAAAAAGTATAGTCACAAGTTGAGGGGTGCAGGATGCGCCAAACGTCGCACATTTGCATATCCCGAAGCAAACAATTTATTTTGTTCAGTTTGCTTGAAGAAAGAGAGGACAGCCCAGTGGAGGTATCAACGGCAGGGTGTAAAGCTAAATTGAAATCGCCACATAGGATTATAGGGCCCTGGGCGAAAGCATTCAATTTATCCAGCATCTGAGCAAGAAAAGAGACCTGCCCCTGGTTGGGCGCATAAATGTTGGCTATAGTGTACGGGGTACCCCGTATGCTGCACCTAACAAAAAGATATCGTGCCTCGGCATCCGCTTCCACCTCGAGGATTTCATGCTGAAGGGACCTATGAAAAAATATCGCAACTCCTTTAGTTTTGGCCAAAGGGTTACTGGAATGGCACCAGGAGGGGTAATATCTATTACGCAGAACTGCGGCATGACCCTGGAGCAAATGTGTCTCCTGCACACATAAGATGTGCGACCTGTATTTATGCATATGATAGAGGATACGTGAAATTCTCTCCGGGATGTTAAATCCCTTAACATTAAGGGACAAGACTGTAAACTTATCCATAATCCGTCAGCCACGGACAGCCCCCCACAGAAACCACCAATACCACAGTGAAATAAAAAAAGTAGTAGACGACAAATACAATACAAGGCAAAGGCCAAAAACGGCCAAAGAACAATTCAAACAAGAACTTGTCAAGGCATTGCAGCAAACAAACTGCAAAGGCTAAGCATAGCAGGCCTAGCCACATTGGTATGCGGGGACAATGACTGACAGCTAGGACCCGCCTAGGAATGACCATGACCAAGAACGTCAATGTCATTCCAAGTCCGAGCCTCCGACTGAGCCAATTCCTAATGATGTTACAGTTTAGAGAAAAGCATAGACATAATCATCCTGTGCGCTGAGTGGAGGGGAGTAAGGTGGGGGAGGGGGTAAAAGGGGAGAAGGGAGGGAAGAAAAAAGAAAAAAGAAAAAAAAGGAGGGCGGGAGAGAGAAGGTAGGGGGAGAGGAAAGAAGAAGAAAAGGGAGATAAAAAAAAGATAAAATAAAAAATAAATAAATAACAGGAGGGCGGGATAGAGAAGGTAGGGGGGAGAGGAAAGAAGAAGAGAAGGGAGATTAAAAAAAAAAAAAAAAAAAAGGGGGGGGGGGGGAAGGGTGAGGTGAAAGGGAGGAAAACTCCTCTCGCGGCCCACAGCGCACAGAAAAACAATGGGCGGGGTTGGGGAACCAAAAAAAAAAACCCCTTCCCTCACCCCCAAAACTTTGTAGTCACAAAAAACCCCCAAACGGCTAAATCTAAAAATTTGTCATGAGAGAAAATAAACTGAATACTTAGCAGAAAACCCAGTGGTAGCAGAGTCATTCAGGGGGAGTTCCAAAGAAGTTCTCTCCACTGGGGACACTTCTCAAATATCTTCGGACTTTGCGGCTTGGGCGTTCCCGACGATCCAAGTCTCTTAGAGGCAAAGCCCCCGGACCGGAATCTTTGGTCAGGGAGAGCTGCAACAGAGGACTCCCAGTCCGGCAGATCAACATTCGGAAGAGCAGAGTGGACAGGAAGGCAGGAAGGTCCCCCCTTTTTGGGTAGCCCACAAGGCCCTTTCCTTTCCCAAAAACCTGGAGCGCAAAAGGGGTAACCCAACGATAGGGGATTTTTTTCGTTGTTAAAAAACCGATAAAAAGGGGCTTAAGGGCTTTTAACCTAAGGGTGCGTTGGAGAGCTCCGGAAAGATGGAAATGGGGCATCATCAAACTGGAGATTCGGGGTGGATCTGGCACGCTTCATGATCTCCTCCTTCACCGAATAGTAGTGCACCCGACAGATCACATCTCTTGGGTAGGGATCCGAATTGGGGCGAAAAGGGCCCTTGGGCCGTCAAGCTCAATATGATTATCTTCCGGCTTGTGGAGCAAAGAATTGAAAAGCTTGGTGAGAGTCACAGCAAGATCCTGCATTTTAAGACTTGGCACCCCAGGGGTCCTGATTTTGTTCCGTTTTCCCTGTTTTGAGGTCGTTTTTAACTGTTTCGGGGGGGATGGTGTGTTACTAAATGCTTAGCGAGGTATCTGACTAGTAGAGACCTCTGCACCGACTCTTGGAACTGCTCCAAATGTTGTACACGTTGCTGAACAGCGGAAACATCAGCTTCAACCACATGGAGGTTTTTCCGCCACGCCATTCTAAGATCAGCAGACAACGCCGCCATATCACTTTTGGAAGGTAGCAGCGATAGGAGAGCTTGTAGCTCCGGGTGTCCCTGCAGTGCTTGACGAGCCATTTCCGTAGCAATTATGGGTGGGACAGAGTGGGTCACATTGTCGTCTGGGATGCGAGGTATGACTGGTGGCGGCACTTGCGAGCCCAAGAGCTGATCAGGCGCGTAGGCTTCAGGCCAGTGAATCGCTGGGGCATGGGCTCCATGAGACGACATTGGAGAAGATAGAGAACTGGACATGTTCGGGCTGTTCTGTGCGGTATCCAGGGGGTCCACCACAGACTCCATGCTCTGGGTCGTATGGAAGTGCCGCGTGTAAAGCAGGGCTGAGCGTCTGATAATGGCGACGCACAAGAGAGCTCATGTCCCTTTGGGGAGGAGCGGCGGCCCCATGCACCATCCTGTGCTGTTTGCTGACTAGAAGCAGACCATTTTGGGACACCTGCTGTTGCTGCAGCTGGTGGGCCCCGCAGGGTCTCCCCTTTTTGGTGCGGTGGGGGGGTTTGGGCTCCCCCCTAAAGCCCCCCGGCCCCGGGGACTTTGGGGCCGGGCAGGAAATCGCGGGCCGGGGGCCCCCGCTTTCACCCGGGATTCCCGTCGGGAAGGGGGTTCGTTTCGGAAAGGGCCCCTACCTCCCCCCCTCCCCAGTACCCGCGGTGGGGGTGTGGTGGGGTTTCCCGCGTTTTCGCAGCACTCGGGGTTGTGGGGAGTCGGTTGGTGGGAATGGCGGGTTTCCCGGTGCCGCTGCGAATGCGGGGGGAAAGGGGAGTGCCCACTTTTTCGGCAGCCCCTTTAGCTCTCTTCTTTTTTGCGTTCCGTACTTCTCCCTTCAACAGGGGGTGCGGGCGCTGCCCCAGCTGCGCTTTCCTTTGGCCCCCCAGGGAAAGCCCAGAGGCAACCGGGAGGCGCGGCCCCCAAACCCCTGGGGGAAAAAGTGGCGCCCGGATGATAAAGGGGTCAGCGGGCCCGAAAAAAGGCCCCGAGTGGCGCAAAATAGTTGGAGATCGGCGTCTCATTAGCCTGGGGGGTGAGGGAGCCCCCTCTTTCCTTCCTGTCCTCTTGGGACCCATAGATGGATTGCTTTTCCAGTTTATAACAGGACTCTTAAGCGGAGCTCAGGCTATGTGCTGCTGGCCATCAGCGTGCCAGGCCATGCCCCCACAGATGTGGGATTTTTAATAAATGTCTTTGTTGTTATATAAATAAACCAACACTCAAATACAGTAATAGTGGAGTGTTAGATTTTTTTCTATTAATTATAATCTGTAATCTATGAATATAATCCAGGTGCCTAATAGCTCCAGGTAGGAGTTATTCCTACTATCTTTTTTGGGAGAAAAATGTTTATTGACAGGGTGGAGACTGTTTTCTATTGTTGCTGAACAATTTAGCACAATTTGCAAAAAGGTTTGAATGTATCTCTCAACATCCTATATCATACATATGAGTAAAAAGTGTTCCCCAACTGAATGCATCTACCGTAGACCGCTAGTATATAGCAAAGATTCTTAAAATTTTTACTGGCACTTCACCAGACAAAACTTGATAATTTCCGGATCTCACCACTGGTCTTACTCCACAACAATACTACGAAGCAAAAATGCATACCAAAGTTTAAAAAACAGTGTTTTATGAATTAAGAGCTAGTTGATAGGATGTTTTTGTCTACTTTACCATAGTAATATTTTTTCCAGCAAAAAGGAAGAAAACTGGAGAGTTTTGAAAGATAGAGAATGTGGAGTTGTTAGTAAAGTTTCTTTTTGTAGAAGTGTGTTGCTGAATTTGGCTTCTTAGAGTATAAGTGTGAGTCTACCCTACCACATTTGAGAAATATAGTGAAGATTGTTGTATTTTAATTCTGTGTTTTTTTTTACGCTAGAGGCCATGTGTTACATTATTTTAAAATAAGGATGTTACTTTTTTAGTCCAACGTATACTTAGATATGACCACAAGAAAAATCTGTTCAGTAATGATTTAGAAGAAAAAGAAAAAGACCCTGTGGACTTGTGTGTGTGGTCAACCCATTCAATAAACTCCACGTGATATAGTTAGTGAGCTCAAATTTAAATATTTAAAATAATTGTCTGCAAATAATAAAACAAATTAACTTTTCAATCTCTGTATTTGAATGGTTGTTTCTTGAATGTTTTAAAATCTCTCCCAGACATGACAGAGTAGAACATTGAAACATGCTTTGTAAAAGGGAATGTTCTCACTGATTTTTTTTTTTAATGTGGATTCTGACACGGACTCTTTGTACATTGGAATTGGAATTGTGTCAAAATTTCATCTCATGACTCAGTTGAAATTTGCACAGAAGTTCATACAGGGAACTGATTTGGGAAAAAGGTGACTGGTCACTTCTTTAACCCCTTCCCAACATAGGACGTATCAGCAGCATGAGGTCAGACAGTGGCACAATTACAAATTCTGGAGGAGGCAAGAACAGGAGTAGGCCACAGAGTGGCACAATGACACAGTGTGGAGGTCACGGCAGGAGCAACAGCAGCAGCATGAGGTCAGACAGTGGCACAATGACAAATTCTGGAGGTGGCAAGAACAGGAGTAGGCCACAGAGTGGCACAATGACACAGTGTGGAGGTCACGGCAGGAGCAACAGCAGCAGCATGAGGTCAGACAGTGGCACAATGACAGAGTGTGTAGGTCACGGCAGCAGCCACAGCAGCAGCATGATGTCAGACAGTGGCACAATTACATTCTGGAGGTGGCAAAAACAGGAGTAGGCCAGAGTGGCACAATGACAGAGTGTGGAGGGCACGGCAGCAGCCACAGCAGCAGCATGAGGTCAGACAGTGGCACAATGTCATTCTGGAGATGGCAAAAACAGGAGTAGGCCACAGAGTGGCACAATGACGGAGTGTGGCGGGCACGGCAGCAGCCACAGCAGCAGCATGAGGTCAGACAGTGGCACAATGACAAATTCTGGAGGTGGCAAGAACAGGAGTAGGCCACAGAGTGGCACAATCACACAGTGTGGAGGTCACGGCAGGAGCAACAGCATGAGGTCAGAGAGTGGCACAATGACAGAGTGGGGAAGTCATGGCAGCAGCATCAGCAGCAGCATGATGTCAGAGAGTGGCACAATGACAGGGTGTGGAGATGACCGCAGCAACAACACCAGCAGCAGCAGCAGCATGAGATCAGAGAGTGGCACAATGACACAATGTGGAGGTCACGGCACCAGCACCAGCAACAGCAGCAGCAGCATGAGGTCATAGAGTGGCACAATGACAGAGTGTGGTGGTGGGTGGCAATAACAGTCCCTGGTAAAGATGGTGGCAGGCAGATGGAGAAACTGTCAGCAGATGTGTGGCATCAGGCGGGTGGCGGCATCAGAATAGTGGCCGAGGCACCTAGTTTGAACCCAGACTAATTTCTCAAAGTTTGGGTGAGGCGTCATGGCTAACGTAATCTGACGCCTAAGGCATTGGTATGTGGAAATCCTGGCCGATCCACGCTTGATTCATCTTGACAAAGGTCAGTCGTTCCACATTTCCGATGGACAAGCGGGTTCTCCTTGGGGTAACGATGGCGCCCGCAGCACTGAAAACACGCTCTGATGCCACACTACTGGCCGGGCAGTACAGCTTCTCCACTGCAAACTCGGCAAGTTGCGGTCATACATCCAGTTTTGCTGCCCAGTAGTCCAGCGGATCTTCTAACTGGGGTGGCAGAATGATGTCCAAGTAGGTCACCACCTGTTGGTTCAGGGACTGCTCCAGGTCCTGCTGCTGCTGCTGGCGACTGCCCTCCTCACTAGGTGGGTGAAGGAAGCTGCTCATCAGTGACTCCAGACTTAGGTTGCTGCTGATGGAGCTGGTACTGCTCCTACCCCTCACCTTCCCCCAGCAGCCACGGCAGTAGTACGTAAGCGCTGAAGAACCCCCCGGTCAGAAATGTAAGATGAGGGACGATGCCGCACATAGGCAGCGGCCAACTGACTACGGAGGATTTCCCTATAGTATTTGAGTTTGTCCTCCCTCTCAGCAGCTGGGAAAAAGGCTCCCATTTTGGACCCAATTGGGTGGAGAGCCAGAAGTCATCCCTCTGCCGGATGGTGACTATTCGGCTGTCACTAGCCAGGCAAATCAGCATGCCGCTGGCCATCTGCACAAGTGACTCCGAGGGGCTCCCTGCTTCCATCTCCACTGTATACTGCCACGGTGCTTGCGGGTCATCTGCCTCGTCTTCCTCATCTCCATCTACCTCCTCCAGCTGCTCCTGCTCCTCCTCTCTTGTCACCTGGGTAGAAAATCCACTCATTTCACCAGACAATGTTTCTGCTCCATTGTCCTCCTCCTCCTCCTCCATTTCAGTCCCCACCGGACTCATGTGGCCGTGAGATGTAGTCGCCACGTCTCCAGTCCCCTGCCCAGACAGATTTTTTAGCATCTGTTCCAGGACATGAAGCAGTGGATTGACGTTATTCATCCCGTAGTCCTGGCGACTGACAAATAACGTCACCTCCTCGAATGGCCTCAACAAACAGCAGGTGTCACCCATGAGCTGCCACTGGCTCACATCAAAAATACACAGGGGAGTAATCCTGTCCGCCTGGATCATCAAAAAATCGTTAATGGCCTTTCTCTGTTCATACAGTCTGTCCAACATGTGCAGGCTAGAATTCCAACGGGTGGAAACATCGCATATCAGAGTGTGTTGGGGTAGGCCTTTCTGCCGCTGCAACTCGAGGAGGGTGTTCCTGGCTTTGTAGGAATGGATGAAGTGCATGCACAGTTTCCTGGCCATTTTCAGAATCTTCTGAAGATCGGTGGAAGACTTCAGGAACCTTTTCACAACCAGATTGAACATGTGCGCCATGTAGGGCGCATGGACCATCCCTCCTCGGTGCAGCGCGGACACCATGTTCCTCCCATTGTCCGTCACCATGGTTCCGATTTGCAGTTGGCGCGGAGAAAGACACAAATCGATTTCCTGCTGCATGATGCGGAGCAGTTCCTCCCCTGTGTGACTTCATTTGCCGAGGCAAGCGAGGTGTAGAACTGCGTGACACCGCTGTGCATAACACATGTGGTATGATGGAGCAGTACTTGTGGACGCTGAAATGATGGTGGTGGTGGAGGAGGAGGAGGCGGACATTGGCGCAGGAGCAGCAGTTTGACAATGTGGAGGAGAAAGCGGCGTCTCCTGTCCAAGTTGTTGGTGTGCCTGAGCAGGAAGCACATTCACCCAGTGGGCCGTTAAAGGACATGTACTGGCCCTGACCGTAGTTACAGCTCCAGACGTCCGCGTGCCGTTGCACCTTGGAACAAACCGATAAGCTCAAGGACTGGCCACCTTCTGTTCTACATATTTATGAAGTGCTGGGTACTGCCTTTTTGGAAAGAAATTACGGTTTGGGGAACTCTCCACCTCTGCTCGGCACAGGCCATTAATTTTTCTGAAAGGTGCAGAGTCCACCATTTGGAAAGGGAGGGACTGCAGTACCAACAACTTGGACAGGAGCCCCGGTCAGCTTCTGCCCCTTTTAGGATGGTTGGACGCATACTGTTGTCTCTTTGCAATCGCCTTGCTCAACGACTGCTGGTGCCATGAGTAACGAGGAGCAGGAGCATCTGGAACGGGAGAAGATGGCAAAGAGAAACAGCTCCCTTCTGCAGAGGGGGTGGAGCCTTGACTGGCTGCAATGGCATGCGTGCCATGGCGCTGCTGCTGCTGTTGCTGCGGCGGCAGGATGGACCACCACATCTGACCCAACGTTTCTCCTGGCCACCGGATGGGACGCTGTATGTGTTGGCGCAGGGCCGTGGTGCCAACGTTAGCTCCCTGGCCATGCTTCATTTTTCTGCCCACAGATTCTACATAGACCCATATTCGGCTCCTCCGGTGTCTTAGCAAAGAACTGCCACACCGCCAAGTATCTGATTTTACCGCTAACGTTCCGCACTGAGTGACAACTGCCGCCGCTCCCTCGCTGAGCCCCTGTGCCGCTACTTTCTTGGACCTGCGAAGCGGGTTTTCTACCCCGTGGCCGCTTGGCTCCCGACCTCACACTGCTGCTACCCTGCTAACTCACGGCCACACAACCCACTTGCTGGTTGCGCCGCTGCCTGTCGCGCAAACTGACACCCTCTTCTCCTGACGATGATGAAGCCCTTGCTTCACCCGGCTCCCCAAATGCCGGGCGGCTACATCATCATCAATTTGTTTTCTCGTCACTGCTGTCCTCATCACCGGTCTTGGTATGCAGAGGCTGACCTTCACAACATGACCTCCCATGCCACTCCCCCACATCTATACTTGCAGCTACTGCAAGAAGCAGGGGATATTTGGGCCCATTTCTTCGCTGCCAAGTAGCTGCTGAATGCCCTCCTCAAATTGTTCATCCTCGCTATAAAGTGGCGCTGAGCCAGACCACATAGTAGATCTCTGGCTGAGGGAACTGGATGGGACAGAGGCGGGTTGAGGAAAGGTGAGGGCCGCTGACCCGCTCCCGGGCCATGCCAACTAAGGGTTGTGTCTGACGTTCCCACCGACTCTTGGCTCGGGTTGTCAGATGTCATCTGGGAGGAAGTGGATGATCTAGTCAAACAATCAAGAACCATTGGGTTGCTGAAAACACATGGCGCTAGATGACACCCGGCAGTTCTGGCCTCAAATTTAGTGACCCCTGCTGCGACGTTTCCCCTTGCTGGGGCTGCGACCTTGGGGCCCGCTCCAGGAATGTTTGTGCCACTGCCCGCTCGCAGGTGAAGAGCCTGCCACCTCTCTGTCTGACATAATGTTTGTTTTTAAAATGTACAGACACTGTTTGATGAAGTATTTGTATATGATAATACACACCCCGTATTTGACTCAAATGAAACCCACTAACAAGCTTGGGTAACCCTTGGATATAAATTGTGCTCCACAAATGGGCAGGAAAAATTTACTTGTATATGCCGTTTAAAAACGTGTGTATTTTACTGAATATAAAAGCACAAAACGGCTTAATTAAAACCCTTTGGCTATGAATTATGCTACAGGCAAAATTTTTCTTTGGCGGTGAAATAGAACGTTTTTTTTAATAAGTTATACTTCAGAAAAAAACTTAGTTAACCCTTGGATGTAAATTGCGCAAAAGAAATGTGCTGCCAACAATAACCAGCTTTGCAGCGTGTTAAAACGGAGTGTATTTTATGGAACACAACAACAGATAAACTTGTAATTAACCTTCAGTTATGAATTATGCTACAGGCAAAATCTCTTCTTTGGTGGTGAAAAAGAACGTTTCTTTTACTAAGTACAACTGCAGGAAATATACTTAGTTAACTCTTGGATGTAAATTGTGTAACAAAACAAATGGATAGTCCAGCGTGAAACACTCTCCACAGTGTAATAGGTTCCAAAAATTTATTTATGTAAAGGCGATATTATTTATTAAATAATAGGTCCAAAAAATCATGAAAGTCTGCAGAGTCGCCATCCAGAAACCGAGCGCGGGTTTCGGTGCACCAGCACCTTTATTCATGGCATGACAATTAAAGTCATTTATACCGTCTATTTTTAGGGACCGTGCGTGAAACCTGGTTCCAAGCTGTGAAGAGCCAACCAGGCTTTCGTGCAAGCGACTTTCCTCCTAAAGTCACACACCTCTCAAGGGTCCTACTGATCCGTTCTATTCCCTGTAATAGATGATAATGCAAAGTGCATCTCCTGGACATTGCACATCCTTGAAAGTGGCCTTAGACGCCATAGAGACACCTATATTGAGAGGTTTCTTAGCATCCGACAAATACCTGTGGATGCATTTCTTCAAAGTGCATGTTGTGCAACCCACAGAATTTAAAAGAATGATGAAATTGATAGCCCCCACCCTTGTCGGAGTTTTTTGTATATGACGTTAGTATTATTCCTGATATCGTCACTAAGAATAGGGATTTTCTATCCCGTTCAATCGAGACCGGATGGTCTAGATCTTTTCCAAGATCTTATAGAACAGGACCTGAAAAATTTACACAATAATGTCTCCTCTAGTCATAATACTGAAAATAATCTTTCTTACAAAGAACGTAAAGCACTGTTAGAACTTCAAGAAAATACAGACCTGCTCATTAGACAAGCTGACAAGGGGGGGGCTATCGTTCTCTTAAATGCTGGGCTTTATCGTAAATTGAATATGGAGATCTTAAAACGGCGTGGGGTGATGACTGTGCCGTGTTATTTTATATGAACAGCAACAACAGAAAAAAAACTTTGTAACTAACCTTCGGATAGTGAATTAGGCTAGGGGATTAAGGCAAAATTTCTTATTTTGGCGCGTTGAAAAATAACGTATATTATAATGAATACAACTGCCAGAAAAATAACTTTGTTAACCCTTGGATGTAAATGCGCAAAACAAATGTGCTGCTTCAGGGTTAAACAATTACCGCTTTGTAGCGTAAATGTGTGCTACGGTTAAAACCGGCGTGTTATTATTCGGGAACACAACAACAGGGAAAAAACTTGTTAATTAACCTTCGGAATAGGAATTATTGCAAATCAAGCAAATTTCTTCTTTGGCGGATGAATAAAAAAAACAACATTTATTTTATTGAGATACAATGCAGAGGGAGAAAAAATTACTTAGTTAACCCTTGGATGTTGTATAATTGCACAAACAAGAAGAAAAACTTGCTGCCAACAATTACCAGGGCTTTGCAGCTTCTCGTTTTGTCTAGTTAAAAAACTAGAGTGTAATTTTACGGAACACAACAACATCAGAAGAAAAACTTGTTGTAATTAACCTTTGGATATAATTATGTACAGGCAAAATTTCTTCTTGACCGGTTGTGAAATGATCGATTTTTTACTAAGTACAACTGCATGAAGGAAAAAATTACTTATTTAACGCTATGGATGGTAAATGGTGCAAAACAAAGAAATGTGCTAGCCTACAATTCCAGCTTCTGTTAGCCATTGTTAAAACGGGCGTGTATTTTACGGAAAACAACAAACAAGAAAAACTTTTGTAATTAACCTTCGGTTATTGAATCATTGTGCTACAGGTCCAAGTAATCTCTTCTTTGGCGACGTGGTGATGAAAAAGAACGTTTCTGTTAGTGACCACAACAGCAAGAACAACTATAAATTAACCCTGGAATCCTAAATTGCGCAAAATTAATGAAGCAACCAAAAATTAAAGTGGTATTTGGAATTTATCTGTATATAAAAAAAATGCTGTTTCTTTAACTGAATACACAGGAACAGGTGTAGATTAACCCTTTGGTATTCAATGTGCTCAAGAACTGAGCAGATTAGCATTAAAAATGTATATGCAGACTGCATTGGGACGCACACTGGACTTCAGTTCAATACCCCACAAAAATCATAATCTAGAGTAAGAGAAGCAGTCTCTGAGACGAAGCTGTTGACACCCCCAAAATCGCTCGTAATAAAAGGGAGTTCTTTTAGTATGAGGATATCTATATATGCATGCTGCAGCGGTGGCAGCAACTTCTACACAGCACAGTGAGAGAAGTGTGAAGGAGCTCCCAGCACGGCCGCTTGCGCACGGCTGCGCGCTCGGTATTATATAGTGCGCGTGACGTTCACAGATCCCGCCGGTCTCTGATTGGCTTCCTTCTCTGCACCATCGTCATGCAAGGCTTTGGCACCTTTCTTCCTCCCAGAGTGCTTTGCCACCAATGTTACGCCATGTGCTCGCAGCCATTTTCTCTAATCAAAAGCACACTTTCGTTTCACCCGAAGTACCCCAAAGTTCGACTTCGTTCCGAACCGAAGTTTTCCTGAAATTCTAAACGAATTCCACTTCGTTAGAATCAATTCGCCCATCTCTAAATGAGATTATAGTGGTAGGTACCAGTTGTACACCCGCGACACTTTGTAATGCGCCTGATATCGGGGGGGAGTGCAGGTGGGCGGATGCGGGGCATTTACATCCATACGAAACTACACATTTATGACATGGAGGGAGAAGAATGGCAATATCTAGGCGCTCACAATACTGCTGGAACAGGTATTGAAGCACTTTCAAACGTGGTTTACCCTGAGAAGAATTGTCGCACATTGGCTCGCTAGGAATGCTCTGATTTTGACCGAAGTTAGTCAGAGTTCCATATACAATTCAGGCTACATTCTCAACAATACTATTATGGCCGCAGAAAAATTGGCGCCGTCTTCTAAGGCACCAAAAATCAATGCATGTCAGACCCTAATGTATCTGCACCTGGGTGCACTTGTGTGTCAACCACTATATGGTTTTTTGGGGTTTCCCACCCACTGACATGTGGTGGACAAAAATAGGGTGGTGTAATGTGGAACAGGGCTTGCAGACGCGGCGGGATGGCCAAAACGCTTTCGGTCGTGGGTTGTATGGGACCATGACATTTCTGTTGGCAGCACCCCTGTCAGGTATGAAGGTAGCGTGATGGCCCATTTAAAACCCATGTCCTGAAGCGCTCTTCTTGACACATCCGCCTACTGCGTTAATAGACTATAATTGATTAGCATTGCGGTCCTCCTCA